>JAULUF010000098.1:600000-1146672 GCA_031834385.1 Semotilus atromaculatus
ATTATCTCACAATCATTTGACCTGAATCACTGAACTTATATTAAACCCAATTTCTGAGTTAAGTTTACTTTAAGGATTATAGCAGCTCTGTCATTGTAGGACATACTATTTTTAGCCTTTTCAATGAAATTCAAATGATCAAATCAATAAATAAAAAGGAAACTTCTTAAAAAAAATATTTTGAGTAGGCACACACAGACATCAAGAAACAGCCTGTGAATCTCAACAATGGTGACAATTATAAAGCATGTTGCAGTGCATTCTGGGTGCCACCAATCAAAACTCATTCATGGCTCCCATCATGCATTGCTGCATGAATAAATAATGAGCTTATGATCTGTTTGTCACCATTGCTGAGATTCACAGGCTGATTCTTGATGTCTGTGTGTGCCTACTCAAGATATTTCTTAATTAGTTTCTTTTTTATGTATTGATTTGATCATTTGAATTTCATTGAAAAGACTAAAAATAGTATGCTCTACAATGACAGTGCTGCTATAATCCGTAAGAGAAACTTAACTTAGAAATTGAGTTTAATATAAGTTCAGTGACTCAGGTCAAATGAATGTGAAATAATGATTATGTCAAAACACAACCAACACCATCAGATCACCTTTGTTCATTGTTCATCCGGCTGCTAAAACTCACATACAGCAGCTAAACAAACTTTAAAGTTAATGAGTTAATGGTCAAGAGCCCAACTAAAACACACACTTATCTCCATGATGGTGACTTAAACATTCAGTTTTTCTCTTTCAGTGATTCTGCTTGTTAACATCAGGTGTCTTCAATAATGCTCAATGATCACTAAATTAATCACTTAATTAACTCATTAGCTCAGAGTTTAATTGGGTTGCTTAAAATGACCAAATTCCATGTTGTTGAAGTTACATGAACATATTATGTTTGTTTAACGAAACATAGTTATGTGGAACCGGTGGAACCTGTTTACAAAGAAAAGTTAAGTAAAGCCAACATATCATTTTTTTGAGTGTACATCATTTACAGAGGTTTGCCTTCCTATAGTGTTACAAAACTTTATCCAGTAATCTTTTTTTACTTTCCTAATTACTTTCCTCACCTTAGCCTGCTCTCTTTTATATTCCAAATACTTTTGTAAATTTAAACTATTTCTAAAATCTTTAAACACTTTATTTCTACTGCTTATTGCTTGTGTGCATTCATCTGTCCACCAGGGTACCAATTTCTGCTTCTTACTTCCCGGCCTTGACTCGGCAATAGAAACTTTTGCAGCTTCCACCATAGCTATACTAACTCTTCTAGTAAATTCATCTACATCATCTATCACTTCAATTTGACCCATATTCCTATCACTTATAAATGTAAACATTATCCAATCAGCTTTATTAAAATTCCATCTTTCAGAGAAACACTGGGTCATATTGCAGCTCCTATTACCCATCCTACACATAATCGGATAGTGGTCACTTCCAATCGTTGACTCACTATACACTTCCCATATTATTTGATCTGCAAGAGATTGTGAAACTAAAGTCAAATCTAATACGGACTGCCCCCTCACCCCAATACGAGTAGGCGACCCATCATTTAAACACACCAATCCTTTCCTATCCATAAGTTCTTCTAAAACCAAGCCATTGTAATCCGTTTTAACCCCTCCCCACAGGGAACTATGTGCGTTAAAATCTCCTAACCATATTATTTTGCCTCCTTGCCCTTCAACCAACTCAAGTGCATCAATATCAAGTCTTTTACAGGGATTATAAAAATTTACAACATTTAAACTACCATTATCACACCAAATCTCAGTAACTAAATATTCTAATCCTTCACCTTTACCTAAAACTCTGTAGGGAACCCCCACCTTAATAAAAGTAGCACATCCACCACCACTACCATCATTCCTATCACTTCGCTCACATACATACCCATTTAAAACAAAATTCAGATTAGGTTTCAACCATGTCTCAACAATGCAAATAATCTCAGGTTTAATCTCTAACTCGGAGATAAACCTCTTGAACTCTTGCCCATTTGCCACCAAACTTCTAGCATTCCACTGTATGATGCACTGTACAATGGCTGTCTTCTCAGACCTGTGTTTTGCTTGTGACGTACAATTTATAACTTCCGCAATAAAGCACAGAAACTCTTTCTTTTTTACAATCAAGGATTCCTCATCAAAGACTGAGATTTTCCCAGCTCTTGCTGCCTGTCTCACTAAATTTGGCTCAGCTTGAACTCTCTTAGCTGCCTCAGCATAAGACAAATTTCCTTCAACCCTAACATGCTGGGTTTCAACTGCTCTCTTTCTGGCTTCACACTCCCTGTACCCAACACTATGCGCTCCCCCACAGTTGACGCACTTCTCTTGCACCCCAGTTCTACATGCACCATAGACATGTTCTCCTCCACAGCGCCCACATGTTTGTGTGCCTTTGCAGTAAGCAGCTATGTGACCATATTTCTGGCATTTAAAACAACGCAACGGAGGGGGCACATACATCCTTACATTGTAATTCATATATCCAACAGTGACATATTTGGGCAGATTTCCCCCTTGAAATTCCACCAACCGACTATCAACCTTCTCTCCAGACCTCCATGTTTTGAGCCTCTTCAGGCTAATCACATGTCCTCCCTCAATACTATCCTTCAGCTTTCCCAATTCCTCATTTATGGGAATACCATAGATAACTCCCCTACACACCTCTCCTGCCACCATTCTTTTCTTCACCTCCAAAACTTATTTTTTGCAAACACTCTTCAGCTTTAATGCTTTCAATTGCTGGCCTTCATCTTTACACACAATCATCAAATCACCGTCAAAATGTACTCTAGCTCTAATTATCTCACCCACCTTCTCGCGAAAAAATTTAGTGAGAGCAACAGGCCCTACTGACTTAATATCATGACCCTCTTTGAACTTTACCAGCACTTTCAGTCCTTCCTGATCCATTTTCCGCCTCACCACTCGTTCACTCGCGTCTTCTGACTCGCTGCCATGACTTAGCCCTCTCTTCCTTTGAGAATAAATCTCACTACGTTCGCCCTCGTCCATACTATCCTCCCTCAACCTCCGATCCTTTTACAAGTTTTCTAAAGAAAGGAAAGTAAAATAAAAGAAAAACTTTTGGGCGCGTTCTCAGCGTTCACAGGCACTCCTCGTTTTCAAAAACACGCTGGTTACACAGCTTGCCCTAAAAGTAATTTAAGTGATGGAAACCCAAATTTATAATGAAATTAAAAGACATAACATAGTTCCATGTGCTCACCAACCATGCCATTTTTCAGATGAGTTTTGTCCATAAGAATGTTTTTCCTATGGATACACAATTAATCTATAATTAGTTTGGTGGTTGATTATTTTCATGATTGATTTCATCAATTGCAGCCCTAGTTAATTAAAGTTTGTTTTGATCATCAAAAATTATTTAAGAAAATGAATCAATATGATACTGAAGAACAAATACCACTCACCTAAAGGATTATTAGGAACACCTGTTCAATTTCTCATTAATGCAATTATCTAATCAACCAATCACATGGCAGTTGCTTCAATGCATTTAGGGGTGTGGTCCTGGTCAAGACAATCTCCTGAACTCCAAACTGAATTTGAGAATGGGAAAGAAAGGTGATTTAAGCACTTTTGAGCGTGGCATGGTTGTTGGTGCCAGACGGGCCGGTCTGAGTATTTCACAATCTGTTGTGAAGCCACAACACGCACAACCTTGAGGCGGATGGGCTACAACAGCAGAAGACCCCACCGGGTACCACTCATCTCCACTACAAATATGAAAAAGAGGCTACAATTTGCAAGAGCTCACCAAAATTGGACAGTTGAAGACTGGAAAAATGTTGCCTGGTCTGATGAGTCTCGATTTTTGTTGAGACATTTAGATGGTAGAGTCAGAATTTGGCGTAAACAGAATGAGAACATGGATCCATCATGCCTTGTTACCACTGTGCAGGCTGGTGGTGGTGGTGTAATGGTGTGGGGGATGTTTTCTTGGCACACGTTAGGCCCCTTAGTGCCAATTGGGCATCGTTTAAATGCCACGGCCTACCTGAGCATTGTTTCTGACCATGTCCATCCCTTTATGGCCACCATGTACCAATCCTCTGATGGCTACTTCCAGCAGGATAATGCACCATGTCACAAAGCTTGAATCATTTCAAATTGGTTTCTTGAACATGACAATGAGTTCACTGTACTAAAATGGCCCCCACAGTCAGCAGATCTCAACCCAATAGAGCATCTTTGGGATGTGGTGGAACGGGAACTTCTTGCCCTGGATGAGCATCCAAAAAATCTCCATCAACTGCAAGATGCTATCCTATCAATATGAGCCAACATTTCTAAAGAATGCTTTCAGCACCTTGTTGAATCAATGCCATGTAAAATTAAGGCAGTTCTGAAGGCAAAAGGGGGTCAAACACAGTATTAGTATGGTGTTCCTAATAATCCTTTAGGTGAGTGTATAAACTTAGGTGAGTGTATAAACTTTCAAGTTTCATAACATCATGTTCCTGAAAGTTATCCTAATCCTACTAAAAGTTTTGAACAACACGAACTGAAGGTTTGTTCCAGATCAAAACCAAGACTGGATTACGTGATCTGATTTCCTTTTTTTCCTTTACACTTGATTAGTCTGAGAACTTAGTGCAGAGTCTGAAATATTGATGCTCTCGCATCATATCTGTTGGAAATTAAACTTGTTTGTTTTTGGCAGAACTACCAGAAAGCATCTGGAAGGAGAGGACAGTGATACCATAATCCTGAAGAACAAAGAGGTTGGTGTTTATTCTTGATTCTTCATTCATTCATCATGCCGGAGAACATTTACCTAAAGCTAGATTTACATTGCTTCAGGTCGAGAATAAAAACATGACAAATTAAAGCACAAAAAAAAAAAAATTTCATTGATAATTATTTTTTTATAACTTTTTTTTAGATTTTTGACATTTTATATAAATTTGAGATTATTCACCTGTTAATAAATCAATGCTGTTTATCCTCAAAGAATATTTAAACTATATTTCAACTTTGACCAACTTACCGTAAACATGCTTGCAAGCTGATAAGCAAGTAAGCTCATTGACTACCTTTATTTCTATAGCACTTTATACAATACAGATAAAAAAGCAGCAGCTTTACAGTGATCAGTGTTACGAAACTGCTCAGAGACACATAGGTTGAGATCCAAATGCAGCTTTAATAGGGGCAATCCATACACGTCGTCCAATAAACAGGCATAAGGTCAAAACACAGGTAGGCAGTCCAAACAAACAAAACAGGCAGTGGTCAGAGGCAGAAGAGTAATCCTAGGAACAGGCAAGAAATCCAGAAACCAGGGAGAAACGCTCGGGAATGCAGTGTAACAACATACAAGACTTCGCAGTGAGTGAATGAGTTAACATGGTATAAATAGGCTGAGACTAACAGGGTAATGAGACACAGATGAATTAAATCAGTGATGAGTCCGGGCAGTGAGTTATGGGAAATGTAGTTTGTGAGGGAGTGATACTAGTATGGTGTAGAGTGCCCTCTGGTGGCTCTCAAGGGCACTCCAGCTGATAACCGTTACATAGCCCCCCCCCCCTCAAAGGAGTGGCTTCCAGACGCTCAAATTGTCTGGGAGGTGGAGCAGAGGCGGACCCGGGGGCGGGATGGAGGGCCAGGCCCGTGGAGTGGAAGAGGGCCTGGAGACTGCGGCCAGAAGGGAAGCCAGGGCAGAACAGGCGTCCAGGGCGGAGCAGATGGCCAGGGCGGAGACAACCCTTCAGGTGGCCAGGGTGGACCAGGCAGTTCAGGTGGCCAGGGTGGACCAGGCAGTTCAGCCGACCATGGTGGATCAGGCGGCCAGGGTGGACCAGGCAGTTCAGGTGGCCAGGGTGGACCAGGCAGTTCAGGCGGCCATGGTGGACCAGGCAGTTCAGGTGGCCAGGGTGGACCAGGCAGTTCAGGTGGCCAGGGTGGACCAGGCAGTTCAGGCGGCCATGGTGGATCAGGTGGCCAGGGTGGACCAGGCAGTTCAGGCAACAATGGTGGATCAGGTCGGCCAGGGTGGGCCAGGCAGTTAAGGTGGCCAGGGTGGACCACGCAGTTCAGGTGGCCAGGGTGGACCAGGCAGTTCAGGTGGCCAGGGTGGGCCAGGCAGTTCAGGTGGCCAGGGTGGACCAGGCAGTTCAAGTGGCCAGGGTGGACCAGGCAGTTCAAGTGGCCAGGGTGGACCAGGCAGTTCAGGTGGCCAGGGTGGGCCAGGCAGTTCAGGTGGCCAGGGTGGACCAGGCAGTTCAAGTGGCCAGGATGGGCCAGGGTGTGCCAGGCAGTTCAGGTGGCCAGGGTGGACCACGCAGTTCGGGTGGCCAGGGTGGACCAGGCAGTTCAGGTGGCCAGGGTGGACCAGGCAGTTCAAGTGGCCAGGGTGGACCAGGCAGTTCAGGTGGGCAGGGTGGACCAGGCAGTTCAGGCGGCCATGGCGGCGTGGCCTTCATGGTCCCATCAGGGAACCTACTGCATCCCCCCCCCCCCCCGCCAAAAAATTATTTCTTGGGTGCAGTTATATTATTATGTTGAAGCAAAATATTTGGAAAGTTCGCTCTGGCTGGTAAACACCTTGGTACAATCATTGGTCTGTGGTGATAACGTATAGGCAGAACTACCAACACATACAAAATGCATGTTATTTTTTATTTAGTACTGTCCTGAACAAGATATTTTAAATAAAAGATGTTTACATATAGTCCACAAAAAATAGCTGCATTTACAAAAATAACCCCGTTCAAAAGTTTATGTCCCCCTGATAATTAGTACTTTATTTATTTTTTTTTACAGACAAGTACAGTGCAAAAAGTACAAGACAAATGCAAGGCATTTTGGTGCAGTTCAGAGTATGTAAAACAAAGAATAACAACAACAATTCAAATATAAAATTGTGGTTAATTCCATTGTTCCGTCTAAAATATTTGTGTTTGTACAAAAGTGGCCATAGCAATAGGAAGTAGCAAGTTCAACAGTTAAATAAGCACATTGCAAATAAAAATTAAAAATTTGCAAACAATGTTGTTCAGAAGTTAATTTTTTTCCCCTAGGTAAAACCTTTTGATTTTGAAGATAGATAAATTTGACTTAATTTGTCTTCTGGGACACTTGAGCTTTGAGCTTCACTTTTCATTTCGCATTTGTCTCTCATTTGAAACTCACCTGATTTAATGTTTCTTTTAGACCTGATGGACGTGAGCAATAAAGGAAAAACAGAAGCCAAAAAATCTGTCTCCTGTGAATCTGTCACCGCTTCACATGTAAATCAAGTCTGAAGATTCACATGAGAGTTCACACTGGGAAGAACTCTCAATATCTCAGGCTTTCTCTCTGAAATCACTTCTGCTTCTCATTCTGAAGAAAGAGCATTTAACTGTGATCAGTGCGGTAAACAGTTTCATTGGGCTTCAGTCCTGAAGAAACACCTGAAGATTCACACAAAGGAGAAGATTCATTAGTAACAAAGAGTACAGCAGGAAAGACACGGCGGTGTGTGTTTCAGTGCTGAAGTCCTTCACTACAGAAGATGAACTGAAAGACCACTAGAAAATTCACACTGGAGAAGACCATAACACTTTTAAGAGAGACATGAATCTGAGGTTTATCACCTGCGTGAAGTTGGCCCCCCACCCAACGCAAAACGTCGTCAAAATATGCTCAATCGTTTGTGCTCCGTTTGTGCTGTAAAAATTTTAATTTGTGCTGCTTCGGTTTTTTAGATATTGAAATCATATTTTTTGGTCATCTGAGGTCACTCAGCCCCCCCACATGATCCAAATTCACCCAAAATAGTCTCGTTCGTTTGTGCTTCGTTTGTGCTGGATTGTGCCGGTAAAAGATTTATTTGTGCTGCGTCGGGTTTTAAAATATTAGACATTAAATTATTGTTGATGACGTCACCAGCCCCCCACATGATCCAAATTCACCCAAAATAGTCTCGTTCGTTTGTGCTGGATTGTGCCGGTAAAATTTTCCCTTGTGCTGCTTCGGGTTTAAAAATATTAGACATGAAATCAATTTATAAATGTTTAGGCCTATTTATTATACAAGCTGACTGAATTAAACAGATCATTGAATTGGTCACAAAGATCAAAAATAGTTAGTACGATGTATGGGCATTTTATTTCGGGTTTGTCATTTATTCAATCTCTTACCAAAATGTTAGATGCTAATAAAGAGGATTTAATAGCACATCAACTTCGTATCAGGGTTTTTGTAGTCCCTGTAGTGTTTATTTAAAACTTCATGGTGTTCAGACATTATGTCAGACTTTTTTTTCTGTCACTCACTTTCTCTGGGCAAAATGGATTTAGATTAATGTAACTTCAGTTTGGGCACGAGAACAGCAAAAATATCCTCAAGGTGAGCACACTTTTAAAATAGAATTGACAAATACTTTGTCATCACATAATTTGTTCAATAAACAATTATCTTTACTTCATTCACTGGTCTCTCCTGATTGTACTTTTTATTCATTTACAAGGAGTATCATCTGCTACGCTTCACTACCACCACTAGGGGCAAGTGACACTTCTGTTCAAGAATGCTCTTGTAGAACAGCGTAGTAGAGTTAGTAGAGAAAAGGTCGATATAAATCAAACCTCTAAAGTCGTTATTAATCCAAATTTCTGGCCAATGTAAGTATACATTGTTTTAAAACTGTCAGTTACAATATTAGTAGTTTCAGGAATAGTTGTACAGCATTCAAGAGAGCTAAGATTGTCATTGGTTATTGAACAGAAAACTCACTGCTACTACTAATATTAGGCTACTCATTTAGCTATGAAATGTTGATTACAGTTGCATAAGTTGCCCATTTGTATTAAACAAAAACGAACATGGGTCACATGTGCAACTGTAGTTATTATTTCATAGCTAAATTAGGGATATTTGTATTAGCAAGGAGTTTTTGTTCAATAAACATTGAAAATCTTAACATCACCATATTGGTCCTAATATAAGATATTATCCATCTACATTATCCTTACTATATTATATTATCCTTATATTCAGACCAATACACTAATAGATAATAACAAATTTATGCTGTACATTAAATTTTTTGGAGTCAGGATTATTGAAGAGGGTAATTATGTTTTGCTTATGCCAGATGCCCAAGAAACCAGCAGTCGACAGGGATTCCATTTTCACAGTCCTGTGTTCATCAAAAGAGGCTATAGTCCAAAATGGCAACATAGCTACTCCTAATCAGAGCATCTGGGCAGATCTTAGTAAACAGCTAGACAACAAGATCACTGCAAAGGCACTATACACTTTTGTTAAATTAAACAGACACAACATCTGGACTGCTTTAGGGTTTACTCATGAAAGTGATCATGAAACAAGTGGCAGTAGTGATGACACTGATTTTGAGCCAGGGTCCTTTTCCTCCAGTCCAAAAGATTGCTGGACTTTTGATTTTGAAGTTCCATTTCAGAAATGGATTGAATTTATGCCTGAAACGGTAACATACAAAAACAAGTTCTCTAAAACTAAAAAAAGGGAATACACAATTTTGAAGCCTGGTATCTGGACGCATGTGATAAATCATCACATCTGGCAAGAAGTGAAATGCCCCTGCACATTTGCCTTTAAAAGAGCCAAGGTATATCCATCAGCCACAGACAAATACATTACAATCAGAGGGAACTGTAAGGAGTGTCGTGGCCACATTCACATAAAATGTGACAAAAAGCCTGAATTAAACACCACAATGATGTTCAAGTGTTCACTTCAAAACACTGATGACTCCCTGCACACTGGCTGTTCCAAGCGTGCAATGTCTGGTAACTTGCGTGTGCATATATCCAAAGAACTGTGTGAGGGTAGAAAGGAACCCCATGTGTGGAGGGCATCAGAGGCAACAAAGCTGATGGATTTTGGAGATCCTGAGCCAAGTCATCTGCCTAATTTGGCCACCCTGCGCAAAGCAAAGCAAGAGCGAAATGATTTAGAATTAGGCGACAAGGATCCTATTTTGTCACTGCAGATGCTAAAATATAGTGCACCTCACAGTGGTAGCATTAAAGACATTGGACTGGAATTACACCAGATATTGACCCAGAGTGTGATCGGTGTAATATAGAGCCAGGCACTTTGAAATTCCAGCATTGTTGGTGGATGTGAGAAAGCTTGTCTCCATTAACAACACCACCAACAAAGATGTTGACGACCCTAATTCTGAGAGTGACTGCCCAAGTGAAACGTCACTTTGTACACCTTGCAGACCTTGCAGACCTTCATAGGTATTTATTAATTGGTAAATTTTGAAAAAAACATCGGACAAATGTTTTTTCTGTCACAAAACAAAACATCGGGAATGATGGAACAGTCACTGTCTCGTCACATTGTTGGGAGACTGCAAAAGCTTGTACACCCCCAATGGGATGGCACGGGTGCTACTGATGGGGCTCTTCAGTGTGGATGTTATGCTCAAGTCCAACCTGAAAGGAGGGGTCAGCAAGCTGGATCCCTCTGCTGATCGTCGGGGGGCTCTCGAACCGAGGAAACTTCAAGCTGGATCCCTCTGCTGATCGCCGGGAGGCTCTTGAACCGAGGAAACTTCAAGCTGGATCCCTCTGCTGATCGTCGGGAGGCTCTCGAACCGAGGAAACTTCAAGCTGGATCCCTCTGCTGATCGCCGGGAGGCTCTCGAACTGAGGAAACTTCAAGCTGGATCCCTCTGCTGATCGTCGGGAGACTCTCGAACCGAGGAAACTTCAAGCTGGATCCCTCTGCTGATCGTCGGGAGGCTCTCGAACCGAGGAAACTTCAAGCTGGATCCCTCTGCTGATCGTCGGGATGCTCTCGAACCGAGGAAACTTCAAGCTGGATCCCTCTGCTGATCGTCGGGAGGCTCTCGAACCGAGGAAACTTCAAGCTGGATCCCTCTGCTGATCGTCGGGAGGCTTTCGAACCGAGGAAACTTCAAGCTGGATCCCTCTGCTGATCGTCGGGAGGCTCTCGAACCGAGGAAACTTCAAGCTGGATCCCTCTGCTGATCGTCGGGAGGCTTTCGAACCGAGGAAACTTCAAGCTGGATCCCTCTGCTGATCGTCGGGATGCTCTCGAACCGAGGAAACTTCAAGCTGGATCCCTTTGCTGATCGTCGGGATGCTCTCGAACCGAGGAAACTTCAAGCTGGATCCCTCTGCTGATCGTCGGGAGGCTTTCGAACCGAGGAAACTTCAAGCTGGATCCCTCTGCTGATCGTCGGGATGCTCTCGAACCGAGGAAACTTCAAGCTGGATCCCTCTGCTGATCGTCGGGATGCTCTCGAACCGAGGAAACTTCAAGCTGGATCCCTCTGCTGATCGTCGGGAGGCTCTCGAACTGAGGAAACTTCAAGCTGGATCCCTCTGCTGATCGTCGGGAGGCTCTCGAACTGAGGAAACTTCAAGCTGGATCCCTCTGCTGATCGTCGGGAGGCTCTCGAACTGAGGAAACTTCAAGCTGGATCCCTCTGCTGATCGTCGGGATGCTCTCGAACCGAGGAAACTTCAAGCTGGATCCCTCTGCTGATCGTCGGGAGGCTCTCGAACCGAGGAAACTTCAAGCTGGATCCCTCTGCTGATCGTCGGGATGCTCTCGAACCGAGGAAACTTCAAGCTGGATCCCTCTGCTGATCGTCGGGAGGCTCTCGAACTGAGGAAACTTCAAGCTGGATCCCTCTGCTGATCGTCGGGAGGCTCTCGAACTGAGGAAACTTCAAGCTGGATCCCTCTGCTGATCGTCGGGATGCTCTCGAACCGAGGAAACTTCAAGCTGGATCCCTCTGCTGATCGTCGGGATGCTCTCGAACCGAGGAAACTTCAAGCTGGATCCCTCTGCTGATCGTCGGGATGCTCTCGAACCGAGGAAACTTCAAGCTGGATCCCTCTGCTGATCGTCGGGAGGCTCTCGAACTGAGGAAACTTCAAGCTGGATCCCTCTGCTGATCGTCGGGAGGCTCTCGAACTGAGGAAACTTCAAGCTGGATCCCTCTGCTGATCGTCGGGAGGCTCTCGAACTGAGGAAACTTCAAGCTGGATCCCTCTGCTGATCGTCGGGAGGCTCTCGAACTGAGGAAACTTCAAGCTGGATCCCTCTGCTGATCGTCGGGAGGCTCTCGAACTGAGGAAACTTCAAGCTGGATCCCTCTGCTGATCGTTGGGAGGCTCTCGAACCGAGGAAACTTCAAGCTGGATCCCTCTGCTGATAGTCGGGAGGCTCTCGAACCGAGGAAACTCAAAGCTTTACAAGGTAAAATAGTTTTCAGAGCTGGTGCTTTCCAGTATTGATTTCATCTCTGCCATGCGGTGGGGTGAGGGTCGAGATTTTTCCCGAACCAGAGCGGCAGCAGGAGGAGTGAGGGAGTAATCATTGTTCTGTTCCACAGATGCTGTTGTAAACCAGTTTCCGACGGCCAAGGAAGCTGATGTCAGAAAATCCATCAACAGTAGAATCTGCGAGCTAAGACACCAGGTGAAGCGCAAAAGTGTGGTTATCGTTTAAATCAGTGAAGAACCAAGATGGACTCCTAACCAGGATAACGGACTGTTCTTTTGGCAATTTATTTCTTTGCTTTTCCCCGCTTCCCAAAGGTACCTGAAAGTTTGTTTATTATTTATTTATTCATTATTATTTGTGCGTTTTGTATATAGATATTTGATTTTTTATTTTATAACAGCTCTACTGAAAGTTTGTTGATCATTGAAATTGCTTTAATTTATAATTTACACACACTCACACTTATTTCAATTATTTCCTACCAGTTATCAACTACAGAATGTCTGTTGTTCTGTTTATGTATCAAAATGTGTAATGTTATCCCATATTTGACTGTTTTACAATGGCTAACGTTAACTAACTTAGCTCTAATTGTGTAAATGTATCACATGATGTTTGTTTGTTTTAAAATGGCTAAAGCATTACCCAGATTTGCATCAGATGCTGAGTGCCATGATTTTATTTACCCCTATAACATGATCTTTGTACCATATATAGGGTAATTGATATTGTTTGGTCAAAACCAAAGTTTTTTTGTTAGAAGGTAACAACCCTGTAACAAATTTCAGCCAATCAGGAAAGAGAACCCATTTATTAGCTTAAATTTAAAACCTAATTTTGTGCTTACAGGTGCTGTACGTGCAAATGGTTTGTGTCCCACAGACATTCAACATCATGCCAAAAGATGGTTTAACTTGGCTGCAGACAGTGGTGCGGCGAGGAGGCGCCTGACCAACCGGTCTAACCATGCTGAGGCAGATGATTAGCTATTATGTTTATGTGCTCTTTTGTTAAATAAAATGTTTTATTTCTTTCAAATTGTTTCAGTTTTAATTTAAATAGTCTTTCACAGGCTACACATTGTTTTCCAATTCAGAGACCATGCCCTTTACAAATTCCATTGGCCTGTAGCCTATTTATAATCAACATCTCCTCTAGTAGCACTACTTAACTAGTCTTGCTTTAGCACTTAGAACGGACACTCGACTGTTTAAAAACAGCACTCACTGATGCACTTATTCTTGTACTCTAACTTATTTTTTTAAATATAATTGTTGAGAGAATTGCCTTAAAAGGTAAGCTGTGTAGGCAGTCGCTACAAAGTCGCTTTGGTAAAAAATGCGTCAGCCAAATGTAATATTGTAGCCTAATGTATCACAGACTCCTGACATCTTTAACAAGGCGCAGTGCAATCACGTTCACACACTGGATTCATTGCATGAATTTTGGATGAGGATGTTATCAGGCAGTGTGGGGGGAAAAAGTGGCATTGCAGACGGAATTTTATGAACGGGCTGGATACGATGCTCATATGTCCGGGTCCAAAACGGACCCGGAGCGGATATGCGGCTCATTCGCAGATCCAAAGCGAAGCCGGGGCGGATGTACCCATTTATGTATGGATACGCAAAGGGACCGCCGCGAGCCGCCACCGGGGCGGTTCAGCCGCGGTGTGCAAGTGGACACAGTTTCGGATCCGCTTTCTTGATCCGTTCCGGAGTTCACTGTACCTCCGCGGCGGATGCATTTCGGAGTCAGTTTGCTGTCTGGGTAATCATGTGACATTCCAGTCACTGCCTGACATAAACAAAGCTAACGGAGATCGCTGTAAAATGCAAATAAAGATGTTTTGAAGACAATAAACATGATTGCAATGATATTTGATTTACCTGTGTTCTTCGAGCCCTGTCAGGTATTTTCATAATAATAGCTATATTCATAATGTAATGCTAATCGATATAGACCTTTATCATTGTGCAGAATACTATAAAATAATATATTGTCTGTCTTATTTTTTATCTGAAGCCAAATCAGATCACAGAAGGTTATTTAAAACACTCGACTTGCGTTATAAAGTAAGTTTTGAGCTCAAATATGGTTTTAATCTCATAAATTGTCGTGTATTAATGGTGTGCTAAGCTAACATGCTAGCTAGCTCTACCTGCCACCCAGCTGTTATTTTTTATGATTGTTTTCTAAATATAAATGCTTACTGAAATGTTTTTTTTTTTTCAAAAAGGGCAGTTACTACAGTTTCATAGTGAAGTGAGAACTTTGATAAAAGAAATGAGGGATTGAAACAGTGTGAATAGCCAGTCGTTAGTGATTATAATGCAGACGTTAGTTATTATAATGCAGACAAAAGAAAAGAAAAGCATATTTAGAGCCATAACCAGGCTGGAGAGGTGTGAATGTGTGCAGGGGAGACTGACACTGAATGGGGCTCATTTGCACCACAAAACAATAGAGTCAATAGACTGAATAGATGCTAGATGATGACAATAAACACCAGTTTGCAACTTCAATTTTATTTTTATGAAGATGTTTCATAAAAATACATTTCTAAAACCTTTACAAAACTTTGAAGACATTTATAAATTTTTTTTCATTATGACTAATTAATTCGACATTTACAATAAACTGCCAGGTGTCAGCTTTCAAATGAGATCATGCTTGTGCTTTTAGTACAAAGAGTTCATGAACTGTATCTGTTTCAGTTTGGGTATGCCATTTCTGGGGATTTTTCAAAAGTGGGGTTACAGCTTAACAGGTTAATAGAGAAACTCTTCCCACACTGATCATCACACGTGTGCGGCTTCTCTCTGCTGTGGTTTTTCTCCAGTGTGGATCCTCTCATGTTTTTTCAGATTTGTTGACTGACTGAATCTCTTGTCACAGTGTGAACACTTGTAAGGTTTTTCTCCAGTGTGGATCCTCTCATGTTTTTTCAGAGATGATGACTCACTGAATCTCTTGTCACAGTGTGAACACTTGTAAGGTTTTTCTCCAGTGTGAATTCTCTGGTGCAGTTTTAAACAGTTTGCTGTAGTAAAAGTCTTCTCACACTCAAAGCACATGTACTCTCTCACACCAGTGTGAGTTTTCTGATGTGTATGTAAATGATGCCGCCTTGAAAAACTCTTTCCACACACAGAACATGAATGTGGCTTCTCTTTCGTATGAACTGTCAGGTGTAACTTCAGGTCTGATGACCTAAGAAATGTTTTGCAGCATTGATCACATGAGAACGGCTTCTCTCCGGTGTGGATCCTCATGTGACACTCAAGATGTTGTTTGGTTGTGAGACTCTTTCCACACTGAGTGCAGGTTAAAGATTTCTTGGCTCTTCTTTTCTTTAAAAATTTCTGTTTAGTCTTTGAGCGACTCAAAGGTTTTCCTCCAGGATGTTCCTCCTTCACCTCACTCAGTTCTTCTCTCTCCTCCTTCACCTCACTCAGTTCTTCTCTCTCCTCCTTCACTTCACTCAGTTCTTCTCTCTCCTCCTTCACTTCACTCAGTTCTTCTCTCTCCTCCTCCACTTCACTCAGTTCTTCTCTCTCCTCCTTCACTTCCATCAGGTCTGACATGACAGAAACAAATATTACATTTCATTTTCAGGAAATCAAAATAATTAAAAGAGAGGAATATAAAGTGAAAGGACATGAAAGCGAGCCCTGATGTAATGGTAGAAACTAGATAACTGCTATAAAATATTATGATAATTTTTACAAATTGATTTTATGTCCTTAAACTTTCCATGAATGAGGTAAATTTATCTTCCAATTATTATAATAAAAACTTTATAGGCATGAATCCCATGTTTCTTTAGCAAGAATTATTAATTTGATCAATGACACAATTACCTAACATGATATTAACATTAAAATATACAATACTGCCATGTTTCAAAACCAACTTTGGGATTGATAATTATTTGACTAAAACGTTTTAATTATTAATGGCCGTTCACACTAGACTTTTCTTTCCACTGACTTCCATTCATGCACATGTGAAAGTGGGACACCAGAAACACAAGCTCAAGTGAATAACCCTGTGAGAAATAACACAAGTGTTTAGCATTCAAGCTGAGTGGATTGTTTATTTTTTACTTTTTGCATTATTATTATTTGTTAAATGTATGTTTGTAAAAAAAAAACTTCCGCAGAAATGTGACGTCATTTCACAACTGTTGCAGTGTCTTTAGAAATGTCACACGCTTAAAGTGTAGAGTGGCTTTAACAAGTTTTAAATGAACTATTTTTCTTATCATTATCTGTGTCCTACATGTTTCACTCATCCCTGTTACTCCTGACATGATTTTCCTCCTTTTAAAAACAGAGCATTTCTTAAAATTATGACACTCATGAAGTGACATCATCTGGGCTCTTTCTACTGCATGATGGGAAGACAGAGAATAATCTCAATCCATTGTCTCAGTTTTTACACAAACTGTAGCATTGACTGTATTCATCAACCCTGTTACCAAAGTCACTGTAAGAAGAATCTCTATAACTATGAATAACTTGTATGATATTATACAACGTTATCAGTAACTTGGTGTTTACTGATTATTCCTAAAAAAAAATGTCTACACTAGGTTGAAAATGACTACAATTCTGGTAACATTGTTGTAAATTGGGAACCAGATATAAAATAAATGTAAAATAAAACAGTTAAAATGTATTTAGCTTGATGTCTCAAATCTCCCTTTACTGACCATTTGTTGAAGATAAAACCCAGAACATTCTGTACCATTTCATAGTGTAACTGTTTATCTAAAAGTGATGAAGTGCTTGAATGTTTGTAACATGAATGTTCTTCAGCATCATGAATGAATGAGGAATACACACCAACCTCTTTGTTCTTCAGGATCTTCAGTGTGTTTCATTCTGCAGGGTTCTGGATCACTCATGTTCTCACTGTCCTCTTTAATAAACTCAGTCTTGGCAGATTTCAGCTCTTCCTGATGCTCTGATGCTCGTCTTCACTTGTAGATGATGGGAATATTCAGCATTTATTGGGGAATTACAGTGGGAGGAGCTTCACTGATGATGTAATTGCTGTGGGAGGAGCTTCACTGATGATGTGATTACAGTGGGAGGAGCTTCACTGATGATGTATTCCAGAGCTGATCTGCCTAAATGAAAAATATATAAATTACTGATTTTGTTTGTATAATAAATGACACCACTAACCATTTATGTCTGTCTATCTTTTCATTGTACCGTAACTGATGGCAATTCATTAATTATTTTTATTGCTAATCCTAACATTATTCTGCTTCCTCATTAAAATACAGGTAGAAATATAGAAAAGAAAATAAATAATTTAAATTCTTCCAAATATAAATAATGGTAAGAAAAACTGTTAATCATAAAAAGAAATACACTAACCAATAAATCCCCTCAGTCTGCTGACAATGAAATGAGCTTTAAGTGTCAATGTACAGGAGATGTGAAGACATCAGCATAATAAATGAGGTGAAAACAGGAACTATTGTCATGAAATAAAGAGTGTTTTCAGCAGATCTGTTAATATTGATGAGCCTCAGACTATTAACACTCATTCAACAAGACATTCAGGATCATCAGCAGATCATCTCACTTTATTCTGAGTGTTTGCTGTTAGAAACACATTATTTGAGTCAGGATAGATGATGAAAGCCAATAAAACTACTGAAAGAAAATACTGTAATTTCTCACAATATGACATGGATAAAACATCAATAACACAACAACAATCACTAATGACACTCATCTTAAAGGGTACCTATTATGGCATTTAAAATGTTCCTAATAATGTTCTGGGAGTCCCCAACAACAGTTTTACAAGCATGAAATGACAAAAAACACTTTTGTTGTCTTATAATATGCATTTATTTTTACCTGATTTGCTCACCGACTCCCATATGAATCGTTTAGCGAGTCATTTTTCTAAACCCCGCCTTTGCGTGACGCTAATCTGCGGTGATATGTTAGCTACCATAGCCCAAAGGAGTGACACCGAGCCGACAGGGTGTCAATCAGGGTATCTTCCGTCCATTTCATTTCCAATTTGAAATGAAATAAGCAAAAACGAGAAAACGCGCCATTATTCGTTTTTTCGTTTTTTATAAAAAACGAAAAAAGGAGATTTCGGCTTGATTTTTCGTTTTTTGGTTAACGGGTCAAAAACGGATAAATGACTTCAAAATCCGTTTTGCACATGTGGGCGGTCATGAGACGCCCCTTTCAGCTGATTGGTCAAGCAAATCTGAGCCTGTGACGTCATCAGTAATTTCCCAGGTCTTTTCAACAAAATAATAGTCCTATGGCTCTGCGTACCGCTTCTTAAACTATACAGGGCTGTGCAACTTAACGCGTTTCACAGGAATATTTATTTCAGAAATATTAAATATTAATCTGCACCCAGCCGGTTTTATTTAGCTGTGCAGAGTTAAATCTGTGTAGTGCTGCACTAGACCGCGCAGAGCGGGTGAAGCACAGACCAATGTTCTGTCAAGTGTAAATACGCACCAGTCAACTCTTCTTTTAGACAATACGCTCAGTTTTGGACAAGGGGTGGTCATTGCAAATACTGTAATGCAAAACTGCTGATGGTGGTGGTGGGTACAGATGATGGAAAATTAAAATGTAACTAATCATAGCCGCGAGAGTGAGACAGCGAGATGATTGACAGGACGATAGCGGAGGAAAAATAAAAAGGAAAAAGATAGCCTAACATGTGTTAGTTAAAAAATATTTCTTTCTTTAATATAAGTGAGTTTGTATTTGAAAGCAACAACAACAAAGAAACAATCAAATAACAGTGTGAACCACAAACTGAGCTGAGCGTTCATTTTAAAGGGACATTTCCAAATATCTTTTATTTATTTGTTATAATCAGTGTTGGGCAAGTTACTTTAAAAAAAAAGTAATTACAGTTAGTTACTATTCACTACTTCCTAAAAGTAACTTAATTAGTTACTCAGTTACAAATTATAAATGTAACTATTGCGTTACTTTCAAGTTTCAACATTTTTAAATGGTCAAATGTAACCCCACCTCCACCCCTTTTTAACGGAACTTAAAATACATGTGCAAGTTCAATTATTAACGATAAACCTGAATATTATAATGAAATGGACACATTAACAGAAACAATGTACACAAATCTAAACTATTTTTGCAACCCGATCACACTAAATGCATCTTTATAGCACGCATGTGTATTGTCGTGTAATTTATACGCTAAAGTGAGTTTTTACGTGCATAGGATACGCATTGGTTGGTTAGGGTAGGTTTAGGTGTGGTGTGGGGTGCGTGTGTATTGTACGCTTGGGTAGAATTAGTGGTGTGGGTGCGTGTGTATTACACGCAAATGAACTGCGTATCAAATGCACGCAAAAAACTGCGTCTCCTATGCGCGTAAAAACTCATTTTCGCATATAAATTACACGACAATACACCATGTGTGTTATAGAGACGCATTTACGTGAGAACAGGCTGATTTTAATGTTGCCGTGGGACAAAGTGAGACTAGCCTCCAATCAAATGCCATGTAGATAGCCTAATGTTTATAGTGGATCGATACAAATACACAATAGATGTTTTGAGACATTTGATATTTATTGCCCCTCAACAGACCACAACTGGGCAAAATTAAATTATGCTTGTTAAGCACTACCAAAAAGAAATAACAAATATATACACTCTTAGCCTACAAATAAAACAAAACAAAAAATGTTTATTACTTTATTACTCCTTAATAAAGGAGTCCAGACATTAGAAAAATATCAGTCTACACATTATATTTAATATGAGGGAAATACACATGTGTTTTATATTTAATATGAGGGAAATACACATGCGTTTTATATTTAATATGAAATACACATGCGTTACGGACGTGACACAAAAAATATTTAACTTTTAGGTGGCACGATCTGTTTTAGTAATTATGTGATTTACAATGCGCAAACCACAAGTACTACCCACCGGATGAAGAAGGGTTGGCTCTCCACAGAACATAAAATATTCATTTTATTTAATTTTTCGTGTTTGCATTTATGAGGAAAAAACAATGTTACGGACGTGACAGTTCTCCGTTATGGACGTGAGCGCTCTGAAAGCGGCACTAAAAGACTTTAAAACGTTTACAGAGACCTCAAACAGAAAGTACAAAGCCATTCATTAAGGCGAATTTCGTTTTGTATTAATTGTATCTTAATTTTAATAAATGTTTCATCAACCAATTGCCTGGATTTAATAAATAAGAAGTAAATATAGCAGAAGAAACCAAAGAACATATATTGATAAGAAGTGAAAGCCAATAGAACGTTCCATTGCAACACCAGCGCCCAGCAGCAGCGCTACATGACTCGGCAGTCCACTAGTGATGAAAAATATGAAGTTACATGTAACAATTCTTTCAATATAATATGAAGTTACATGTAACAATACTTTCAATATGAAAGACCGCCAGTAGGTGGCGCCAAGTCAGCATTAAGCCAATTACATAATTATATCATAAAAACACGATACATTAACTCAGTTCCACTGGTCTCAGTTTATTTAAATTTGGTGGCATTAGTTACTGTCGGTCCATCATAATCATGGCTGTATAATCAAAAAATTAAAATGAGAAACATGCATGCATCAATAAAATGTATTGCATCAAAACCACAGGAGCTTATGCAATTAGTAGGCTACCATGAACTCTATACCCATAAATAATGTAATGTGTAGCCTATGTATATTTACCGAGGCACTTCATAAACCCAAAATGAAAATCTTAATTGATCTTGCTAGAGTTCATGCTTAGAACTGTTTAGCTTTCTAATTGAGTTTATGAAGTGCCTCGGTATATATACAATAAAATAGTATAGTAATATAGTAGGCTACTTGTATTAACAAAACGATTAAGACGGAATGCATAAAACAACAACATTAGGCCTATAACAAATAAATATTAGATATTTGGAAATTTCCCTTTAAACTGAACGCTCAGTTTGTGGTCCACACTGTAATTTTATTGTTTTGTTGTTGTTGTTTTCAGATACAAACTCACTTATATATTAAAGAAAGAAATATTTTTTAACTAACACATGTTTTTTCCTCCGCTATCGTCCTGTCAATCATCTCGCTGTCTCACTCTCGCGACTATGATTAGTTACATTTTAATTTACCATCATCGGTACAGCACCACCATCAGCAGTTTTGCATTGCAGTATTTGCAATGACCACCCCTTGTCCAAAACTGAGCGTATTGTCTAAAAGAAGAGTTGACTGGTGCGTATTTACACTTGACAGAACATTGGTCTGTGCTTCACCCGCTCTGCGCGGTCTAGTGCAGCACTACACAGATTTAACTCTGCACAGCTAAATAAAACCGGCTGGGTGCAGATTAATATTGAATATTTCTGAAATAAAATATTCCTGTGAAACGCGTTAAGTTGCACAGCCCTGTACAGTTTAAGAAGCGGTACGCAGAGCCATAGGACTATTATTTTGTTGAAAAGACCTGGGAAATTACTGATGACGTCACATGCTCAGATTTGCTTGACCAATCAGCTGAAAGGGGCGTCTCATGACCGCCCACATGTGCAAAACGGATTTTGAAGTCATTTATCCGTTTTTGACCCGTTAACCAAAAAACGAAAAATCAAGCCGAAATCTCCTTTTTTCGTTTTTTATAAAAAAACGAAAAAACGAATAATGGCGCGTTTTATCGTTTTTGCTTATTTCATTTCAAATTGGAAATGAAATGGACGGAAGATACCCTGATTATCCCCCTGACTCTCTTCAATCTTTGTTCAAAAAGGAATAACGATAAAATGATCGCCAAAAACGAAAAACGGGCCGTTTTTAATTGGTTTTTAGTTTTTTGATTCTGACACCAAAAACGGTTATTTGGTTTTTCGTTTTGAAATAAAAAACAGAAAAACGGTGTTTTCGTTTTATAATTACAAACGAATTACGGATTATCCAGAGATCCCCTGACCCGGACCGTCATCAGTAATTCCCCAGGTCTTTTCAACAAAATAATAGTCCTATGGCTCTGCGGTCCGGGTATCGTTCGTTCATTTGTTTTTGCTTTCACATAGCCTATGAAAACGAAAAAACAAGAAAACTACTTATTTTTTCGTTTTTTCGTTTTTTTAGAAAAACGAAAAAACGAAATTATGACTTGATTTTTGGTTTTCCCGTTCTTGCACGGAAATCAGAAAAACCACTTGATATTCATTATTGAATAACATTATTGCCCTCGCTCGCACATGACCAGACAGTGGAAATACGGCTAATAATTCCTGGATATCTGGCATACAAGTTAGCCTCATTGATCTTAGCTTAAATAGGCTACATATTGAATTCGCTCGAGTAGGCTACTAAAAAACATAATTGCTGTATTATTTTGACTATAATAAATAAGCAGATGAAACATGGTATAGCCTACTGTTTATCACAGATTACTCTGGGCCAAATTTACCAAGGACATTTGTTTAGAAATCGTTTAAAAAAAATGCATTCACATAAAGTAACACTTTGAGTCAAAAGTGAGAGATTTTATCTGTCACTTTGGAAAAAAAGAGAGACTCTGAGAAAATGTTTGCGTAGTAGGCGTGAAAAAAGCAGGGAAATATTTAAAACATATTAAAAAAAATAAAACGATCTATGGTAACCTATATTGCGAAGGAATGCAATATAAACTATAAGAAGGGCCTTCTCTCCATTCTGCCTTTTGTCTGATAACCACCCTGACAACTGTCAATGCGTGAACATGTTTACATTCAGGCTATTTCAATAGACTTTTTCAGGCAGTGAAGCCTAATAATTGGGTGACAAATAGCATGCATATAGACTATTAATTTTACAGGCTAACAAATACAGTGTTGGGAAAACTCTTAATTTGAAAAACAATGAATGCATATTCTGCCCATGATCCTGCCAATCAGATTTAGCCCCACCCACAGGGGAAAATCGGAATATCAAGTGGTTTTTCTGATTTCCGTGCAAGAACGGGAAAACCAAAAATCAAGTCATAATTTTGTTTTTTCGTTTTTCTAAAAAAACGAAAAAAACGAAAAAAGGAGTTGTTTTCTCGTTTCTTCGTTTTCATATATGAAAGCAAAAACAAATGAACGAACGATACCCGGACCCTCTGCGTACCGCTTCTTAAACTCTACAGGGCTGTGCAACTTAACACGTTTCAAATAAATATTTCAGAAATATTCAATATTAATCTGCACCCAGCCGGTTTTATTTAGCTGTGCAGAGTTAAATCTGTGTAGTGCTGCACTAGACCGCGCAGAGCGGGTGAAGCACAGACCAATGTTCTGTCAAGTGTAAATACGCAGCAGTCATAATAACTCTTCTTTTAGACAATACGCTCAGTTTTGGACAAGGGGTGGTCAGTGCAAATACTGTAATGCAAAACTGCTGATGGTGGTGCTGTACCGATGATGGTAAATTAAAATGCAACTGATCATAGCCGCGAAAGTGAGACAGCGAGATGATTGACAGGACGATAGCGGAGGAAAAAACTCAAGATAGCCTAACATGTGTTAGTTAAAGAATATTACTTTATTTAATATATAAGTGAGTTTGTATCTGAAAACAGCAACAACAACAACAACGAAACAATCAAATAACAGTGTGAACCACAAACTGAGCGTTCATTTTAAAGGGAAATTTCCAAATATCTCTTATTTATTTGTTATAGCCTATTGCTGTTGTTTTATGAATTCCGTCTTAATCGTTTTGTTAAAAAAAGTTTAATAGGCCTACTATGCGGGAGTAGTAGCCTACTATTTTATTGTAGCCTATACCGAGGCACTTCGTAAACCCAATTAGAAAGCTAAACAGTTCTAAGCATAAACTCTAGCAAGATTTTCATTTGGGTTTATGAAGTGCCTCGGTAAATATACATAGGCTACACATTACATTATTTATGGGTATAGAGTTCATGGTACTAATTGCATAAGCTCCTGTGGTTTTGATGCAATACATTTTATTGATGCATGCATGTTTCTCATTTTTATTTTTTGATTATAAAGCCATGATTATGATGGGCCGACAGTAATGCCACCAAATTTAAAGAAACTGAGACCAATGCAACTGAGTTAATGTATCGTATTTTCATGATATAATTATGTAATTGGCTTATGGCTGACTTGGCGCCACCTACTGGCGGTATTTCATATTGAAAGTATTGTTACATGTAACTTCATATTTTTCACTGTGGCTCTTAGTATGCAATTGAAATTGATATGTAAATGCACTTACTGTGCCACATTTGAGCTGCATAAAACTGTAAATACATCTAAATTCCATGTCAGATACAGATTTCATCAGACAGCCTATATATTAGGTTACTGCAATTTGTGTTGATTAAATATTAAGAAAGTGATGACATTTACAGGTTTTAAAAAAACAATTCTACATTTGCTTACAACATTTTTCTTACAAAAACTAATTTCGCTGGACAGTATACAACAGACATAAGGGTGCTAATAGAGTGATACAACACTCTTTAAGAAAAGTGTATTTGCATCACACTGTAAAGTGATTTAGAGGAAAATAAATTAAAAAGTTCAAATCCCAAAGATTTAAACTCTGTATGCAACACAGCATACTGTAAATTTGTTAGTAGCGCGGGAAGTAGGGGTGCTGAGGGTGACCCCTGGCGTAGAGTCCAGGGGAAAAATATGCTGCCAATAAAGCACCTTAAAGCTGTCACAAAGAACCGGCAAAAGTAATGATTTTGAAAATGTAAAATACATCAAGGAGATATTTTAATTGTTTATTAATAAACAAGTGTTTTTTGTGTGTCAGTGTCCAAAGATGAAGTTGACGATGCTGACTCGTGATCTTCGAGAAGTGAACGCGCCAGAGAGAAATGCACATTTCATACGGATAGGCCTACATAAGCAGAGAGTATGTTTTCTTTCGTTTTGAATTGTTCTGTTTAAAAGCTTTATATAGATATATTTCTCAGGTCTGTGAGGCAAGTACCTTATACGCTGAGTTTCGGTTCATTTATGAGACGAGCTCCAGTTCACGCGCTGGAGACTCCATGTCGTGATTATCTATCGTCTGCTATATTTACTTCTTATTTATTAAATCCAGGCAATTGGTTGATGAAACATTGAGTAAAATTAAGATACAATTAATACAAAACAAAATTCACTTTAAAGAAAGGCTTTGTGCTTTCTTTTTGAGGTATCTGTGAAAGTTTTAAAGTATTTTAGTGCCGCTTTCGGTCACGTCCATAACATTGCTTTTTCCTCATAAATGCTAACACGAAAATGTTTATAAAATGAATATTTTATGTTCTGTGGAGAGCCAACCCTTCTTCATCTGGTGGGTAGTATTACTTTTGGTCTGAGCATTGTAAATCACAGAATTATAAAACAATATTTTGCCACCTAAAAGTTAAGGATTTTTTTGTGTCACGTTGGTAACGCATGTGTATTTCACTCATATTCAATTATAAAACATGTGTATTTCCCTCATATTCAATATAAAACGTGTATTTCCCTCATATTCAATATAAAACGCATGTGTAGACTAATATTTTTCTAATGTCTAATTAAGGAGTAATAAAGTAAAAAACAATTTTTGTTTTGTTTTATTTGCAAACCGATTGAGCCTATATATGTGTTATTTCTTTTTGGTATAGATATACATGGCATTTGATTGGAGACTAGTCTCACTTTGTCCCATGGCAACATTAAAATAGTTTAGATTTGTGTACATTTCTGTTAATAATGTATTGTATTAAGTGTCCATTTCATTATAATATTCAGGTTTATCATTAATAATTGAACATGCACATGTATTTTAAGTTCCGTTAAAGAGGGGTGGAGGTGGGGTCACATTTGAGCATTTAAAAATGTACTTGAAAGAAACGCAATAGTTACTTTCTGAATCTGAAGTAACTTACTTTTATAATTTGTAACTGAGTAACTAATTTAGTTACTTTTTGGAAGTAGTAACTAGCCTACTGTAAATAATTACTTTTTAAAAGTAACTTGCCCAACACTGATTATAACAAATAAATAAGAGATTTTTGGAAATTTCCCTATAAAATGAACGCTCAGTTTGTGGTTCACACTGTTATTTGATTGTTTCGTTGTTGTTGTTGTTGCTGTTTTCAGATACAAACTCACTTATATATTAAATAAAGTAATATTCTTTAACTAACACATGTTAGGCTATCTTGAGTTTTTTCCTCCGCTATCGTCCTGTCAATCATCTCGCTGTCTCACTTTCGCGGCTAT
Source organism: Semotilus atromaculatus (assembly GCA_031834385.1). Taxonomy (NCBI): domain Eukaryota; kingdom Metazoa; phylum Chordata; class Actinopteri; order Cypriniformes; family Leuciscidae; genus Semotilus; species Semotilus atromaculatus. The sequence continues at coordinate 626,556 of JAULUF010000098.1, forward strand.
GATCAGTTGCATTTTAATTTACCATCATCGGTACAGCACCACCATCAGCAGTTTTGCATTACAGTATTTGCACTGACCACCCCTTGTCCAAAACTGAGCGTATTGTCTAAAAGAAGAGTTATTATGACTGCTGCGTATTTACACTTGACAGAACATTGGTCTGTGCTTCACCCGCTCTGCGCGGTCTAGTGCAGCACTACACAGATTTAACTCTGCACAGCTAAATAAAACCGGCTGGGTGCAGATTAATATTGAATATTTCTGAAATAAATATTTATTTGAAACGTGTTAAGTTGCACAGCCCTGTAGAGTTTAAGAAGGACCATAGGACTATTATTTTGTTGAAAAGACCTGGGGAATTACTGATGACGTCACATAATGACAAATCCAGACAAGACAGAAGTAATACTCATCGGTTCTAAAAACCGTCCACAAAACCTCTCACAACACTACTTTAACATAGTAGGATGCCCTGTTACTTTATCCTCTACTGTAAAAGACCTGGGTGTTATATTAGACTGCAACCTGTCTTTTGAAAAGCATATTTCATATGTTACAAAAACAGCCTTTTTCCACCTTAGAAACATTGCTAAGCTACGTAATATGCTATCAGTCTCTGATGCAGAAAAGTTAGTTCATGCATTCATGACCTCGAGACTAGATTATTGTAATGCTTTATTAGCTGGTTGTCCTGCATCTTCAATAAACAAGCTACAGTTAGTCCAAAATGTAGCCGCTAGAGTTCTTACTAGATCAAGAAAATATGATCATATAACACCGATTTTATCATCACTTCATTGGTTACCTATAAAGTTCCGTATTAATTACAAGGTATTGCTACTGACCTATAAAGCCCTAAATGGTTTAGCTCCAGTCTATTTAACGGACCTTCTATCGCCCTATAATCCATCGCGCTCTTTAAGATCACTAAACTCGAGGCTTCTGGTCATACCTAGGATATCCAGATCCACCAAAGGAGGGAGAGCATTTTCACATTTAGCTCCGAAGCTCTGGAATAGCCTTCCTGATATTGTTCGTTGCTCAGACTCGCTCTCCCAGTTTAAAACTAGACTAAAGACGCATCTCTTCAGCCAGGCATTCATATAAAATTTTAAAACTTACAGCTGTAAATCCGGCCTCTAGTTCATAAAAGCCAGAGGAGAACTGGCCCCCGACTGAGCCTGGGTTCTCCCAAGGTTTTTTTTTCTCCATTAGGTCACTTGATGGAGTTTCAGGACACCACTGGGTTACTTGATGGAGTTTCAGGACACCACTGGGTCACTTGATGGAGTTTCAGGACACCACTGGGTCACTTGATGGAGTTTCAGGACACCACTGGGTTACTTGATGGAGTTTCAGGACACCACTGGGTCACTTGATGGAGTTTTTCGGTTCCTTGCCACTGTTCCCTTTGGCTTGCTCAGTTGGGGATATTCAAATTAATTAACCAATCATTAATAACATTGATCAGCCCTTCCAAACTTGGATGTCTTTTTTATTTTATTGTTTTCCAGTAATAAACAAACATTGTTATGTTGTTTTGATTGATACTGTGAAGCTGCTTTGATACAATCTGTATTGTGAAAAGCGCTATATAAATATACTAGACTTGACTTGACTTGACATGCTCAGATTTGCTTGACCAATCGTCTGAAAGGGGCGTCTCATGACCGCCCACATGTGCAAAACTGATTTTAAAGTCATTTATTCGTTTTTGACCCGTGAACCAAAAAACTAAAAATCAAGCCGAAATCTCGTTTCTTCGTTTTTTTTTTTTAAAAAAACGAAAAAACGAATAAAGGCGCGTTTTCTCGTTTTTGCTTATTTCATTTCAAATTGGAAATGAAATGATCGGATGATACACGGACCATTATGCTGATGTCTTCACATCTCCTGTACATTGACACTTAAAGCTCATTTCATTGGTGTCAGCAGACTGAGGGGATTTCTATATGTACGTTTATTTCTGTGTTTATGATTTAACTGTTTTTCTTACCATTATTTATATTTGGAAGAATTTACATTATTTATATTCTTGTCTATATTTCTAGATACCTAATGCAGAAGCAAAATAATGTTAGGATTAGCAATAAAAATGGTTAAAAATAATTAATGAATTGGCACCAGTTACTGTAAGATGAATAGATAGACAGACATAAATGCTTATTTAACAGGTTAAAGAATGACAAATATTGTTGCAACCTTTCATTTTCTATTTTGTGGGTATGTGAGTTTTATGTGAGTCTTGTATTGTTCAGTCACTTCATAGGTATTGGGAGAGTTGTTTGTCGTGTAAGTGCGCCCTCTATCGGATAGAGGCTGGCGGTGCTCATATACTGACTTTAAGCGTTCGTTTCTCAGTCTGCATTCTTCTGGACTGAGAGAGGTATGTGTTCACATCAGTGCAATGTAAGCTTGAAATATACCGGTTGTAACTTTATCTTTAGTGCACATGGTAACTTGTATGTGTATTTTATGATGAGTGCACATACATTTAGTTGAGATGTGTCGAGAACTGTGCTTAAAAAATTGCTAACATAGCTAGCCTCGTGGTTTGTTTTGCTGTATGTTAGCGCTCGACATTCTGTCGTCTTTGTAATGAAGCCCACATGTTTCAGTTTTCCTTTTTCTTATGTTAGGCTGATTCTGACTGCAGATATAATCCTGAACTTTTGCTCTCTTTGAAATTGTACAGGTATGTACTTCCAATACCAGGTTTAGAATACAATGTGTACATTTCAAAGTTTTCGTGTGAGAAGTAACTATAACTAATTACTTTTTTAAAGTAACTTACCCAAAACTGTGTGTATGTGTCATATTGCGTGTTATTTCTGTTATTAACTATGGGTATTAACATTTTAACGTTATATGTAATAACGTTAATGTTTTACATTAACATTATGCAACATGAAATAAACCATCTTCCTTTGAGTAACATGCATGAAGCAAAATATGCTTTACATCTGGGCTGTTCAGTGCCATTGAACACCAATCAATATTAAATATTAAAATATTATCATTACTATAGTGAAACAACAAAACACAATAGATGGTTTAGAACTTTTAATATTTATTGCACAGACCACAACTGGCCAACAAATCCAAAAATAAATTATGCTTAAGAAATGTACCAAAAATAAATAAATAGTAATAAAAAATATACATAGGCTACACATACACTCTTTGTAGTTCAAATTAAAATGATAAAACCTTTACAACTGGTAGACGTACTGTATAGCCTAGACTACGCGATGAAGTATTTTCTTCCTCACAAAAGTAAAATAGATTAACTAAAAGTGTTCTCAATATAATACTGAACAATGTACCAACATAAATAATAATAATAAAATATAATATTTTGGGGTTTTATTTTTATAACCTACATAGGGGTGTGCGATATCGTCTGCGATAATATCGTAATTGTTTTTTTAACGATGTGGGATTTGACATTATCGAGTATAGCCTATCCCTCACACACACGCAGAGAGTGCATGCATACTCCACCAGGGGTCTCCAACATGTCGCTCGCGAGCTACCAGTAGCTCGTGGCCTGATTGGAGGTAGCTCGCTCGCCAAGGGGCCTTTCATAAATGAAGCGACGCACTCATTTTTTCCAGGCGCAGCGAGAACTTTTCAGAATGCCGCAAACGCACTGCAGGTCAAGTGACAAGATCCAACCAATTAGCTTCACCCTTTCCGTAACAACATTGAAAGCTCAGTCAACATGAAGGACCCAAACACTATGGGTGTTTTTCTCTTCTCCATAAATAAATCCTGTAGCAGAGCTACAGCAAGCGTTTTTCGGTGGTGGAAAACCATTAGCTACTAAAACCTCTGTCGTTATGGAGAGCGCAGTGCATGGTTGCATAGCAACGACAGACGCCATGGGAAAATCGGACCGAATTTTACTATTAATAAAATATAAATGTGCATTGTAAATGTCAGTAATTTATCTTTTTTTAACCATTCTTTTTATAAAAAAACAATTCAAAGGCTAAAATATGTGAGGTTTATCGTTTTATAAAACCTATTTGTCAAAACTTTATTTGAACTTGTACATGATAGTAGATAACATGTTGCAAGACACTCTTTTTAAATCTGCCCATCATTTTTAATGTTATTATTTTAATGTTTATGTAAACGAAAGGTGCATATTGATGCTAATTTTATTTGTTATTTGCTGGTTTTCGACATAAAACTTTGTGAATTGATTTCCTTGTGTAGTACTTTTTGAACAGGATTCTGTGATAAATGTGATCATTTTTGTAACTTTATTCATGAAATGTTCATGCCATTTCATCTCTAGTTATGATCAACTATAATTATGAGTTTTTTACAGTATAATATGCATAATACAATTATTTTTATAATATAATTTGATAAATGACACAACAGATGATGCATGCATATAATTAGGTTTAACAAATTAGGTTTAAAAAATATTTTCTGCCACTGATGTGAACTGACCATGAGTATGAAGAATATCCAAAACTTAGGGAGTCGGTTGTCCACGACAGTCCTAAACCTGCCAAAGTACCAGCACAATAAACTCAGCAAAATATCGTCTAATAATCGTTATCGAGAAAATCCCCGAAAATATCGAGATATAATTTTTTGTCAATATCGCACACCCCTAAACCTACAGAGAACCTCATCATCAGAGGTTATTTAAAGCCAAATTCTAGTCGTGTTTGCCGCACGTGTTCACAACCGGTCAAACAAAGATGTTTTCTGGGAACGTTCCTTGCAGGTTATTTTGGAGTTTTATTTTATAACCCTGTAAACGAATTAAAACGTTGCAGATGATAAACTATATTATGCTCGGACACACTTGGTCTTTCTTGCGAACTGTCGAGCGTGCTCTCGGACACACTCGGTCTCTCTCGCGCGCTGACGACATTCGCTCTTGTCCAGTCCGGCGCCTCGAAACACACACACACACCTGAGAAAAAAGTTTGCTGTTCCTATGGCGGAGAAAGAGCCCGATAGGATGAAAACCGCTTCAGTGAACTCAATTATAGTAACGGTAACTGCGTTGTAACGGAGGAAACAGTAATTAGTTAGATTACTCGTTACTGAAAAAAATAACGCTGTTTATTTATAACGCCGTTATTCCCATCACTGCATACACATGATATACACAAGCCTAATGCGATATGTTCATTTTTCATGGTAATTTTTATTTTCTGATTTTTGAATGCGATTAAATAATGAGTCTGCATTCTTCTTGACTGAGAGAGATTGATTCTGATTGAAGATCGTCAGTGTCCTGTCATCAGTGCACTAGAACACTACGCAGTAGTTGGCGAAGTGCAGACCACGCCAGCTACACTTAGAAGTGTCATTTATTATAAAAACAGACTCTGTAATTGATACTTTTGATTTTGGCACAGCTCCAATTCATCATCAGTGAAGCTCCTCCCACTGCAATTACATCATCAGTGAAGCTCCTCCCACTGCAATCACATCAACAGTGAAGCGCCTCCCACAGTAATTCTCCAATAAATGCTGTAAATTCCCATCAGCTGCAAGTGAAAGACGAGCATGAAAGCATCAGGAAGAGCTGAAATCTGCCAAGACTGAGTTTATTAAAGAGGACAGTGAGAACATGAGTGATCCAGAACCCTGCAGAATGAAACACACTGAAGATCCTGAAGAACAAAGAGGTTGGTGTTTATTCTTCATTCATTCATGATGCTGGAGAACATTCATGTTAGAAACATTCAAGCACTTCATCACATTTAGATAAATGTTTGGATCACGTTCAAATTAGAAGTTCTTCTTTATTGAGCACAGCTGCAAGTTCCAAAACCAGTCTAGATCTAAACAGTATACATTGTAATTTATACATTCCAAGGGGGAGGAGACTTCTTGGGGTGGAGACAAATTCAAACAAATCATATGAAAGCAGGGGAGGAGTTGATTCTTATCCAGCAAAAACCGGTATGGCAGGTTATCTAGAGAAACCGAGCAAAATCAGCATATTCACTCTATTGTATTGCCAATCTACTCAGTCTAATTCTTCAACGTCTGAGCTAGGAATCAGCATAACTATTCACATGCTGATACTGGCCGGGAACTCCGGTTCCAAGGGCCATCCCAGAGCCATTAAATACAAAAGGTGAAAGTCTCCCCTACAGCTAGGCTGAAAGGTGAGAATCTCAGTGATGCGACTCATTTAAAATACAATAGAGAAAACAGGACTGGCAGGAAAGGAGACTCTTGCTGGAGACTCAATAATCATCTGCAGTGGAACCTAAATTAATCATTTAATAAATGTGTTATCCTTCATCAGTAAAGGAAGGTTTAAGACATTTTTATATTTATTATCAATATTAGATCAAGCTAAATACTATTTTACATTTATATTATGTCTGGTTTCCAATTTGCAACAACGTTATCGGAATTTTAGTCATTTTCAACATAGTTAAAAATACATTTTGTTTTAGGAATAATCAGTTAACACCAAGTTACTGATGAAGTTGTATTTGTGAAATATCATACAAGTTATTCATAGTTATAGAGATTCTTCTTACAGTGACTTTGGTAACAGGGTTGATGAATTCAGTCAATACTACAGTTTGTGTGAAAAACTGAGACAATGGATTTTGAGATTATCTTCTTGACCTCAGTGCTGCATTTGACACTGTTGATCAAAACATACTACTTGACAGGCTAGAAAACTGGGTGGGGCTTTCTGGGATAGTCCTAAAATGGTTCAGGTCATACTTAGAAGCGAGAGGTTATTATGTAAGTATAGGAGACCATAAGTCTGAGTGGACGTCCATGACATGCAGAGTTCCTCAAGGCTCAATTCTTGCGCCACTCCTATTCAACCTGTACATGCTTCCAATGAGCCAAATAATGAGAAAGAACCAAATCTCTTACCACAGCTATGCAGACGACACACAGATCTACTTAGCCCTATCGCCTAACGACTACAGCCCCATTGACTCCCTGTTCCAATGCATTGATGAAGTAAACAGTTGGATGTGCCAAAACTTTCTTCAGTTAAACAAAGACAAAACTGGTGTCAAAGCAATAACTAAATCAGCATACTATCAGCAGGAGCTTGGTTCGTATTGCCAGCAGTAAGTCAGACTTGTTCCCGGTGCATGTTGGACTCCGGCAGGGCTGCCCTTTGTCGCCGGTTCTGTTCATAATTTTTATGGACAGAATTTCTAGGCGCAGCCATGGACCGGAGGGTGTCGGGTTCGGGGACCACACGATTTCGTCTCTGCTCTTTGCGGATGATGTTGTCGTGTTGGCCCCTTCAGACCAGGACCTTCAGCATGCACTGTGACGGTTTGCAGCCGAGTGTGAAGCGGCTGGGATGAGAATCAGCACCTCCAAATCCGAGGCCATGGTCCTCAGTCGGAAAAGGGTGGCTTGCTCTCTTCAGGTTGGTGGAGAGTTCCTGCCTCAAGTGGAGGAGTTCAAGTATCTTGGGGTCTTGTTCACAAGTGAGGGAAGGATGGAATAGGAGATTGACAGACTGATCGGTGCAGCTTCCGCAGTAATGCGGTCGATGTACCGGTCTGTCGTGGTGAAGAAAGAGCTAAGCCGCAAGGCGAAGCTCTCGATTTACCGGTCAATCTACCTTCCTACTCTCACCTATGGTCATGAGCTTTGGGTCATGACCGAAAGGACAAGATCCCGGATACAGGCGGCCGAAATGAGCTTTCTCCGCAGGGTGGCTGGGCGATCCCTAGGGTGAGGAGCTCGGTCACTCGGGAGAAGCTCAGAGTAGAGCCGCTGCTCCTCCACATCGAGAGGGGTCAGCTGAGGTGGCTCGGGCATCTGTTCCGAATGCCTCCTGAACGCCTTCCTGGGAAGGTTAACTATATTTGAAGATAAATATTTTGATGTACTGAAAATTAAATGTAATAATTGTTTCTTTCATGTCAGACCTGATGGAAGAGAGCGAGGAGAGTGAAGAACTGAGTGAAGTGGAGGAGGAACATCATGTCCAACCTGGAGGAAAACCTTTGAGTCGCTCAAAGACTAAAAATACATTTTTAAAGAAAAGAAGAGCCAAGAAATCTTTCACCTGCACTCAGTGTGGAAAGAGTTACACATCCAAACCAAATCTTGAGTGTCACATGAGAGTTCACACTGGAGAGAAGCCGTTCACATGTGATCAATGCGGGAAGAGTTTCCGATACAAACAAAGTTTTGATTATCACATGATAGTTCACACTGGAGAGAAGCTGCACACGTGTGATCAGTGTGGAAAGAGTTATACAGCCAAACAAAGTCTTGAGATTCACATAAGAGTTCACACTGGAGAGAAGCCGTTTAAGTGTGATCAATGCGGAAAGAGTTTCACAAACAAACAAAATCTTGAGCGTCACATTATAATCCACACTGGAGAGAAGCTGCACACGTGTGATCAGTGTGGAAAGAGTTTCACATACAAACAAAATCTTGAGCGTCACATGAGAGTTCACACTGGAGAGAAGCCATTCATGTGTGATCAGTGTGAAAAGAGATTTTCATGCAACAGTAGTCTTGAGCGTCACATGAGGATCCACACCGGAGAGAAGCCGTTCACATGTGATCAATGTGGAAAAACATCTCTCTGTGCATCAAACCTGAAGAAACACCTGACAGTTCATACGAAGGAGAAGCCACATTCATGTTCTGTGTGTGGAAAGAGTTTTTCACTGCTGGAATATTTACGTGGACATGAGAAAACTCACACTGGTGTGAAAGAGTACATGTGCTTTGAGTGTGAGAAGACGTTTACTACAGCGAACAGTTTAAAACAGCACCAGAGAATTCACACTGGAGAAAAACCTTACAAGTGTTCACACTGTGACAAGAGATTCAGTCGATCATCATCTCTAAAAACACATGAGAGTTCACACCAGAGAGAAGCCGTTTAAGTGTGATCAATGTGGGAAAAGTTTCAGTTGATCTTCATACCTCAATGAACACATGAGGATCCACACCGGAGTGAAACCGTTCACATGTGATCAGTGTGGCAAAACACCTGACAGTTCATATGAAGGAGAAGCCATATTCATGTTCTGTGTGTGGAAAGAGTTTTTCACTGCGGCACAGTTTAAATGTACATCAGAAAACTCACACTGGTGTGAGAGAGCTGAAGGGTTGGTCAAAATCCCTTGTCTCTTCAGTTATATATATTCCTATATTCATATATCCTTTTGAGTGCTTATATTACTCTTATAAAATCAGTAATCAAATATATGCATTATCACATAATCATTTCTATATTCTTTGTGTGCTTGTGAAATTATATTTCTCTTTTGAATACATGTTGAGATATCAGTAACCAGTCTTTTAGGTGCATTCCAATCCTGGCCTAAGACTTCGCACGAAGGACACGTAGTACACGTAGTCCACATAAACCATGTCTCTTTCTCTGGGATCAGTAGAATGGGGTCACGGAGGAATCCTAAAGGTTACACATTAGGGCTGTAGCGATACACTAATCTCACGATACGATACGATACACGATATTCAGCTCACGATACGATATATATCACGATATTCAGCCAACGATACGATTCGATATAATTCGATACACTTACATCATTTTCTGAAAGATTTAAAGGGGACAGAGTGATTTTGGTGACATCTTGTGAGTGTTCCATTTACTTGGATTGAATTAATTGAACTGAAAACTAAAAACATCAATTACACAATATATGTCTCTGACTGGACAGAGAGTCTACAGCTTGCAAATGCTGGACAAAATGAATCAAAGATGTGTTGAGAAAATTAGTTCAATTTATTGAAACAGTGCAAACTGTAGCTTGCAAGCCTTTGAAAAGTAAATAAAGTGCAGTATTGCAATTAACAATGGAAAGTTAAAAAGTGCAAATAAAGTTTTGAGAAAAAAGGTTTTATAAAAAGATAAACCTCACATATTTCAGCCTTTAAATCATTTTTATAAAAAGAATGAGTCAAAAAAGATAAATTACGGACATTTGCAATGCACATTAGCTTATCTTTTATTATTAATAGTAAAATTAGGTCCGATTTTCCCATGGTGTCTGTCGTTGCTAAGCATCCATGAACTGCGCTCTCCACAACGACAAAGAAGTTTTAGTAGCTAATGGATTTCCACCACCGAAAAACGCTTGCTACAGCTCTGCTACAAGATTTATCTACGGAGAAGAGAAAAACACCCGTAGTGTTTGGGTGCACCCCCATCCTTCATGTTGACCGAGCTTTTAATGTTATGGAAAGGGTGAAGCTGATGGTTGGTTCTTGTCACATGAACTGCGGTCCGCTTGAGCCATTCTGAAAAGTTGAGGTGTTTTCATCTCGCTGCGCCTGGAGAAAATGAGCGCGTCGCTTCAATTATGAGCGCGCTTGACGCGCGCCTACATTTGAAATAACGAACTTGAGCGCGCAAACGACACGATATGTGAACGGCCCCTTGACGAGCCAAGTTAAACACGGGGGATTTGAATGGGACTTATATATCGATACTTTCTTGGGGGAAAAAATATAGATTTATATCGCAGAATCGATAAAATCGCTCACCCCTATTACACATATGTGACCCTGGATGACAAAACCAGTCTTATGGGTCATTTTTTGGAAATTGAGATTTATACATCACATGAAAGCTGGATAAATAAACTTTCCATTGATGTATGGTTTGTTAGGATAGGACAATATTTGGCCGAGATACAACCTTTTGAAAATCTGGAATCTGATGGGGCAAAAAAATCGAAATATTGAGAAAATCGCCTTTTAAGTTGTCCAAATGAAGTCCTTAGCAACGCATATTACTAATGAAGGGAAATAAATGAAATTTACACCATTGATTTACCACAACTAAACCTTTATACACACAAAATTTCATAAAAATATTTCACCAGGAACATATACAATTGTACACTTGACTTTTTGCCATTTTTCGCACATTTTTTCACATGCTCTCAATCAGGGATAAAAAAAACGGTTAAAATCTTAAGTCGCAATCTGACCTTAAACAGTCCACAAAGTGTTCTTTTTTTGGGGGGCCATTTTCCCAGTGGCCTAGTGAGGGCTTCGACTCCTCGGTGGCTGACCACACTCCCAGCCACGGCCCCGGCCCCGGCCCCGGCCCCGGCCCCGGCCCCGGCCCCGGCCCCGGCCCCGGCCCCGGCCCCGACCCCGACCCAGTTCAGCATCCTTAGTTTGCTCCAAGATCGAGTTCACCACAAGGTCCATTTCTTCAGCACTTTTGTAGGACCTCTGGCCTTGGACAAACAGTATCTTTGTAGGGATAATCAACGAAAGGGCGGATGTTCTTATACAGGTACTGTTGCCTCTGGAGTGATAATCCAGGTGGAGTCAGGATAACCGGTTGTCCATCTGGGAAATCCATGCCTTGCAGAAGGATCTGGAAAAGTAATTCGTCACTGCCTGCCTCTTTCTTGACAAAAACCATTCCAGGATGCTCAGCATCAAACCTGAAAAATGAATGAGACAATGAGAATTTTAGAATTTTAGATGCCTGTTCTGAAGGTGTCTGCAAAGTTCCTACATGAAGATTGTGGTAGTGGGTTACTTAATATAAATACACTGTACATGCCATTTTACTTAGACAAGTTGCACACTTACCTAAAGTGTTGATACTTTTTTATTCCAATAACTGGTTTACAGGATCCAGCGAAGAATGTCTGCCAGTCACACACTGGGACTTCTGTTGTACCATCCTCCCTTCCAATGACCTGGGCGATGTTAACAGTGGAGCTATCATTTACAACTTTCTCCAGCACACTCTGTGAAGGCACCACATGACGTTTGAATGCTCTCTTGAGAAGCCCAAAACACCAATCAGGCGCAAATTTGGTGTGCCCGGCAATAAGGAAGTTAACGGTTATGCTCCTGTGCAAACTCATTGCGACTCTCCAGGCACAGTACCAAAGGACAAAACGGTTTTTGTTTTGCCCTGAGCAATTATCGCAGTGGAGATGCACATCTGTTTCTCCAATGCCATAATTGCTGAAGAAAAAATGGAGGTATGAAATCACTGCATTTGAGCCTTTACTAATGAGATGGGCTTCATCAACCAGGAAGTTCACCTGTTCACCTGTCTTTGTTGAATCCCCTCACAGCAGACACCAAACAACCCATACTTCCTTGGAACTAGAAAATAAATTGGTCCTGGCTGCAAGGGGTTACTTGGCAAGTGGACTTGCTGGGCATAGTCAAACGAGTAGTGCATAGTGATGTTCCGACTACATGGCTGGTTGCTGCTTAGGTCTTTGATGTCATTCTCAGCACACACTTTCTTGGCCTCTGTGACCATGTTATTGTACAGGGACCTCTCAGTTTTAACAATCAATAGATGATTCTCTTGTTGTGCAACACGGTCTATTTTCTGGACGTCTGTCAAGTTCGCACTACGGAAGATGAGAGTATTATTCTCCTGGCAAACCCAACATAAGTCCGTCATTGGCTTGGCCGTGATAATAAAAGGGCAGACTTTCTTCCAAAGCTTGAAAAAGTTGCTGTCTCCCATTATTCTGTGTCCTGAAAGCAACAAATACAAGAATCCGATAAAGTAATTTTCTAAAGTATTCCAAAGGCTTGAAATGTTTGTGCTCTCTCTATAATACCAATTTCAATAATAATTATTTACCTGTATTTTCAAGACCTTGCCTGTAGCAGTTGTAGACCAAAACCTTTGTGTGAGATGAAGGCAGAAGCTGTATGTCATCCCTCTTGAAACCAGGAACCCTACCAGGAAGGACCAATGCATTTTCTGATGCATAATTTGTCAGGAACCTTACAGCGCGCTGTATATCTTCAAATTCTAGTGATCGTGTATTGTTTTTTCTCCCTCCAGATTTCTTTTCCTTTGACTCCAATCCATGCTCTTTATAATGTGAAAGTAGACCTGTTAGGCGATCTTGGCTTAGCCTGGAATATATCAAAATAAAAATCGCATTCAGATCAAAACGACTCATTTTCAATAACTTATGCACAGAGAATGTCTTTGTACATCTCAGGAAAGAAAATCTTAAGACCCTATAAAATACTACACAATACTATAGCTTCAAAAACAATGTAAAACAGGTCTGTATGAGTGTTGTGCAGGTGTGAGTGTGTGTGAGTTCCCCACCACTAAATTCAAGTGTGTGTGTGCTAGGGCTGGGACGGTTACCGCATTACCGCAATACCGCGGTCACGTGACCCCTACCGCGGGTCTGAGCTCGTCACCGTCATAACCGCAAAAAAAAAGAAAAAACATAAGCCATTTTAATAAAAATAAAGTTACATGTTTTATAAAATGTCCATGAAACTTAATTGTTTAGTGAAATAAGAAATATTTAAGAGATCGTTAATTGAGTTGTATGAAATACATAGGCCTACATGTTTTTATATCCACATATTTTCTTCTAATATCACTGAGGTAATAATCTCAGGGTTTACTGGATTTTACTCAATTCTTTTTGTAGTGTTATTGGTGGTGATGTACTAAAATAAACATTGTCACGTGTGGACCTTTCTTCTCACGTTGATGATGGTTAAGAGGACAATTACTTCAGTCGCCGCTGTCGTTTCACAGAATAGCACAACTGCGAGCGCGTCAAGTATAAACGCCTGGTCCTTCTGGGGAGCTACGCGCGCAGTCAACGGAGACTCGCGCTCATGCGGACGCGAGTATAAACAAGGCTAGCCTTTTGTGTGTGCGCTTGTGTGCATGTATTGCGCGCGCGCGGGGCTCAGTTTTTCACGGGATGGTGCTAATAGCGGTTTACCGCAATACCGCGGGAATTTCTTGCTTTTCAACCGCGGTAAGAAAAAATCCATACCGCCCCAGTCCTAGTGTGTGCATGTCTGTGTGTGCGCATGTCTGTTTGTGTGTATGAATATGCATACATGCCCGTATGTGTTTGTCTGTATGTGTGTGTGTGTGTGTGTGTGCGCATGTCTGTTTGTGTGTATGAATATGCGTACATGCCCATATGTGTTTGTCTGTGTGTGTGTGTGTGTGTGTGTGTGTGCGTGTCTGTGTGTGTGCATGTCTGTGTGTGTGCATGTCTGTGTGTGCGAATGTCTGTGTGTGCGCATGTCTGTGTGTGTGTGTGTGTGTGTGCGTGTCTGTGTGTGCGCATGTCTGTTTGTGTGTATGAATATGCGTACATGCCCGTATGTGTTTGTCTGTGTTTGTCTGTGTGTGCGCATGTCAGTTTGTGTGTATGAATATGCATACATGCCCGTATGTGTTTGTCTGTCGTGTGTGTGTGTGTGTGTGTGTGCACGCATGTCTGTGTGTGTGCATGTCAGTTTGTGTGTATGAATATGCATACATGCCCGTATGTGTTTGTCTGTCGTGTGTGTGTGCGCATGTCTGTTTGTGTGTATGAATATGCGTACATGCCTGTATGTGTTTGTGTGTGTGTGTGTGGTTACAAAACTGTAAGTGGGGGGTCATTCCTAGTTTACTTACATGTGCAGGAATTTGAAAGTATCGCGGCATAACCGCTTTCCTTCCATCCAATAGTAAGTTCTCTGTCGCTGACGAGGAGTTTGTTCTTTCCTTTTTGTTGAGTTTGTGGTCTCAGAGTTGCTGATTGAACACGAAATCTTCCCCAGGAGGATGAGCATTTGGTCCCCTGAAAATGAAACAGCAACTTTAAAACTAGCTAAAAAACTTCATTTTATGGAACCGGATTTTGCCAGAGAAAGGCTTACATTATTGTATTTCATTGTTTTTCCACTGGACAATGACAAAAAAATTATATTCTATTCTATTCGATATTCCTGTCATGCTTGTTAATGAAGGAACAGTTAGAAAACCTATTAAACTTGTTGAAATCTTAGCCAGCAAGAGGTGACATGACGATTTATAAACTTGTCATTGTAGTGATCTGTACAATTTTCATGAATTCTTTTTTTTTACTCCTGGCATTCTAACTGGATGTCAATTCTCTCATGGCTGCTCTCCTATGTATCATTTCCTCTGTGGTGAAGAGGCGATAGCACGTCTGCCCATCATTGTACTGACAATTACAGCTGAAAACAAAACAATATCACTTTGTTGAATATAGGAGCTGGCTAAACGTTAAGGCAAAGAATCATCATACACACCCACATGACATCCTCAGCTAAGCTGATGTTTTGTAAACATTTTGTCAAAGCAAAATATGCAATACCTTTGAAAACCACTCATGAAAACCACTATTTTTGAAAAGCATTTAAGAATGTTTGTGACTGACTCACCTGAACTTTGAGGCATTTCCCCACTCAACCTGGTCAAATTCAATGTCCGCAGTGAAAACTTTGTATTCTTCCATGGCGGCATTTTCCATAACGGAGTCGAAGAGATCCACACATTGATCGAATTCGTCGTCTTCCAGGGCATCCTCCTTTGCCAAGCCGGTCTCTGGACATTCTGTATCATCTTCCCAATCATTTGCGAAAAAATCATTTACTATGTTCGTTAAATTATAGCTGTCATTAAAGTTTAAATTGAGCAAACGCGCTATCTCAGAATCCAAGGCTTGCACCGTAACCATTGCGGATTGTTTACACTGTGCACGTGAAGAAGTCGCCAGCCAATGAGAGGCGCTGTAGCAGGCCGTTGCTAAGAAGACAACAGTTTTTTTTACACGAGAAGGGTTTGTTTTAACGCTCTCTATTGGCTTACTGCTCTAATGACGATGTGTAGAGTTATGAATCCGAAAGCGGGAAATCTAAGCTTGACATAGATACCAAACTTGAGTGGGTAATTCCCAAAGAGCGGGCAGCAGCGAGCGTAGTTTGTAGGCGTGTTTTCGGACTTTTTTTGCGCGATTTTGCTGCATCCCTTCACAAAAATATTTTTTATATATATTTACGGTAGGAAATGTACAAAATATCTTCATGGAACATGATCTTTACTGAATATACTAATGATTTTGGCATAAAAGAAAAATCGATAATTTTTACCCATACAATGTATTGTTGGCTATTGCTAAAAATATACCCGTGCGACTTACGACTGGTTTTGTGGTCCAGGGTCACATATGGTTCTTCGCTGGACAGATGGTCAAGCTATACAGTATTAAATGTATTCTGTCATGCATATTTTCTCTAGGGAGCAAACGCCATGTATCTGCCTTTCTTCCTGAGGAGTGAATGTTTTATCGCTATGTTTTGGGTAACTGTATTGATAACACGGAGCTCAGGCTCTCTTCAGCCTTGATGTGATGTTATTTGGTGATGTTCTGTGCGTGTGTGTTTGACTTTCTGTAGGTCCTGGCCATTTGGGACAACAGCACACAGACGCATAGGCGCCCTTCTCTAACCTGCGAGGTCACCACAGACCTAAATCTGAGGATCGGCGACAACTATCTTGACTAATGGCGATAGGCACCTATATCTGCTCCCATGTGTGAAATTGTTTAGGTTTTTATGTTCTTTTAGCCAATCAGATGTATGATGATGCTATGCTTGCCCTTGCAAAATGGTATAATTGGTGTATGATTTTGTGTAAGGTAGAGTTGGCTTGCGACCTCCTCGTGAGACTTTGACGCTCGCTCTACCGATGAAACTGCAAACTATTCTTCAGTAAATTTTTATCTTTTTGATTGAACCTCACGACTCCTGGTCTTCTTTCATCATATCTGGTCTTGGGTCTTAGAACTGTTACCCCCTAACAGAGCACATGTGCTTTGAGTGTGAGAAGACTTACTACAGCGAACGGTTTAAAACAGCACCAGAGAATTCACACTGGAGAAAAACCTTACAAGTGTTCACACTGTGACGAGATTCAGTGATTTAATCATCTCTGAGAACACATGAGAGGATCCACAGCAGAGAGAAGCCACACACGTGTGATCAGTGTTGGTGAACAAGTTTATCTTTTAAAGTCCACATGCATTCAAAATTGACCATACTTTGTTTGCGCAAATTGATCGTTTCGTGGTTAACTATTGTGGTGGAAGTTTTATGATATTCATTGATCTTTAGTAAAATATTGATGATTCAAAGAATGTCACATGTATGTCTCTCACTTGTAGTGAGAGAAGATTCTGTTTATGTACCTGGGGAGGCAGAAGAGGGAGACACTCCAGAGAACAGACGAACAAGGACCTCTGACCTAGATGTCAGAAGGCCATTTGGTGCAGGGGGGCTTAGTGGGCCAACTAGTGACGAATCTAAACTAGTGTTATGGCTTCTTTGTCTATGGAAAACTACTGGATGGAAAACTACTGGGAGGAAGGCTCTGGGAGGAAGAAGGCCTTGAAACTAAGATAAAAGCTAGTTGAGTCTGTCTGAGAGTGTGTCACTCTTCTGCACAGGGTAACAACTGTGTATTAAACTGCTCCTATTCTTGCAAGAATAAATACTTCTACTTTTATAATTTGACTCTTGAGTGTCTCTTACGCAGTGATGTTTGTTTGATGAATTTTTGCCACAACAATTTGGTATCAGAATAGTGGTATTCCTTGGACGTGCCTCCTGGACCTGAGATCGGACGGTGTTTGGCCACCTGGACTGAGTAAGTTCCAGCTCTACTTCGTAAACTTGAGAGAGAGGGGCCGACCGATATCAGGGCCGGGAGAATCGACCACTGGGATCTAAAGAACCCGCAGGTGGCATGAAACAACGTCTCTGGTAAGGGTCATTTAAATTCGGTTTAATTGGGGGAAGAGTGAAATTGAACCATATTGGCTGGCTGAGGGCTGTTTCTGTGGTACGTAATGTAAGATTAATTGAGATCTATATATAGGTCAAGAAATTTCAAACCGATACTAGGGAAAATAATCTGAGATTAATTGGGGTCTGTGACAGATCAAGAAATTTCAAGCAGATAAATAATCTGGGATTAATTGAGAACTGTGACAGATCAAGAAATTTCAAACAGATAGGTAACCTGAAAATTAATTGTTCCACCACGAAGCAAATTATTTTTGGGTGCTGAGGCTAATTAGGGGGAACCAAGTCAATCGTAACAGATTTTTGGTGAACCATAATTAGGAGGGCACTAATAGTGCAACCCGACCGATTTGGGTTAAAAGAAAAATCGGGTCTGTGTGGGATGCCTAACAGATCAGGAAAACGCGCGTTGAAGAGAAATCCACAGAGAAGCAGCCAGTATGGGGAATTGGGGATGTCTCAAAAGCAAGCTTGCGAAATTTGGTACACCGGTGTTTTGTAAAATGAGATAAAATTAAGGGCAGAAATGTGTGATATTGAGCGCCACAAGATTAAAGATGGTGCGGGAATCAGTTGAACAGAGCAGTGGGAAACAAAAGTTGTTGTGTCTGCGTTCAACGTGTGTAAAAATGTGAAAAGACAATGAGTTGTTGGCTTGAAGCAGATAAAAGAACGGAGTCGATGTAGAATGTATTTCCATATAGTAAGATTGAATAACTGATAAAAGGGTTTTTACTTTTCAAGACATTAGATGTCAGAAGATTTTTTTTGTAACAAGAGTTGAAATAGCAAGCAGCAATAAGGCTGTCTTTGTGAAGGATTGAGATATGAGTAATATGATATTTTTGGTTTCTGTAAAAACAGTAGAGATAAGTGGGACTGAGACAGTAATGATAATACTTGTTGAATCTGCAGACTAACCATTCTGAGAAGAAAACAACTGTAGAAAATGTATGTTATGAAAATAACATTTCTGATCAAATTTATGGAACTATTTATGATCGCCAAGTTAAAGTCAAAGTAAGTTGAAATTATATAACATGACATAAAGATAAGGAATGTTTCATTAAGCAAAATGGGGAACAATTCTATATTTTAGTGGTAAAATAAAGAGTGAAATTATGTTTATTTTTAGTTTGACAACCACTGTCTTTTGAACCTAAAGACTCCAGCTATGCTGGGAGTATAGCAACAGCGCGTGCTTATTCAGCCCGGCTTCCGGATGTTAAATGTGTACTTGCTATTGTAATCACTGTTGTTGATGATAATACCGAATTAGAGAGATGTAAAGACAGATTTTGGAATTCAGTAATGTAAAATGTTGGATATTTTGTTGATATTAAGTCATTGAAGCAGCCATATCACCCTGTAGCCCAAGACCGGTGTCCCACTGAAGCTAAGCGGGGCTGAGCCTGGTTAGTACCTGGATGGGAGACCTCCTGAGAAATCCAGGTTGCTGCTGGAAGAGGTGTTAGTGAGGCCAGCAGGGGGTGCTCTCCCTGTGATCTGTGTGGGTCCTAACGCCCCAGTGTAGTGACGGGGACGCTATACTGCCAAAGAGCGCCGTCCTTCGGATGAGACGTTAAACCGAGGTCCTGACTCTCTGTGGTCATTAAAAATCCCAGGATGTCCTTCGGAAAAAGAGTAGGGGTGTAACCCCGGTGTCCTGGCCAAATCTGCCCATTGGCCTCTGTCCATCATGGCCTCCTAATCATCCCCATACACTGATTGGCTTCATCACTGTCTCCTCTCCACCAGTAAGCTGGTGTGTGGCAGGCGTACTGGCGCAATATGGCTGCCGTCGCATCATCCAAGTGGATGCTGCACATTGGTGGTGGTTGAGGAGATTCCCCCCTTCTATGTAAAGCGCTTTGAGGTCTCAGATAAAGCGCTATATAAATGTAACAAATTATTAATTAATTATTATTATTGAAGGAAAAGGACATTGTCTGTTTTATAAAGGAAATTCTGGGTTGAGGATAATTTCCCTGGACAAGTGTTAAAGTTAAACAGAAACTTTGTGAAGCCCGCTTAGAAACAATTTATGCATTTCCGTGCAGTTTATGAAAATTATGTTCTGCCAATAATAATGATGAAGATTATGATTTGGCTATTAATTGAATCCGCCACTGGTGGACTGTAAAAGAATACAGAGAACTGCTTATCAGCTCTGTTTGCATTCCTGATTGGGACACACTGCTTCAAGGGTGTGCAGTAAGTTGGAGCTGTTTGAAAGCTCACGGTGAGGGGAGCAAGGGGACAGAGAGTGTTTTAATTGTGGTCAGCAGGGTCATTTAGCAGTAACTCTAAATGCCCACTCGGAAAGATGTAAAAGAAAGTAGTAATTACTTTTGTCATTTATGATGTGGATTTGAATTACTTTCTGGATCAGGTTAAGTATTTATGTAAATTGGAATTTTGGAGTTGTATATCGCCGTCCATCGTGGGTTGAAATAAAAGATGTTATAGATTTGACGGCAACAACAAAGTGACACATTGGCTAAGCCAATATCAAATTATGCAGAGAGCTATTTATGATTATTGTAAACAGGAGGAGGATGATTTTTTGACTAACGTTGACCAAGTCTGTACACCACGATCTGACCTGATAGAAACAATTGATGACTTTAAAATGGTTGTAGAGGACTGAGTTGCGAGACAAAACAACAGGCCTGAAAAAGCAGGATACGCGGTGAGACTGAGGGCTGTTGCCCTTCAAATACTTCGATAAGAAAATGAGATTGTGGCTTTAAGTGAAGAATGTAATATTTAGTTTCAGAGGCAGAGAAAGATGTCTGGAGGAAATTTGTCTGAAGGACAACGTTTGGGTTAGTGTTGATGGCAAACTTTATCCAAGACACTATTTTAAATGTTATGTTAAATTGATGATCGAGTTGTCGAGGACATTTCATATGAATACACGCCACATTATGAGGACATTTTGTATTATGAGGACATGACCTGTGTCCTCATAATTCGGGCAATGTAGAAGTGCTCCAACAGCTAGGGGGAGCTGAAATCCAAAATTTCTCCACGTCTTTATAATTCACATAAACCTGAATTTGTGTTTGACGTGTGTATCGGAAGTGTGCCACTGTAGGCCGGACTTGGTACTGCGCCTCCTCATGAATTATTAATACGTGTGTGTGAAATCTGATTGGCTGACCGCCAGAAGTCTTCATAACGTCTGAATTTGTCAAGCTCAAACCTGTGCTTTTCTCTGTGGATGTCTGACGACGACGTTATCACTCATCGCCCATAAGGTAAGATTAATGATAAGCACAAAGCTACTCTTTATGTTAAAATCTGTTTAAGTTTATAACGATTTAAACTTCCATTGTTAATAAGACGATTGTGAAATTAAAGAGCATGAACTGTTAACCAAGTTAGCTTTGGTGAAACATAGCATGATTTATCTTTGTGTTCTGATAAAGCGAGATGAATTCATAATTTAGTGTTGATTTAAAATTGTTAGTCTACGGGTATGATATTAGGCTACGGGCCGAACACACACGCGGGCTGATATTTCCCGCCATCTAGACTCGTGCGGCGCGGGACTAGATTTGATGACCGGGTGCGGGCGCGGGCGGTAAGTTAATGCACTCACTCTGTGTGTGCGGCCTGCGAGAGAATGATTCGCGGGACTCCAGCAAAATAGAAATATCAATGAATAAAACATATAAAAACTAATAAATTGTTATTCATCTGTTGCAGAAAAGAACTAAAACAAAATAGAAACGATTTACAGGCCGGAGTTTCTATTTGTAACATGTTTGCAGACCATTGCACACTGAGATATGGGTATCCATGTGTTCACACTGTCTGGTGGCCATTTTGAAAACTTTCACCAGAAGAGGAGCCCCTTAAATGTGAATTTTTTTAACATTTAACATTAAGCCTTTATTTTGGGTTAGTATAACTAATTACTGCAAAATTAAGAGATTTAAAGGGTGCACTACTATGAAAATCACACAGCTTCAGTGTGACATCAATTAGAAAAAGTATAATTTCATTTGTCAGTAATAGTTGTTCATTTTAAAATATGTATAAATTTAATTTCCTAGATTATTTCGCAAAGTATTGTCCTTTAAATTTCATGTAATATTTATGAATTAAAAATTGTCGCTGCTCCAATTAAGCTCAGTGTGCTCCCTTTAAGCTCGTCCACATTGAACGACTATGTAATTATTTCATAAACAGACTTTAAATATTAACTGATGGTTGTCATTTTAAGTTAATCTTTATAAAATAATTTAATTAAATAACTTATTTTCTCAGCCTTAAGATGACAAAATCTAGACTGTCACTGAACTATAGTTTATGATAGTGTTGTCAAAAGTACGGACTTCAGGGCGCTTACACAGATACACACGGGAGTGTTTGAAAGCAGGCATCTATCAGCGGATCGGTTTATCAGTGGATATGGGGATCCGTTAATAGACTTCCCACACCCGAGTAAACTAGCCAGGAATTATCTCTGTATACCTGCAACTAGTTCACCTTCAGAAAGACTTTTTAATACTGCAGGAAATGTTGTGACATGCCAACGCACATGTTTAAAGGGGTCATATAATGGTACATGCACTTTTACAAGTTGATTGTACTGAAATGTGTGTTGGCAGTGCCTGTACACAACCATCATAAAATGATAAAAATCCATCCAGTGTTTTTTTTTTAAATCTCGTTATGTTTTCCCCCATCTCAAATCAAGCCGTTCGTCCGTGTGACGTCACACGGTCAGACGCCCCTCCCACTATTGTTGATTGACAGCAGCGTTTCAACACAGACCCGCCCTCGCTCGTGAGCGAGCTGTCAATCATAGGCTGCGCGGTCATTGTTGAAACGCTGGAGCACTGTCTATGAGCAGAATGGGGTCTGGTCTATGCGATTGTGGTGTTCTGTTCTTGGGTGCAATAAGAAACACAGCAGTCATTTTAATGTTCCTAAATCCGAACCGCTGAAGACGCAGTGGCTGAGTTTGTTTTCGAAGGGAATATTCCCCACGATCAACGTCAATGCTTTCATGTTTGCGCGAATCATTTCTCATCAGACTGCTTTATAAACGAGGAGAGTCAGTATAAATCTGGTTCTCAATATAATTCATAATCCCACGTTTATAATGAACAACGCGTTATGGTTATTGTGTTACAAACGGTGTACGCACAGAACAGAGAGGCGGGGTGAGCAAAGCTCATTATCATTTAAAGACACATGCACTTAAACGGCGTGCTGAAAACAGAGCTGTATTTGACCAGGTAAAATAAGTGTTTTCTTACAATACTAATGAGAATTTTTAATTAAAGTATATTACAAACTTTTAATTTAGACCCTAAAGTATCATATTAGCTTGTACAAAAATGGCATTATATGACCCCTTTAAAACCGACCAAGGTCAATATACTAGTTTTCCTGGCAAAAAACCTGAAATAAAATTGCTTTCACTGTTAAGCACATATGGCATTGCATTGTGCTGAAATATAGGTTTACATGTTATTACTTACCGTATTTTCCGCACTATAAGGCGCACCGGATTATAAGGCGCACCTTCAATGAATTACCTGTTTTAGAACTGTTTTCATATATAGGGCGCACCGGATTATAAGGCGCATAAGATACTGCAGTCAAACGTTTGACTGGATTTGCGTTATGCATCCACTAGATGTGCTAAAGGGAATGTCAACAAAACAGTCAGATAAAGTCAAACTTTATTAAGCGTTCTGACAACTCCGTTCACTCCCATGGTAACGTTGTTCAAACGTTAATGTGCATTAACAATATCTCCCAGCCTTGCTCACTCTAGGGCTGTCAAAATTGCTCAAAATGACATTCGAATATTCCCTCTAAAAAAACACATATATTCGAACTATTCGAACTATTCGAATTCATTTTGTCAATGACGCGCATTACGTCAATAACAGGACAAATTTATACAAAGAGACATAACTACTTGTATAGGTAGTTTATTTAAGTTTAAACATATTTGACAACGTATTAACTTACCTACACAAAAACAAGTACCGGTAAATCAACTATGGCTAAGACCGCAGACCATACTCTCGCTCACACTCGCAGGCACTCTTTCTCTCTCTCTCTCTCTCTCTCTCGCCCTCACCCTCACGCTCTCTTTTTTTACAGTCTATGCTCTCTGCGCATAACGGTTTAAATGAACAACAATAGTGCTGATCAAGTTTTGTGCAAGCTATTTAAGGTCGCGATTCTTGTCCTGAATATAGCAGGCTTCATTCAGTGCTTGAAACAAATATTATTGACATTCATTGAAGTTTTACAGTATATAGAACCGACATTGAATGCTCCGAGCGAGATGTGCCGTCACTGTGGTAAACTGCTGCTATAATGGCTATTTCGGGGGCGTCGGGCCACGCCCCCTTGGCGGGCTCTGACGTGTATGATGTAATGCATAGCTCATTGGCGCACACGTTGGAGGCGCCCGCGCCATTGGATGTGCAGTTGCCGCAGCACAGCCAATGAGTGAGCCAGACACTCACTGTGCTAGATGTGCAGCTGCAAAATGCGTTTGTGCAGCTCGCAAACTGCTACCGCGGGCGCATTCTTCCACATTCAAATATTAATTCAACCAATTGATCCATATATAAGGCGCTCCGGATTATAAGGCGCACTGTCGTTTTTTGAGAAAATTAAAGGCTTTTAAAGGTAGCCTGGGAAAACCCAGACAACTTCCGGCAAATTTAGATTTGCTCTGAAAGTTAGTCTGGCAAAGAGCTCATTGAAACCCATTTCCAGTCCGCAGAAATCGTGGCACCAATCAGAAACGTTGGGGCGGGCTTTACACGATGACGACAGCGCAACGAGTCGACAGTGAAGCAGATTTTGTACATTACAAAGATGGATGCCGCCGTGGAACATCACTCGTTCGAATCAGCTATCGCGTCTGTTTTAAGCGATTTAAAATCGACCTTTTCGTTAAAACCCGAGCAAAGAACAACACTCGAAGCCTTCATGTCTAAAAAAGATGTTATCGCTGTCTTACCGACTGGATTCAGCAAAAGTCTGATATACCAGTGTGGCGAGCAGGACGAGGCGAGTGACGTGAGAGAACGGCGCAAGTGATAATGAATGACACCTGTGAGACGCACCGGTCTCTCTCACGGAGGAGCGACAACGGTGAAGATATCGAGAGAGGACAGGCCTGAATTTTATTTGATGTTTTGTTTTATTAATAGTGGCGGCAGTCGACCGTGAGGGACTGCCGTCTTTACTTTCGTTTTTGTATTTGTTTTATTTTGTCATTAAAATGTCTGAATGTTAGCCAGTTTCCGCCTCCTTCTTCCCATAACATCGAACCATAGATTACAACCATAGACTGTAAAAAAATTATTACAACCAGCAGCTTGCCCCGTTGGTGGCTAAACGAATGGGTGGGTCTTAGCGAGAGCCCCCTGCATACGTCATCTCCTTCATCGCTCTGATTGGTTTTAGGTCTATCCAATTGCACCCAGAGACATTTGAGCGACGTCCGTTGGTGACGCCCCCGTGGAAATGATTCGTCTATGGACCTTTGCCAGACCCTAACTCAGTTACAACTGAGAAGGGTCTGGTTTTAACCAGGCTATTTTAAAGGTATTGTAGGTAAGATTTTTATAAAAAAACTTTTTTCCAAATTTGTTTAAACTTTCTGTATATATCAATGCATAATTAAAATGTAAGTGCTCTGAAAAAGAAAGTATAAAAATCGAGTGTCTGTAGACCTCTCACGACTGTTTTAAAGAAAGCTCATTATTTCCATTCACTCCACCCCCTCCCTTCTGGGCTCCTTCCAAAGCCACGCCCCCAAAACACATGAACACGCGGCTCTGACCGCTGAGCTGAAGACGCATTATTTACCTGAGACGAGAGGAGAGGAAGGAGCAGTGCATGTAGTGATATCATGTCAGAATCACATGTAATAAAATCATCTAACTTTATCATTATGAAGATAAACAAATAAGATGTATTTTAGTACTCACTATCAAGCTAGCATATTGATATTGGTAAAGTTTAAAATATATATTTATTGATTCGCAAACGAGCTAGTTATCTACAAGGCAAAGCTAAAAACAGGTTGCATGATACATGTTTTTCCATTGCCATCATTTACACTGTGATGAAGATGAATTTTGTGTAAGATTCATAACATATATATGGTGTTCTGCATGTAAGAGTTTCCATGATGAAAGCATTGTTGACTCTGATGAGGACTACACTCCAGAGACAAGTAGCCTACCGCATCGCCAGCTCGAGGACAGATCCGGGGTCGAGATTTACCTGTCCAGCAGAAATAAAGCCATCAAGGCGTCACTTTTCAGCCCCTTGAGGTCCCTCAGTTCTCGACATTTCGTTGTTTATCCAAAGACTTTTTGTTCATTTCCTTTTCTAGTAACGTTACTGCATGTCTTCCTTTTTTTGCCTGGTTTGCCGTCGCGAACTGCATATGTGAATCTCGATTGGTCTTTCTCTGCCATTGTTTTGCTATTGCTAGGTTCCGTGGCTCTTGAATTACTCAAATCAAACGGGTACGCGCAAGTGGGCAGGTCCTGTGTGGCAAAAGGGTGGTTGCCATGGTTGCGAGAGAGTGACAGTCGCCTAAGCCAATCCTTTGTTTCGTCCCGAATGGAAATAATGAGCTGTGTTTAGTGCAGATTAAACGGTCTAGAGTCACTCGGTTTTTATACTCTTTTTATCAGAGTACTTACATTTTAATTATGCATTGATATATATAGAAAGTTTAAACAAATCTGGAAAAAAGATCTTTATAAAAATTCTACCTACAATACCTTTAATTGTAAAGAATTGTAATGAAAATTGTTCATATTTTAATATAAAATATTCTGTACAGTACTACAGTGTTGGCTTCTACAGTGTAGTATGAATATAACATATAATCTAACTATATAACATGTTGTAACAGCTTTAACTCTGTTACCTTAGTGGTGATATTTTTCCACACCTTTAGACGGCGCTAAACATCTTCATAAATGGGTATTTAACCAGGTACTAGAAGAACAGAAGGACACAGATAATGATAGGACAGAGAGTCAGGACTTAAAAGAGGCTGTAGAAGAAAAAATGTAGAAGTGAGGAGGAAGGAAAGACCGGAGGATAAAGAGCAAATTGAAGAACAACAAACAGAATGTGGAGGGGAAGAACCGAGATCTGTTGAGGATGGAGACATGAAAGTGACAAAAAAGAATAATAAAATCTGACAACAACAGTCTCATAATTGTTTTGCTATGTTCCTAAGGTATATTAAAAAAAAAACTTTTCAGACTGGAGCATCCAATGAGCATGAGCAGTCATACACGCGAATCTAACAGCCGGAGCTTCTAACAGCCGTTGGGATGACGTGTTAAAAACTGCTCTTTTATTTAGAAGGTTGGATTCATTTACCATATATATAGAGTCCTTGCTTCTTCTTCTACTCACCATTCTGATTTTAATATGACTCCCTCTTTCTCTCCTCTCTCTTCCATTTCATTAATCTTAAGTGCACTCATCATTCTTTTCTCTGCCCGTTTCTTCATCTCCTTTGCCTGTTTAGTGATTTCAAATCTGAAAGTTAATCTTAAATGTAATAATTTAACAGTTTTGGAGAATATGATGTTTCCCCATTCAGAGAGATAGGAGCTGCACTTGGATGCCGCAGAGTGAAATGATACTGGGTAAAGCCAGTACAATGAGCAAGGAACAATGTCAACTTGAACTAAGGCTAACTTTTTTTTTTTTTACTTCACAGCAAATCAGCTGTCCACAAAGAGAAAGCGCCAAAAACGGACGACACAGGTATAAAATGTTACACAATACAGTTAGCTCTTTACATTGGTTGTCTATTACACATTGTAATCCATTTGGAAAGTTCTCATAATATTGATGTTTATATTTGTTTCAGTGCTGTTTAGATTTTTAGATGTTTAAAAATTGTTTTGCATTTTTACTTTTAGACATTCTTTGTTCAAGTTAAGTCATTTATTTATTTCTAACCAATTTGACATTTGTACAGAATGTCCATTTCATGCGTCTCTGGACGTATTTCCAGTGGAATTTGTATCCAAGAAAGATGGTCTCAGTAAGGATGGCATTGTTCTGTATCTTCAATCTGTTAATGTTGTGTGTTCAATAATACCGGTGATGTTTTCATGTGCAGAAAATGTATTTAAATAATTTATTAAATTAAGTCAATAATTTATGTTTTTGCTCAAACTATGAATGGATCAGAATTTAGCTCTGTTGTAATGTTAATAACTCCACATTCAATGTATGCTAATGTGTAGGGTACTTTATTGCAAAAAAATTATATCTGGAATGGAATTCATATTTGCTTACTGATTACAGTATGAGTACAGGCACTGCAAACGAGCATAAGCACCAATACACAAACAATGATTAATAAGGTGAAGAATTGTAAATTCATATTTTAATATAAAATATTATGTACAGTACTACAGTGTTGGCTTCTACAGTGTAGTATGAATATAACATATAATCTAACTATATAACATGTTGTAACAGCTTTAACTCTGTTACCTTAGTGGTTATATTTTTCCACACCTTTAGATGGCGCTAAACATCTTCATAAATGGGTATTTAAAAGGGCACCAGGCAGCCCTGAGTGTTTTTTCTCTACGAAGCTCCCCCTAGCGTCTGGTAGTAAATGCTTTCAAACACACTGTCATAACAACGAACTGTTGTTCCTCCCCCCTCGCCACGAGCAACCCAGCTGATCAGCTGTCAACACAGCGATTTCAAAACCAGTTATGTCTACCGAGGTAAGTAAAGCAATATTTTCTTTCCAACTGATGGTGATTTTTTTTATTGTGTTGTCATGCATACTAGTATTTTTACCGGGAACGAACGATATGAACGAGGCAACTACTGCTTTCGTGTTTTTTTGTTGTTTTTTTGGGAGAGTGGGCATGACATAAATATAGGCTAATTTGTCTAAAGTTATATTAGCAAGGTCTATACAGGTACGTTCATCTGGTAGAATGACGGTTTACCTTTGCTTGTCTAAGAAAACATCAGAACGTTTTTTTATTGCTCGATCATGTATGTGCAACATGTTTATTGCCTATTATCAGACGCGTTGACGTAGGCCATTGTAATTCAACTCATATCTGTTAAGTACGTCAACTGTTTTATATTGAAATTAAACACAGTTTATTCCAAAGATACTTACAAGTGCAACAGCAGGAAAGCCAGGACAGCATCCGTTTTGCAGGCTTCTGTTTCTCTCACTTCTCTGCATTCTGAAAATGCCGGTCCGATGTTTACTCTAGTCTGACTTCTTGCTCGGTCAGTCTCCCGTTTCCTCTTTCAAAAAAAATCTCGCTTTCTGCTTCTTTTTTACAGTCTCTCAGCCATAACGCAAACTATCGTTGCCCTTTGCTTATAGCTAGCCGGTGCTTGAATGAGGGCGTGACGTGTACGTGCATAGTGTACGTGTGCAGTGCCGTAAAGCAATTTGTTACATCGTGAGACCTGATATCACGCGATACTTCCTGACGGCGAGGCCGGCGGCCCGCCGGCCCAAAGTTGCAAGTGGGATTTCTCCGCTCTCGGGCATCAGGGGGGTGCGAAACCACCACCATTCAACCCAAAATAAGTAATATAACCATTCCACTGACTCCGAAGCTGTTCAGTTAAGGTAAAAAAAGTTACTTAGAGCACCTTTAACCAGGTACTATACCTAATGAAGTAGGCAGGGAGGCAGAATTTAATGCAAGACACTACCATTAATCTCAGAAGAATGTGACAGGGAAAAGGGTTAATTCACTGAATCTAAACAGAAGGGAAGAAGTGGTATAACCCAGACTTAGACTAGGACATACAGGACTAAACTCCACTTTACATATAATAGGAAAGGATAATGGTTTAAGTATAGTGTGCCAAGTCAGAGAAGATGTTAATCATGTACTTTTTACTTGTGACCCCAGAGGGTGCTGGACCTGCGCCGCATGTACATTACACACGGAGTATTTATGAAACAGGCGCCAGAGGTCTGCTGTCTCTATCCAGTATAAGAGAGAATAAGAAGAATAAGAATATGGGGTAATTAGTTAACGCCAAGCGATTATATAGCGTGAAAAAATTACTGACTTTAAACTAAATACACAAAAGCTTTATTTTTCGGCCAACGGTTCACATGAACACTCACCTGCTCCTCCTGACGTGGTCAAACCCGAGGCAGAGACCCGTTCATGTCCATATGACGGTGAAACGTTCAGAAAAGGGAAAGAAATGCAAGAAATATGAATGTTTGCACTGCACAGTTTTGGCACAACTCTCTCTAACTTCTCCACAACATAAAGTGTGAGGTGACTGAGGTGGCGCGTTTTTCTTTTGTACATTTTTTTTTAGTTAAACCAAAAATATAAATGTAGGCTAAAGTAAAAGCAGGAATATTTGTACACACATTTGTATCTGACTGGTTCTTCCATCTGTCTTCGTTTTCTTCTTTCTCCAAGCGGGAAATAAAAGCTTTTCTGTGAATGGTCAGGTTTCACGCTCGTTTTTTTTTTTTTTTACTGTATTTTGATTTACAGTCAATGAAAAATACTGTATTTTAGTGGCGCTAAGGGGATATTACCCACAATGCAACTTTAAAATACAGTAACATGCTGTATAACTGTCCTAGAGTAAAATACATTTCATTATTTACAGAAATTTCTAACAGTGTATTCTACTCTCTTCTATTCAATTCTAATCTACTCTATTATACTCAACTCTTTATTCTGCTCTATTCTATTCATTTAATATTCTATTGAAAAGCATTCATTTAGAAACATGAATTTTCAATTAATGCCAACTTTAAGCATCATTAGTAGAGATATCTGCAGTATGACATATACAAATAATACTGCACATATCCTCTTATTTTAATGTTCATAAACTGTTAATAGTTTAACATAATAGCATGTTTTAATATGTTCCCCTGTCTAATCTCATTGAATCCAGAATTTTAGGGTTCGGCCGAATACCGGATCCACTAAGATTCTACTCTCATCCTCAGTCCATTAACACAGTAAACACATTAATGAAGTAATCAACATCCACAGCAGTGTAGCCTATTTTTCATTTTATTTTAACTGTAAAAAAAAAAAAAAAAAATAGTTAACAGGTTTTTAGCTGTGAACCATCCTTTGCCGTAGGCTACCGGAAGTTGCTGCATTTTGGCTGCTGTCTGTAGATTCCTTCATGCACAACTCAAAAACTTTCGGATGTTTCATACGCAAATGTTTTAACAGCGGCGATGTTGTGTATTGTTTAGGGTCCTTGCCACCACGAGACAAATCATTGCAAATTGAACATGTAGCTCGACTTGAATTGCCTTCTTTTGACTGAAAGGTCCTGAAGTAGTTATACCATAATAAGCGGTGGTCATCTATAAGCTAGTGTGCTTCAAAACAATGATACAATTCACATTCACAGTCTCTCACTTCCAGCAATATGGGTCAATGATTTTGATGACACACTCTGCACTCGATGACAGCATTCGATCACGTTTGTTATTGTTTACTTCCTTAAAATGGTCTATATGACAAGTGCACAGAAACAACGAGAGCAAAGACAACCGAAGCCATTATAATCAGTGATGTGACGTGACAACAATTCCCTGACAGTAAATTTGACATTCCAGTCAACATCGTGACTGCGGATATGAATTCAGCATCATATGATCATATGACGCATTAAACGTTCACATCTCACCGGTGTTGTCAATAATGGGCGCTGAGCCAAAATATCGATAAACAGACTCGTGGCCATTAATCGCCTTCATTGAACAAACACTGTTTCTCTGTTGCTGTCTGGTGTTTGTGTGCATTATAATGTGTTGATTCTCAGTTCAATGAGCTGTGAACATTTATTCATCCTCTCAACTACCAAAACCCCAAAATGAGCTGAACATGAGCAGATTTGTCAGGACAGAAACACACAGGAGTCAGGGATGTTGTTTACTGGTGAAAAGCAGAAGGGAGGAGCCTTTCCAGTAGTGGAAGACAATCTCAACAAACCTGAATCGCAACTGCGTGTTTTATGCCTGTGTGTTAAATGTTGTTTACTGGTGAAAAGCAGAAGGGAGGAGCCTTTCCAGTAGTGGAAGACAATCTCAACAAACCTGAATCGCAACTGCGTGTTTTATGCCTGTGTGTTAAATGTTGTTTACTGGTGAAAAGCAGAAGGGAGGAGCCTTTCCAGTAGTGGAAGACAATCTCAACAAACCTGAATCGCAGCTCAACTCCTGGTGAGTTTATTATGTTTCCTGCAACTGCGTGTTTTATGCCCGTGTGTTAAATTATATTATAAAACAGGACAGATATTTGTTGAGATTGATCGCATGTTGTGAATTGCTTATTATTTGTGTAAATGATTTTCTCAGGAACATTTTCTTTGGATTGTGATCAGTTTGGTGACGAGGCCTAAAGCACTTCCTGGTAAGAGAGCGTTTGTTTACTCTGTTAAAGTAAGAAACACAAACTTTCATTTTAGTTAGATTGGATTGTCTCAGTGTGAAGTGGTTAGTTGTACTGTAGTTCAGTTTGAGATAATGTTCTTCATAAATCATGTTTCCTCTCAATATCATTATAAAATACTCAGAAACATCCAGATCAATTTTTATTGAGCTGACAAATGTTATCAGTTATATTTTTATTGGCCTCTGTTGCATTTCTCGTGTGTTTGTAGTGATTAATGTTTTATTAAACTCTTAGGCCCATTTTTACAGACAAGGATTAGATTAAGCCAGGATTAGGCCTTAGTTCAAATAGGATATCGTTTTTATTATAAAAAAAACATTACTGGTGTGCATCTTGAGACAAAACAATGACACTGACGTATTTTAAGATCTGCTTTCAGTTAAGACAGCTCAAACATGCAGTTTAGTCTGGGACTAGATTAAGCCTGGTCTGTGGAACTGGGGGTTAAACTTGTATAATGACAATACACCGGGCTTTGCCTTAATTTTACATTCATACTCCATATTTTCTGTCTCTTTCAGAGATGTTGGCGATCCGCTCCAGTCCAGATGATCCAGTGATCCGGGTTCTTCTGATGGGCAGGACGGGTTCTGGGAAAAGCTCATCTGGAAACACTATACTGGGAGAAAAGAGGTTTAAGATCCACAAATTTAAGAAGAAACATGAAGCTGAAGTGTGTGAGGGTAAAACACAGATGGGACAGAAGCAGGTGTGTGTGATCGATGGTCCAGATCTACTGGATCCAGATCTGAATAAAGAGAAGCTGGAGAAGATGAAGAATCAGCTGGTCTCTCGATGTTCATCAGGACTCAGTGCAGTTCTGCTCACCGTTCCTCTAGAGGAGCCTGTGGGACACGAGGAGGAGATCCTGGATTATATTAAAGGTTTATTATGTCCTGAAGTTCAGAAGTACATCATGATTCTGTTCACACACAGAGACGAACTGGAGGAACTGGATGAACCGCAGAACATTGATGAATATCTACAAGATCATGAGGATCTCCAGCGACTGGTGACTGAATGTGGAGGAAACTTTTACTGTTTCAATAACAAGTGTAAACACGGTGATCGAGTCCCAGAACTACTGCAGAAGATTGAAGGAATCATGGACCGAATAAGGAGTTACAGCAAGGACTCTTTTGTTGATTGTAAGATTATTTTTTGTATATTAATTCAATAATACACACAAGTTATTTATTCAGTGTAATGCACTCATGTTTGTCATGGTCAGATTAATTAAGAGCATCTACAAATGCATTATATGTAACATTATTGAGATATAATTAAACAGTGCATTGATGTGGTTTGATGTTTCTGTTGTAGTTTCAGGAGAGTCTCCAGTTGATGTGATTCCTGAGAGGAAAGACCAGATCAGACTGGTTCTGCTGGGAAAAACTGGATCTGGGAAAAGTGCCACTGGAAACACCATCATCGGCAGAAACCTGTTTAAATCTTTAACCAGTTCAAACTCTGTGACGAAACACTGTCAGGCAGAAACTACAGTGAGGATGGGTAAAGAGATCTCCGTGATCGACACTCCTGGACTTTATGACACTGAACTCAGTGATAAAGAGGTTAAAACTGAAATAATAAAATGCATAACGTACGCTTCTCCTGGACCACATGCTTTTATTATAGTGATTAAAGCGGGTACATTCACTGAGGAGGAGAAAAACACAGTGGAGAAACTCAAAGAAGTGTTCGGAGAACACATGAAAAAATACACTTTAATCCTCTTTACTCACACAAAACAGTTAAAGAAAGAAAAGAAATCCATTGAGCAGTTTCTACAGGAAAGTGATTCAGGTCTAAAAGAGCTTGTACAGAGTTGTGGAAACCGGATCTTCTGTCTGGACAATACTTCTGCTGGTTACCTACAAGTCAAAGGTCTGATGAGGAAAATAGAGAAGATGGTGGCAGAAAATGGCGGACACTTTACAAATGACATGTTTGATGAATCAAATAAACACATTCAGGAGATTCAGAAGCAGAAACTGTATGAGAAAGTGAAGCAGTTCAAAAGGGAGCACAAACCGCTCACTCAGTCAGAATGGAAGAAAATATACCGGAGTTCAATAGAGGACTCGCGTCGAGAAGCGCTGAATAAAGCCCTTGCTCATCTACACAGAGCAGACTATGATCAACTTCTGACGGTGGTGAATCCTGAGGAGAAAGACAGAGCAATAAAGGAGAAAGAGAGAGCAATAAAGGAGAAAGAGAGAGCAATAAAGGAGAAAGAGAGAGCAATACAGGAGTCTGAGAGCGAGAGAATCAGTCGTATGAAGGCAGTTCTTGTAATCAGAGCTACAGGGAAACTAGCAGAACACACCATGTGTAGAGTTCAGTGGGAGATTAATTAATCATCAAACATGACAAAACCTATTCTTATTAATAATCATTTTTTTTTTTATCTTATTGTCAATATAAATGAAATCATCTATGAAATATAATCTTACATAATTCAAGCACATTTAGACCATGATGTCACTTCCTGGTTTGTATGAAGATCTGTTTCTGAAGATGTGAAAAATTAAACGAGGCACTTTACCGCACAAAATGTTGTATTGTGTTTGAGCGTGAGATTAAAACAAAAAATGTTTAAGATTTTTATGATGTTAATATTTTTGTGGGTACAATTTTGTTGATAGTGTTCCTGAGGTGTGGAAGAACATTCATGCTACCCTTGTACATTAAACAGTCTGTATACAAGCGCCTGTTTATGACATATATATGAGCAGAGTCCGAATGTATATCCTGAAAATGGTCTTTTTAAAAGAGTGCCTGATCCTCCCTGTTTTCCTCTGGGATGGGGTCAGGAATTGACTGTTTGAATAATCTCATCAACCCTCTGCTGGTAGATGCTGTAACAACACCATCATGGCAGTACAATGAGTTATTCATTGACAGCAAATGTGATAAAGGCAATGCTTCATGTATAATGTTAGTGTTTATGTGTGTTTAAAATCTGCAAAATATAGAGAAATAGGACTATCACATATGCCAAATCTCAGATGATCTCGTTTAGATCATTTGACTGAGAGAGTTACTCGGGAGAATAGAGAAAGCTCAGATGTGCAAGACTCTGAAATGGACTTCAAGTGTTGCATTCAGTGTGATTTCCAGATGATGGTGTTTTTGCAGACGCATTTGAACACGTTCAGAGAATAGCTCTGTTCTCAGAATAGGTTAAAACACTAATAAAGCTGCGAGGCAGATTCGAGGAAGTGTCTAGAGACTGTGAAACATGGTGTCAAACTGTTCAGCATTTTCTTGTAGCCCAGAGTGTGCTAATGGACTCTCTTGTCTAGTGTTTAGTGCCGTTATCATTCAGAAGCTCCTGGGTCAGTCCTTTCTTTTCTTTCTCTTTTTAAAAAATTTAAAATCAGTAATTTTCTCCTCCTCAAATAGCTTTGTAGTTACTGCCAAACGTACTTCTGTTTTCCAGTGGCGGCTGGTGGGTTTTAAAATAGAGTGGGCACAAATTTTTTTTACCGGTTGAATATTTTAACTGCTTTAAAATGGCAGTCACTTTGGCAATTTGTTAGTCACTTATATGCGTTTAGTGAGTCTGATTGCTGTAGCTTATTTCCATCTTAGGCATGGGCCCAGCCAACACAGCCATGTGGGGCCCACATGGGTCTGACCTGGGCTATCTAACTGGGCCCCAGACAGTTTTGTCCACGGTTTCCAAGTGGGCCCCACATGGGTTTGCCCAGATAAAATGAACACTGCTCAGTGTGCACACTACAGGCTGTTAAATGTAACACTGATCAGTGTTGGAGTTAATGAGATAATTAATTGATTGAAGAATGATAGAGCATTATTGATGAACACCTGCTGTTAACAAGCAGAATCACTGAAGCAAAGAGAAACACAAGAACTACTTCCAGCCACAGCCTTAGATGAAATCAGCTTAAGATAAAATACATTAAATCTCTCAAGATCTGATTAAACAACTCCACAAACAGCATTACCAGCTTCACTTATTACTAACCAGGATGACTTTATTTCTGTCAGACATCTACAGAACTTCTTATTGAGAATTAACAGAGGTTTAGATGTTGATGATTTATTGAAAATAATAGTTTGGTTTAATGCCACCATTATGGTGATCAGCGTTTGCTTTAGTTGGGCTCTTGATTTTTTAACATTTGTTTTTATCTACTCAGTTGTATCTGATTATGTTGATACCAGCAAAAAAAAATACAATCAGATGCAAAAAACTGATTTATGATAATAATATAATCATCATGAAGTGGTTTGAATCACTAATGTTGAGTGTGAGTTTTATGTGAGAGATATGTTATGCATTTTGTTTTATTGTTGTGATTCTACAGCAAGTATGTAGAAAATTTTATCAGAAACTCAGTTGATTTTTAAAACATAATTTACACATTTTGTGCTTCTGCGATTTTTACTCACACACAGACATCAAGAATCAGCATATGAATCTCAACAATGGTGACATACTTCATGCTGCAATGCATTCTGGGAGTTTCAAGTTTCGTATGATGCACCCAGAATGCATTGCACCATGAAGCATGTCACCATTGTTGAGATTCATATGCTGATTCTTGAAGTCTGTGTGTAAGAACCACAAATCCAAAATATGTAAATGATGTTTTAAAAATCATTTGATGTTCTGATAAAAATGTGCTAGATGATTTGCTGTACATTCACAACAATAAAACAAAATGAATAACATATCACTCATATGAAACTCACACACAATATTAGTGAGTTAAACCACTTCATGATAATTATATCATTAATCAGCTTATAGCATCTGATTGCATTTTCATTTGCTGTTATAAACATAACAATCAGACACAACTGAGCAGCGGACAAACTAATGTTAAAAAATCAAGAGCCCAACTAAAGCAAACGCTGAGCACCATAATGGTGGCATCAAACCAAACTATTATTTTCAATAAATCATCAACATCTAAACCTCTGTTAATTCTCAATAAGAGCTTCTGTAGATGTCTGACAGAAATAAAGTCATCCTGGTTAGTAATAAGTGAAGCTGGTAATGCTGTTTGTGGAGTTGTTTAATCAGATCCTGAGAGATTTAATGTATTTTATCTTCAGCTGATTTCATCTAAGGCTGTGGCTGGAAGTTGTTCTTGTGTTTCTCTTTTCTTCAGTGATTCTGCTTGTTAACAGCAGGTGTTCATCAATAATGCTCTATCATTATTCAATCAATTAATTATCTCATTAACTCCAACACTGATCAGTGTTACATTTAACAGCCTGTACTGTGCACACCGAGCAGTGTTCATTTTATCTGGGCAAACCCATGTGGGGCCCACATGGAAATCGTGGACAAAACTGGCTGGGGCCCAGTTAGATAGCCCAGGTCAGACCCATGTGGGCCCCACATGGCTGTGTTGGCTGGGGGGTCAGAGATGAGGAACAATCCCAGCTTTTTCCCTCTCAACTTCCAGCACTGTACCTTTCAGAGTTGAGAAGCAACATCCAACCAAACCATGGAAAACTAAGGCCTTCCTCTCAGTCAACTGAACAGAGGTAGAAAACTCTGGACATCTCTTAAACTCTTACAGAGGACCCAGATAAACAACGCCCTCTCCACAAAAGACCTCATTCACTAAAAAGTGTTGAGCTTTCAGAAGCAAACCCTTGGAGAGCGAAAACGATTTCTTTGTCACAGAACTTCATGTGCTTCAGATGTTGTGCTTCAACAGCATATTACAATGATTACATTCCTCACAATGCATTACAGCTCTACTGATCTCCACATCTCAGCTCTTCATGCAGGACCTTGGATTACACCAGATTCTTCTGCACTGAATCATATGCATCAGCTGCTACTATACCTCTATGTGTACTGAAGTGTTGGATTACAGCAGATTCGTCTACACCAGTGGTTCTCAAAGTGTGGTACCCCTCTAGTGGTACGCAGAGGAATCACTGAATTTTGCACGTAAGATCAAACCGGTGTGATCAGTCTTGGCTGGTCCGTTGAGCATACGATACGATTACACCCTAGACAGTATATGATGTCTATGATTACAGTCAGTGGATTACGTGATCAACTGCTAAATTCAAATGTGCTTTCACGCAGTTGGCTGGCACTGAGCCAGAAATGGACGTGCGCCACTCAGACACTGTCAAAGATCACAATTATTCAGTGTTTTTAACCACATAATGTTCATTTTAGGTTTCAGACATTTAAATTCACATAAGTAATAAAAAAAAAATACATTTAGAATTTGTAAAATACACACTGATGTCTATGGAAGCGGAAATAATAATAATTTCCATTATAATTAGACGATCAGATACACATTGTGTAAGTAGCTTTAAAGTTAACTCTATGCTTCTCCCATTTCACCAGCCGCTTACTTTCATGTATTTCGGGAGAAAGGATGAATTCACGTCCTGTAAGTTAAATCCAACAGATCCGATTCTCTGAACAGTGGCACAAACATGGCGGCAACATATAGCTCAACTAACGCGATCACTTCCACTTGCATATATTTGACAATCGAAATATCAGATATTTCATGCCATAGCTAACAAATTTGTGAATATTTTGAATAAAAAAAGGAAATAAGAGCAGATCATCAGTCATTCAGCGCGGTGTGTCACGTGACAAGCAATGACACGTCCGTCACCATGGAATCAATAAAGTGGTACGTTCTAAAAATAATGGTCGCCTTGATAAACTCACGTGGGTCAGCCAGAATATTTTAAATGTACGTTTAAAAAGGTTAAATATGAATACACAGCTTGTTTTTTTTTAAATTAAGTACAGTACTTTATTTTTTTTTACTTAATATTTTAAGGAGCCTACAGTAGGCTACAGTGTTTATTTTACTTTTATGTGCAATACATATGAATTGAATCATTATTTAAGTTTTTTATTTTATTTTTGTTTTTTAATGTTCAAACTCTTTTTTTACAATGTTTAAAGTGGCTGGCAATAATAAATATTTCTTATTAGAAATTAAACCGCCTCATTTTTGAGCTGTGCATAACTGTAGCTGAATAGTTAGGCCTACTACGCTACTGTATTTTCATATTGGTCATTATGGTGGTACTTGGAGAGCCAAATATTTTCTGAGGTGGTACTTGGTGTAAAAAGTTTGAGAACCTCTGGTCTACACTGAATCATATGCATCAGCTGCTACTATACCTCTATGTGTACTGAAGTGTGTGGAGGACGACTCAGTGGCTAATCCTGCTCTAAAATCCAAAGGGACATCCCGAAAAGAAAGTGAGAATTACAGATTAGAGAATCAGAGAATTGAGATCAACCGTCTTTGATATTTTCAAATCCAAGGTGATGCTTGTCCATATACACGTAACCCCTAAAATCCACTGGATCCGTCTACGGCGCGGAACGTCAGCTAACGTCAGCTAATCGTGGCCATTATAGTCAATGCTCTAAAGTCCCCCAGCTGCGGACGCAGCGCGTCTCAGAAGCGTCCCAGAAGCGTCTCTCCGCTCCGCAGAGAATAGGTAGCAGGTCTATTTTCGCCGCTTGCCGCGTCAAGCAGCACAGAGCACATCGTACCGGGCAGGAAGTCAGACACAGAACGGCATAGAGGATCCGGTCGATTTTCAAAATAAAACACCCTGTGGAGACTCCAACGCTCCGCTGCAGAAACGCGTCTGAGACGCTTCCAGTGGACTTTGACGCCGAGCTAGGGACGCATCAAAAACGTGGCGCTGACGTTCCGCGCCGTAGACGAATCCAGTGGATTTTAGGGGTAAGACATGCTCTGGAACGACAGATTCTGCAAGAAGGAGAGTAAGTGGTTTCATTGTAGAATCATCAGATGTAGAAGTTCGCTTATCACTACCAACTCTCACTGAATGTGACTTAATTCCTGTAACAGGGATGAGTCCCGACTCCAGAAACTTCTGTAATTCTCACTTTCTTTTCGGGATGTCCCTTTGGATTTTAGAGCAGGATTAGCCACTGAGTCGTCCTCCACACACTTCAGTACACATAGAGTACACTCCAGAAGCTCATACCATCTTCAAGCTGTAGGTGACCTGGGCTAGGTTTCCCAAAAGCATTGTTAGCTTAAGTTGATCGTAGAACAATTGCCACCAATGGTCTCTACAATCAACTTAGGCTTACGATACTTTTGGGAGACGCAGCCAGATCGTGTCATCATCATTCGTGTGCATAAGGTACAAGGTCAGTGTAATGGTCATCACAATGAACCCTTCACTCGACGTTTGGACTGAGTTGGTAACGTCTGACTAGTTTATTGTGTGTGAATCGAAACATTCAGATTCATCTGAATCTACAAGCTCTCGAATTATGCTACTCTTTTACCTTCATACAAGTATTCATTTAAAACGTGAATTCTAACTTTTAAACTTTCCAGCTAACAAGAGCAAGTTTAGTTATGGAAGTAGAATGGAAGAGACAAAAACTCATGATTTTTCATGCTCTTTATTGTCACATGTGAAAAAAAGAAAGTAATAACTGACATTTATTTGTGTGACATATACACACTGCAAAGTCAATTTTAGAATATTTTATGACGATATAATGTGAGCAGACACAGATATACAACAGCTGATATACAAGCTGAACAAGAGGATGGTTTCAGCATGAGCTTCTGCATGAAGATGAAGGTTTGCAGACAGAAATCCAGCAGATAAACAGACTCCAGTCATGAAGAGGCTTGGAGACACTATTGAGTCTGGCCATGAAAACACATCAGGGCTTCTCTAACTTTGAGATTCAGTGCTCTGACCAGATGATGATTCACAATAAATCTCATTCATAATTACAGGACATTCAACAAATATCTGCTCGTTCACACACACATATATAATTCCTCCAAACACCAGATATCCTGATATGATGAGCTCATGATCTGTATCATTAATGTTTATTTGTGAAGGTCTTGTTCTTGTTCACAGAGGCGTAAAGTTGATCCTGCGGTTGATCTTCTCTTCCTCTGATGGCAGCATAAGTCACTGTATCATCATGATCCTGAAAGAACAGATTCTGTCCATCAATGTTTGAACCACAGCCACTATTATTATTATTATTATTATTATTAGAGCATGAGCTTCATTTATCTGAGAGTCAGTGATGATGGACAGTGATGAAGAATAAGGGAAAGTGCTGGTATCTACTCACATTGAGTGATTTTACTGGCTTTGTATTGGAGGAAGTGACCTCAGAATAAGTCACATCATCTGTCTGCTCCTAAACACCAATGCAGATGTGCAGAGAGTGGAGTTTAACACACAGAACACACATATCTCTCACTATAATATGTAGAATAACACACTATAACAGACAGTGAGTGTAATGTTTGATGATTTAGTGACTCACATCGGCTCTTGCAGCGGGAGGAATGGACATGTTGATCTTCTCATCTTTGACCTTCAGAACAAACAGTTAAACTGCATGAATGACACTTTATTGAGCTTTAAAGACATTAATAAAATCTAAATCACTGCATTACTGAACTCACCGCAGAGTCGCCAGTCCCTCTTTTATTATCTGAAAACAAGTCCATCATGAAATATGGGTTTTTAAATGGACAATCAGATTTTGTTGAAGCATTAAAATAAATAATAAAAATGATTGTTGACTTGATAACTCGTTGAGATTGACATTACAGGAATTCTCAGCAGGAATAAACTTCTGTTTGAGAATTTAATATTATCCACATGTTTCTATGATACTTCTATGATACTTCAGTAAATGTGAAATCTCACCAGCTCTTTTTCTGCAGATCATCCAGAGAAGAGCAAGAAGGAGAACAGCGACTGCAGCGACAGAAATCACTATGACTGAAGAAGAGATCGAGCACAGAGTCAGAGACGGACAGGGCAGATCGGGACGATTAGAGACAGAGACAGAAGACTGGGATTATGGACCTGTGTTTGTAGTCGAAGGATCCGGAGAGTCTGTGTCTGGTGTTGTTGTATCAGCTTGAGCTGTAAAGGATGAATGTTAGTTGAGATGCATCATAATAATATCCAGAATGAGTTAAATTTTATTTTA
Organism: Semotilus atromaculatus; assembly: GCA_031834385.1. Lineage (NCBI taxonomy): Eukaryota > Metazoa > Chordata > Actinopteri > Cypriniformes > Leuciscidae > Semotilus > Semotilus atromaculatus. Next base: position 668,673 of record JAULUF010000098.1, read on the forward strand.
CCAAACTAAAGAGAGTAATCCAACATGAGAACCCACACAGCAAAATCCCCAGATTTCATTTAACTCTTCTCAGAGTACATATGGTCCCAGTCTAACCCCCAATTTCCACCAACTGCGGAACGGCTGCAGATCCGCTCTGGAACGGCGGCGGAGTCAATAGGTTTCCATTAAAGTCAATGTGTGTATTTTCACTGACTGCGGAACGGCTGCGTTCCGACTCCATCCCAGCGCCGGCGACCGCAGCCCTCCGGAGCAGATACGCAGAGTTTCTATTTTTGCCGGATGCCGGAGAGCGCCGCAGGAAGTCGAGCACAGAAACAAAATAAAACATCCGGTAATTTTCAAAATAATATACTCCGTGCTTACGGCGGATCGTATTTCCCTTCACTACACCTTGAAAACGTCATAATGGGCGGAGATTTTGTTTTATATACTTTTTCCTTTTCCAACAAGAACAATAGTTAACTTTATTTACACAGCCTACTACTTTCCCAATACATTCAAAAAGGAACCCAAAATAAACATTTAGTATTTTATAAGTTGATTATCCTATAATTATAAATATTGTACTTATATGGTAGAATCACAATAATTTCCACAAAAAAGGGAGATCAGAGTTTCCCCTCTACTCCTCTGGATGGAAACAATCTTGCTGGTTTTGTGGTTCTGTTTAGAACATTATCATACGTAAATTCACAAGATATTGTGTGTCCACGTGACTTCAGCTGTCAGTCATGGCCGCAACAAATCCGGATCTGGTAGGTTTTGAAGGACGGCGGAGCACGGATCCGACACGCAGCGGAGCCGATCCGCAGCCGTTCTGCAGTTGGTGGAAATCCGGGGTAAAGAGTGTTAAAGCAACTCTGAATCAGAGTTAATGTTAATGAGATAATTAAGAGATTAATTAAGTGATGATTGAGCATTATAAGTGTATGACTTCATGAGTTTATAAGTTTAAATGGTCTCAGTGGGTTAGAAATAGTACATAGAGTGTCAGTTTAATGGAGTCTAATGGGCTTCAGGGGTTTAGATTAGAGTTTGATGAACGAGCACCGATTTGCCTGTGATTTCGGGCATTTGTCTGCGATCTCACAAAACCTCTTGACGAGTGAAAATCGGGGCTAAAATCGTGCAGTGTGAACTCGGCATTAGATGAAATCAACTGAAGAGAAAAGAAGACATTAAATCTGTGAAGATCTCAGCAGAGGAGGATTAAACAACTCCACAAACAGCATTACCAGCTTCACTTATTACTAACCAGGGGTGCGTTTCCCGAAAGCATCGTTAGCCAACTATGGTCGCAAGTTCCGTCGTTATCAGCATAGTTCAACGAGTCAGTGTTTCCCGAAACCATCGTTCCAACGAACATTCGCAAACAGCATTGCAAAGTTGTGTGGTTTGAGCGACAGCTCTCGAGCTGTGGTTAGAAGCATCGTTTCTATATTGCATGACATTTGAACGTAATAAATCCTTATCTTGAGCAAAATAAGCAAGCTGACATTCAGTACAACCTGTGCCTTTTATTTAGAATACATACAAATGTAATTTACGTCTTTTAGTTTGTCAAACGATTTAAAGTACCGTGTTTGAAAAGTGTGCATGTGCGAACGTGCTCTACTATGTAAGAACGAGCCAAATATTGAGTCTGGTAATAAAGCTAAATAACTGAGAACAATTAGAAATAGTCCTCAGATGACATGTCTGTAATTTATATTAAAAAATATAGCGTTAATTGGATCTCAAACAGTTTCATTTAAAGTAGTTATAGTTCCACCACGTGCGGAGACGTCATAAACCAACGTGGTTGAACGATACTTTGCGACAATAGGTTTCGGAAAACAGTCGTGACTAGCTAGTTGATTTCTCCAACGATGCATCGTACTATGGTTGTACCGGAAACGCACCCCAGACTCACTTTATTTCTGTCAGACGTCTACAGAAGTTCTTACTAAGAATTAACTGAGGTTTAGATGTTGATGATTTATTGTAAATGTTTAGCCACCATTATGGTGACGGTGAAAGTGGTTGTTTGATATCAATAATTGGTGTTGGTTGAGGAGATTCCCCCTTCTGTAAAGCGCTTTGAGCGCTAAGAAAATGTAATGAATTATTATTATTATTATTATATTAATAGACTATATTCACCAACAACACTTTCTTGCAACAGATCAGACATTCTGAATTTAGGTTTTTAAATAAATTAGGGGACTTTTAGATTCACACAGACATCAATAATCAACATATGAATCTCAACAACAGTGACAAGAGCCCAAGCATACATACAGGCCTATATAATAAAACTAATTTATAATTTATCATCAGCTCCATATCAGATTTCATGTGATCAAGGGCTTAGAGCGTTTCATTCAAACCCATTTCAAGAGTTGACTAGTAGTGGAAGCTCATGCGACATGAGCGAGGGATGAGTGTAAGAAGTGGATGTAAACAGTGTCTCAGTGTCCAAACTATCCTCCCTAAGCTTGTGTACTCTTCTGCTACACTCAAAACTATCTACTTTTTCTTCACAAAAAGAGTTTTATGGCGTAGTATAAGTAGGTGAATTGAGCAATAGAGTACAAAATAAGTGAAGTCGGCCATTTTCTCTTCAGTTTCATCTGAGCTGTTGAAGTGAATGGCAGGACAATCTTTCTCCAGTCAGACAGAAACAACATGTTGGCAGAGGTAACTATTATTTCCAGCATCACTTTTTGGGTTTAACAAATGAACACTGAAGATAACTCTAGCATTACGCACTGAAAAGCACTGATGTGAGAAAGACAGAGATGATGTACCTTTAGGAACCTTTACATGATGTACCTTTGTGTGTGTTTATAGTTGAGGGATCCTGAAAGTGTGTGTTTATAGTTGAGGGATCCTGAGAGTGTGTGTGTATAGTTGAAGGATCCTGAGAGTGTGTGTTGTGGACTGGATTCACTGCTGTCGTTGGATCAGCTTGAGCTGTGAAGATGAATGTTAGTTCAGATGATTCATACTGTACAATTTAACATTCATATTTTAACTTTGATCATCACACATATAAAGTAAAAAATGTTGCTGTCAAGTTTCAATTCCTTTATTATTTCCAGCATCACTTTTTGGCCTGTTCTTCACTGCAGTTCATTAGTTTGAAGCAATGCTTTGAGTTCCTCTTCTGTGAGAGAAGCTTTTGTTCCCTCAGTGTGTTCTGGTTCAGTGATACTGATAGACCTCAGTGTTACTGACATTATGAGGCTCTTCTAACACGGTTTCTCACCTGAATACTTGACAGTGTATGTGACTGAGGTCTTGAGTTGATCTCTGAGAGTAACTTCACATCTCCACTCTCTGTTGTCATCTTCATCCAGGAGTGTTGTAGTCAGAGTGATGATGATACAGCGATATTGATCTGATGATGATAATATCTGATATCTGGAGTCGTTCTTCAGATCAACACCAGCCTGATTCACCCACAACAGCTCAACTCTCTCATAACTGACCAAATGATCACAGGAGGATCCAGTCTCTGAATACAACTGACAGGAGAGAGTCACAGAGCGGCCTGGACTGATCTCAGATGATGAAGATGATGATGATGATGATGATGGAGACACTGAAACTGAACACAAGACACAAATCACAGACTCTTCCATCATCATCTGAGTTTAAAGGGAGAATCTGCCTTTTTTAAATTGACCACATAATCATAAACTTACCATGAAGAATATGCAGAAAAACAAGTGCATCAGTTCCTTGTTGTGTGTCGTTCACATATTGTCTGCAGCTGTATAATCCATAATCTTCTTCTGTGACGTTCTTGATGTTCAGAGAGCAGTCAGACTCCAGACTCAGTCTCTCATGTCTCTCTGTGTCGTTCTTCTTTATCCCTAAACCAACCAGTTCAACAGATGAATGATTGTTAGAGTAGTTCCATGTAGTTGATTTGCAGCCAGGAAGAGCATTATTACAGGACAGACGGACATTTACACCAGAACTGATGAACACATGATCATCATCCACTCCACTGGTGCCTGAAACACAGTATATCTCAGTGATCATTATGATATATAAATGAAAACATAAACCATACCAGCATAAGAAGCAGAAGTTTTAAATCATAGTATTTTCCTCATTTAAAGCAAACACACACTCTCCAGAATAAACTATTAGTGTTTATCAGAGAGCTGTTCAAATCACTGACACACTCTTAATATGAAGATCATTCTTCATCATCAGATGTTTGAGTGACACTATGTCCAGTATCAGGAATAATACAGTATGATCTGTGTGTATCAATACACAACTCTGAGATCACAGCGTGAGTGTGTGAAGAATAAACTGAGCATGTTCACATGAACTCTTTCCAGACTAATTCCACTAAATGTGTTTAGAGAAAATACAGATGTCTTTACCTGTGAGAAGTGAAGAGAGAATGATCAGTCCCAGCAGACACAGATCACACTTATCAGACATTTCTGTTTCTGTCCGTCTGTCTCTTCATTATATATAGTCACAGCTCCTCCTTTAAACATCATCAGCTCCTCCTAATTTCCTCTGATCATGTGTGTTTAAAACATGTCTGAGTTGCTATAGTGACACGATGCCACAGTGAAGTGTTGCTTTACAGTACGTGTGTGTGTGAGAAACGTGTGAGAAGTGCATATACTGTGAACCGCACTGGCTCAACACACATCTGCTCTGAACAGTTTATTGGCTACTTTTGCACACGAGAGAATTACTGTTAGTTTCACTGGAAACATTTTCAGTAGCAAACTAATTCTATCACTAATTATGCAATTATTTTATTTCTAGATTTAACCAATATCCATGACTAACTTGTAGAAAATGAATTCTGGTATTTTGAGATGATGAACATCAGCTCCAGTTTGGTGAAACAGAAAGTATTTGCACACACTTCATGAGCGTCTGTAAAGCAGATATTAAATGTCTTCAGGAAGAGTTTCTACACATGGATTATAATATTCTGCTTTACTCTCTCCAGCCCTGAGAAATAGATCAGATCCAGACTCCTTTATTAACGCTACAAACACCGAATGTCAGTCATTTCCCCTTTGGCCGGTGGATTTCTCAGTGACGAGCCGCTCTGACGGGATTATTCTCGGTCAGCAGTTTTGTGTGCGGAGAGCAAGGCTGAGCTGTTTAAAGAGATTCAGAGATGCTTTAGAGTCTATTTCAGACTTATTTTGCTGTACAATGCTATATTTTATTAATATCTTGGTGTGTCATAATGAAAGTCAGTATGTGTCATCGGCACCATGCTCTGAAGATGCTCAAGATGTTTCCACCCTGTGGTCAAAAATATATCATCTTAATATTTCCTTTTGTAATGAAACAGGTCTTGACAGATTTCTTGAGTCATACCGAGAACAAAGACACCAATCATGCCGTAGTCGGACCGAACCGGCTGTCCTCAGTAATGCTGGTCTTGTGTGTCTGTCACGGTCAGGTTTGTTTGGACTCGTTGTGTTTCATCATCGTCTGCTTTAATCACTCTTTTGTTGTCATGGACACTAATGATTTTCAGCTTTACACTCATAAATCACCATCATCATCATCATCATCATCACCATCTCCTGTATTTGTGTTCAGTTGTGTTTCAGGCTAGTGTCTGGTGTCTGGTGTCGTCTAGATGTGTTACATGTTACTCTGTTCCTGTTTGGATTACCTGTTGGATTTATTAAATATGACCTATTGGCCTTTTTCTTCATCTTCGTGTGCTTCGTGTGTACTCCTAGGCTGCGTTCCAAACCGCATACTCAATGAGTAGGTACTTAATTTCAATAAGTACTTACTTAACGAGCGCTAAAAGAGTAGGTACTTTATAGCCAAATCTCGTTGAGTATGAATGCGATCCGGACATCATTCGCCATGTTGACGTTATCATGTGACCTATGACGTTATCACAAGCGCAACAATTTAAAAGTTATGAGCAACAGGTGCACCGACATCTCACTGCATCAGTACAACCTAACTAGAACGGTTTTCATCAGCGTCTGAAATGGTTGGCATGTCTGCAATAGTTAGACGAATGTGTGCACAAAGGAGACGTCGGGCAGCTGCTCGAAGATCTCGCCTTTGGAGAAGACTTATGATTTCATACTCAAACAAAGCAAGTATTACTACTTAAAAAAATAAGATTACCCCAGAATAAATTGCATAACTAGCCCACCCCAACACTTATGCACAATAATGACAAATGCTGACCAGCACTTAATTATATAACATTTTCTTAATTAAAATTACATATTTTGGTAAAACAAGCAAACTGTTGTATTGTCATATGACATAGATGTATGAATACACACTAGACAAATGCAGCTGATGTGAATACATACAATTTAATTCAAGCAATGATTAATGCAAGAATTCATGAAATTAATATTTATTGAAACATGAATAAATATTTAATATGAAACATGAATAAAAATAAGTAAATGAATGAACAAAAGATATCATATCACAATAAATAAATACCTATACAAGTCAATACCATATGAAACATTGCTTTATTCAAGCTTTTTGTTCTAACAAACTATGATGTATTTACAGGCGGTGAACCCCACATCCTACTGCCATCTCAACGGAGCTGTTCCCATTCTGCGGCTTTATTTTGATGAAGCAGCTGACCACCGTGCCCACCTTCGCCTATCTCCGCCGTCCATCAGGTCCCTGATCGCTGCAGTCAGACTGGAATCGGACCATGGATGGGAACGGGAGATTGAGGTCCTTGTGTTCCTGCACTGGCTGGCCCATGCAGCGTCATACAGGGTGGTGTCACGGACCTTCGACATCCCAAAGACCTCTGTGTATAACATTGTGCACAGAGTGAGCAAGGCCATCATGGGAATTTTGAGGAGGATGATTTGCTTTCCGACCGGAGATGACCTGGAGGCAGTGGGAGCAGGATTTGCACAGCTGTCTGGGTCACCAGTTTTCAGCAGAGCAGTTGGTGCAATAGATGGCTGTCACATCCGAATTAAACCTCCAGCAAATAACTCCCACTGCTACTTCAACAGGAAGCTGTTTCACTCCGTCCAACTCCAGGCCATCACTGATCACCGGGGGAAATTCCTTGATGTGTTTGTGGGGTATCCTGGGTCTGTGCACGATGCCAGGGTGCTGAGGAACAGTCCAGTGAATGCTGGCGGCCTTTATCCACCTGCAGGAGAGTGCATCCTCGGGGATGGAGGCTATCCTTTCCTGAGTGCACCCATCTGCCTCATCACCCCGTACAGAGAGCCAGTACAGAACCCTGTGCAGGCTCATTTCAACAGCAAGCACTCCCGTGCCCACAACATCGTGGAGAGAGCGTTTGGGATGCTGAAGACACGCTGGCGCTGTATCTTCTTCAAGGCCTTGGAGGTGAGCCCTGCCTTCGTGCCTGAGGTTGTTGCGTGCTGCGCTGTGCTTCACAATCTCGCTCTAGCCAATGGGGACATCATTGAGCCAGAGGATGAGGAAGACCTTGATGACAGCCTCCCTGATCCCCATAACCGTGAAGCAAGAGTGGGAGAACATGTGCGGGACAATCTGGCTGCTGCTGTGTCTGCTCCGAACATCCCTGTGCCGGCTCTCCATGAGCACGATTACCTTTAAAACATTTAAGAAGATTAAAATGTTTTACAATTCATGTTGTCAGCATTCCGTTTCTTGACAAAGGTAATTTTATAGGTTTACAATTATATGCAAATATTTGTTAGAGCTTTACTACCTTTGTGGTGTAGTGGGCTAAACCACTGAACTTGTTAGCAGAAGATTGCTGGTCGATCAGCAAGGCTCTTTACTCCAGGTTGGCCCAGGGTCATTGTCCCTGTAATAAATGCATTTAGTCACTTTGGATAAAAACATCTGGCAAATGCATAAATGTGATTGATTTTTGTAAAGCTTTTTTTTTCAACGGTCTCAGGCATAAACGCTCAAAGCTGCTTATTTCGTCAAGGTATTACTATAATACAAAATGCATACATACATTTACTACAATTTCTATTTGGTGGGTGAAAGGGTTAGTTCACCTCAACATATAAATACAGCCATTATTTATGTGCTTTCATGCTGTTAGATCCCTTTGTTTTTTATTGTTTAAATACAAAAGGGGATTTTTCTCAAGTTTGTTCTGCTGGTTTCATACAATATCAGTCAATGGAGCCCAACTTTCAGAAGCTTCCTGGCATTTTGATGATGCTTTTGAAGCTTCTGAAAGTCTATTGAGTGGTATTGTATTAAACCAACAGTACAAACCTGACCAAAATCACCTTTTGTGTTCAGGAGAAAAAAAAGAAAAACAACAGAGGGATCAAACAACATGAAGGGAAGTAAATAATGACTGAATTATTTGCTTCGGTTCATTAACCTTTTTTTGCTTGGGTTCACTAACCCTAGTTAATCCAAAAAGGTAGTTTGTGTAAGCAGTCTCAAGTTTAGCTTAGGTCATGGAGGGCTATTGTCCAACCCTAATTATACACACCTGAATCAATTTCAACCAATTAATAACTGACTTCTTGAAAATGACAGACAGGTGTGCAAGAACTGAACCCTCCATGACCTGCCTTGAAAATCCCTGCATGAGCTCTGTGTGCATTTAGAAGTCATATAATACACTCCAATAAAACTGTTGTTTTAAAGTGTTCTTTTTGTTTTACATTACACCACACATTCACTAATTATTCATCACTTCATAAATATTTAATTTATCACAATCTTAAAGTATAAATAAATTCCTATAAGTCTATAAGTCTATAACTGTGAATGACCAGAAATTGTTTGTTTTATATACATAGTATTGTACAAGTCTCAGGCCACCATTTTTTGTTGTTGCACAGTACTGTGTGTGTATGTATATATATATAATTTAATTCATTTTAACCCAAATGTGTAAATGATCATAAGATGTTTTTTGTCATTGAATTTATTTTTTCGCAAGGATTTCAAGGACAGAAAGGAATTTTTCATCCCTTACTTTTGTTTCTTTATCTCTCCTTTCCTCTCTCTCGCTTGCCTCCCGGTGCCATCTCTCTTCTCTTTCTCTTACTTCTCTTTCTTGTCTTTCGTCTCTCCCGTTCTCTTCTGTCCTCCTTCTCCTCCATTTCTCTCCACAGTCTCTCCTCCCTCTCAGCTGCTTTCCTCTCTCTCTCCTCTTCCCTCTCCTCCATCTCCTGGATCAGGTCCTCCAGATCTTTAGCCCTTTTCCTGGCTCTTGCTGGCTCTGGCCTCACTGAGGATGAAGAGGATGAAGAGGCCACAGCCACATGAGGCAACGAGGGCAGGAGGAGTGATGGAGGGTCTTCCCCCAATCGCCTCATCCATGACAGTGTACATCCCTTTATTTTTTATTTTTTATGCTGCCGTCACCCTGCCTTGTAGGTCCTGCTCCTCCACAAAAGATCTGCAGCAAGAGAGAAATCAAGGATCAAAAAAGTGCTGTAATATCTCTGTTGAAATATACTACAAATAAACAATTGAATAGATTTTTAATTATTTCTGTATACTCACTCAAAGCCTTTGATGGCAGCATTACGCTTTCCGGTGAAGAGGGCTTCATGAGCCACTCTCCACCGGATAAGCAGAAGTGTGTGTGTGTGCGTGTGTGTGTGTGTGTGCGTGTGTGTGTGTGTGTGCACTCCACCGGATAAGCAGACGCGTGTGCTCATCTGTCCCTGTAACATCCAGACAAGATTTACATTACCTCTGTGATTTATAAGCTCAATACTACATTTACATGTTGATCATAAATGTTCCACAATTTTTCAACAGTACTAATGGACAAATGAAATAGATTACTTATGTTTAGTTACTTTATGTAAATTTATTAAACATTCGTCTAATGAAACCAGTGTTGACAACAGTGAATTATCTTAAACAATAGTACACATACATAACTCAGAAGTCTATTTCATATCTATTAGACGTAGAAATATGCAATTCTTATATTAGATTTTCTTACCAGATATTAAATAGACATTTAGTAATTGTATTTAAGATGTATACGGTTTAAAATGTATGCAAATCCACTTTGGAGACGTATGTGTCCTTACTGGAGCTCCTCTGTTAGCTAACTTATACATAATAAAATGTGATTTACAGCAAAATCACAAATTTACCATACTATATAACGTCTTTACACCTTCAACAATTCAACAGTTTACTGTACAGTAGTTCAACACATGCGATCATTTGATTTGTAATATCTAATACTCACATTTGAAAACTCTCGTCCGTCATCATTTGTGTCATGTTCGAGTATGACCTATCCTTCTTCTTCTTCGTTTTTATGACGTATCCTCTCGCGTGGCCTCCTGGGATAGAAGAGTATCCATCGGACAAGCACTCAAAAATCGGGCCGGAAGCAGTAAGCCATCCGGGAACTTCTCGCCTACTCTTTTATGAATACTGATGTTTCGAACGTACTGCTTCCTTCCCGTACTGTTTTCGCCTACTATATAGTAGGAAAGTAGGCATATTCGAACACACTTAAGTCCGAATCTCGCGATAATTAGTACGTCACCCAGGTAATTCTCGCCTACTCTTTTGGATTCATACATACTTTTTCACTCGCCTACTCTTTTTCCCATACTAAATAGTAGGGAAGTATGCGGTTTGGAGTCAGAGTCACATAAGTCTGATGAGCATTAATAACATACATGATGACACCTAGCTCATGGAGTTAGAAGGGTTGCTTAAGTACAGAATTGGGAATAAAAGTGATTGATTTTTAGAAGCGTAAACACTTTCATGTCGTAAAACACCAGCACCAGTAGTTTGAATTAAGAACGTACTTTTGAAGTTACTTGATGAAAGCTTGCTGAGCATTCCTGACGGTTTCGGAGATGGGAATGGAGAAATATGATATGCAAAACTTTACGATTACATCTGTTAAAACGTGCAGATTCAAAAATCACATTACGTTTGCTCACAGAGTGCCGTGTGAACGCCGTTTCCACTGTCTCATATGACTTTCTCTCCGCCTCAGACAGGGGAAGAACATTCAGGATATCTTCAGCTTTGTCAACAATGGTATACATAAAAGTATTAACCTGATATTCTTGTCTAGGCCTGACGCAATTCTATAACGCTCAAAGCGTCGCATCCATTTGGGCCGTTCACTAATATGGCTGAAATCAATCATCCACTGTCTCCTCCTTTTATTTTTCCTGCTGTATCTCTCCAGCTCATCTGTCCTCTTTTCTCCATCTCGCTCACTCGCTGCTTCTCCGATCTCCACTTTAATCTTCATTTTCTGTCCGTGCACACACTCTCTCCCGAGTATTTATGGTGGCACCGCAACTAACAGTTAACTGGTGTTTCCCAAACTTCTGACACCAAGTTATGTTAGCGGAGAGCATGAGACGGACACAGGGAGTAACACATCATAACAAGCTTTACTTCCTGTCCGTTCACCATTTAAATGTGTCCGGGTAACACCAGACCTTAAACAATTATTACCTGTCCTGAGGTATTGGAGTCTCGAGCGTAACACAGAGACGATCATCTTCCCGCAGTGAGAACATCACTGAACCACGAACTCTACCTCAGTGTGCTTAATGCCCAAACACGCGAGGCAGCGATCGTGACCATCAGCCGACGCCAGGAAACAACCGCATCCAGAAACACACTGTGGAACGACATCTTGAAGTGTGTCATGCGTGTATAATGCTCTTTCAGGGAACTGTATCTCTCTCTATAGTGCTGAAGCGCACAGGGGAAATGGCAGGAGCACTCACTCTTTACAGCAGAATCTCTCAGGCCGGATCCCAATTCATCAGTACGTTCTGATGTGACGTCAAACCGTACAGTCTGAAAGGGAACTCGTGTTTTATAGTGGATACTCTCATGTGAAGTGTCACTGTATACAGCAAACTGAAGATGTACTGTAAACTACAATAGTGTGATTATCCAGCTCAAATCAATTACATTTTTGTGTTCTCATATAAAAGGGTCAAGTACAGTTATTATAGTATTTTCAGAATATTAATTAACTGAGCAAGCCGAATGTGACAGTGGCAAGAAAACAAAACTCATGTTTTTTTTTTCTTTTTTTTACATTTTTGAAAGTAATTTACTACAGTAAATACATATATTTTGGCGAATATACCATATACCTGTTGAGCTAAGTGAACATGAGGGTAGTGATGGCGAGATGAAGCTTCATGAAGCTTTCAAGCTGTCCACCCTGATGTGTGTAAGAGTGGTTGATTTCTCAAGGCTTCGAATACACACAGCGACACCTGCTGGTCAATGACATATTGTGCAGAACAACAATCCTCAGGAGTCTTGACAGCACCAACATGTGTTACATGGTTCATGATATATTAACATAAATAAACAAATGAGTTCTTTGAAGGTTTGTTGTTTCATAATCTTGTAAGTGGGCAGTGTTTTTGTTGAACACACTTACTACTCTATATCACAATATATTACCAGCTCATGAGGGGGAATCACCATATTTCTAACAAACATCTCAGGAAATGAGACATATTAAACACAATTGCAGAGGTTTTATTAAGAAAATTTGCATTAATCATTCAAAATGAACAGAAGACATGCAGGAATGAACAGACAAGATACACGAATCCTCAAATCATCTCCATCACACAGAACAGAGAGAGATTATACAGTCCGAGTCTGTCCATTACTGTATTTAATGTTATATTTAAAGCAGTTTACATATGAAGCACAAGAGAATGACTATCAACACTGTAGGATTGTGGCAGGAGAGGCGATCTGCTTGTATTATTGCTATTTGCCATTATTTGCCTATTATCTTGTATATATCATAAGTAAATATCTTGTGTCACTTTGGGTGAACTGTTGCGTTGTTAACACTTTAGTTGGGCTCTTGACCCTTTACTTTTTCATATTAGTTTGTCTCTAGCCGCTCCAGCGCTGTGTTCATAAAGCACATGTGTTGTGGCAAGAGAAACTATGACCTGGGCTGTGTTTCAGTGGGCTGTTGGGAACCAATGTTTTTTATGTAAGATTGTCGATAAAGACTTGTGTACGATGACACATGCCTCTGACTCTTATCGGTGAAATGAACCTGTGAATGCCTTTTAAAAGGGTTCATTCTAATACTTTGTGAGAAATCCCCAGTGTGAATGTTATCATCTAAAATCTTATTCATTTTAGAAATCCCCATGCCTTTGTAAGATTATATTAATGTCCATGTCTTTCCCAGCTATATCAATCCCACTTTAAAACTCCCTCATGTCTGCAGTGGACCTCAGTGCTGCATCATGGCGTTGACGCTGTGAGAACGCTTCTCGTGAACCGGTGTCTGAAGCATGTGTGAAAATGCCTATTTCTGATTGGCTACGGCAGTTGGATGATGTCACAGGTGTGCAGGCAGTGCTCATGGAAATTAATATAATCTTACAAAGGCATGGGGATTTCTATAATGAATAAGATTTTATTAACAAACAAATTACTTTCTAGTTTATTTTTGTGTTTTGCTTAAGCAGTAATTGACTTTTTTACTTTTATTTGTTTACTTAGTAGTAAATTTTTTTTTTGTGTCAGTATATCTTTAAAAATAGCAGCCATGAGTCTCACGTGTGTCATATTGTCATTCAAAAATATAATGCAAAGCAGTTTTTCTTTTAATGTTTTTAATAATTGTGTACTCCCAAAAAGCTTTTATTCAGCAATTTCTACGATTCCATAATCATCGATAAGTCAAACAAACTCAAGAGTCTGTATGAAGTTTTACAGTAATGTTTTGAGGTTTGGAAACATGTGACTCATGTGACTCTTACAAATGTATGAGATGTATATTTGTAACATACATCTCAGGAAAGGTGACACATCAAACACAATCGCAGAGGGTTTTACTAAGAAAATTAATACAAGTGATTCAAAATAAAAATAAAAAGCTAAAAACAGGACCAGAAGACAGGAGAATCACCAAATCAACTCCATCACACAGAACAGAAGATTTTACACACGTCTGTCTGAATCTGTTCATTACTGTACGTATATTACATTTAAAGCAGTTTATATACGAAACACAAGAGTATGACCTCGAACACTGTAAGCAAATGTCCATCAAATCCATATAAATGAAAATAAATCTTGCCTCTTATTTCTAAAAATATTTGAATCTAAACATGATGGTGTCAATATTTCTTCAGGGTGGTCAGAGTTTTTTTTCTCTGTTTTCTGAGAATTAAAAAATTAAAAATAAAACAATGAACAATCCTCTATAAGTTTTTGCTATTTTAAATATTGTTGTAGATTTGCTCAAAACCTACCAGTATTTTATTGCAATATTGTCGGCATCTCTATTTCCTCTGCATGCTTCGAGTCCTTCCTCCCTGCAAAATAAAAGCATTGACTGTCCTCTCGTATAACTCAAAATAAAAGCATTGACTGTCCTCTCGTATAACTCAAAATAAAAGCATTGACTGTCCTCTCGTATAATTCAAAATAAAAGCATTGCCTGTCCTCTCATACAATTCAAAATAAAAGCACTGACTGTCCTCTCTTATAACTCAAAATAAAAGCATAGACTGTCCTCTCGTATAATTCAAAATAAAAGCATTGACTGTCCTCTTGTATAATTCAAAATAAAAGCATTGCCTGTCCTGTCATACAATTCAAAATAAAAGCATTGACTGTCCTCTCTTATAACTCAAAATAAAAGCATAGACTGTCCTCTCGTATAACTCAAAATAAAAGCATTGACTGTTGTCTTGTATACTTCAAAATAAAAGCATTGACTGTCCTCTTGTATAATTCAAAATAAAAGCATTGCCTGTCCTCTCGTATAATTCAAAATAAAAGCATTGACTGTCCTCTCGTATAACTCAAAATAAAAGCATTGACTGTCCTCTCTTATAACTCAAAATAAAAGCATAGACTGTCCTCTCGTATAACTCAAAATAAAAGCATTGACTGTTGTCTTGTATAATTCAAAATAAAAGCATTGCCTGTCCTCTCGTATAATTCAAAATAAAAGCATTGACTGTCCTCTCATACAATTCAAAATAAAAGCATTGACTGTCCTCTCATACAATTCAAAATAAAAGCATTGACTGTCCTCTCTTATAACTCAAAATAAAAGCATAGACTGTCCTCTCGTATAACTCAAAATAAAAGCATTGACTGTTGTCTTGTATACTTCAAAATAAAAGCATTGACTGTCCTCTTGTATAATTCAAAATAAAAGCATTGCCTGTCCTCTCGTATAATTCAAAATAAAAGCATTGACTGTCCTCTCGTATAACTCAAAATAAAAGCATAGACTGTCCTCTCGTATAATTCAAAATTAAAGCATTGACTGTCCTCTCGTATAACTCAAAATAAAAGCATAGACTGTCCTCTTGTATAATTCAAAATAAAAGCATAGACTGTCCTCTCGTATAACTCAAAATAAAAGCATAGACTGTCCTCTTGTATAACTCAAAATAAAAGCATAGACTGTCCTCTTGTATAATTCAAAATAAAAGCATTGACTGTCCTCTCATATAACTCAAAGAAAAGCATAGACTGTCCTCTCGTTGTCATGATACAACCAGACACAGGTGGATCCATACGCAGCATAGGTTTATTTACATTGTAGTCAGACAGGCAATGGTCAGAGACAGCAAACACAGCAAAGGAGAAAAGGCTTAAACGAGGTCCAAATACCAGGCAGGAGATCAGAGGCAGGCATCAGGCGATACAGAATCCAGGAAACAGGCAAGGGGTCGATAGGCACAGACGGGAACAGACTAGACTGTCCTCTCGTATAATTCAAAATAAAAGCATTGACTGTCCTCTCGTATAACTCAAAATAAAAGCATTGACTGTCCTCTCGGATGTGTTTTATCATGACTGCAGATGTTCCAGATCAGGGGCCTCATTTATAACCGTTGCGTACGCACAAAACAGGCCTTGAAAGAGGCGTACGCTACTTCCGACGCATAAGTTGTGATTTATAAAAACAAACTTGACGGGAAAACTCTGCACGCAAACTCTGACCCATGCGTACACACGTTTTGTAGACGGAGCAGTTTGGCGACACTAATGGTGATCTGGAGGTAATGTCTTTTTGGTCACTTTTAGACAGAAAATCTAAAGAAAATTATACATATACAGAAAGGTAATACAAATATAATTTCACTCACCAAGCCTATCACTTGAAGCAAATATCCATCCCTTCTTAAATGTCCGCGCCAGTGAGTGCGTTAGGCCGTTAGTGAAACTGACGCACGCATACTGCATCTAACGGCATGATGAAGTAAAACTGAAAATCTTCATTATGAGTCCTAATCATACAGTGCAAGTTCACAATAACAGTTTAAATATATAAAAGAATGATTTAAACTATGTTTTACTTCTGATATAAACATTTAGATTAAATACGCCATTCTCATTGATGGAGTTTTAGCCTACATGAAATCATTAGGCTGAGAAGTTACAAAAAATGTTTTTCTATTCAATAAATATAAATATTTGTTGTGGATGCAATGCTTTAACACTTTTCCTCTGGCATGCAGTGTTTTAATGTTTCAACTACAGAGATAATTGCTTATCATGATAATAGCAGATTGTCTGAGAAATATTTTCGTGCAAATAATGCACAACAAGGTCACATTCAAAATATAAATCAATTAAAAATACTATTGGGTCAGTGGAAAAGATTGAGAAAAACTTTCTCTGAAATGTATTTTACACTATTTGATTTATTTATTCAAAAACCAGGCAAAGATAGGCTACTAAATGATTTTTATTAATGTAATGTGACGGCACATCTGTATTTCTTATTTTCCTAATGTCTTGAACTGTTAAACATGTTATCACGTGGATGAATAATCATATGCAAATGATATGCAGATGAGGATATGCATAGTAAAACTAGGCGTTGTAAGCTCATATATGGTTATTTCGGGGTGGAGACGCGTGTCGTGTGCGCAATCTTCCGCTGACTGGGATTTATAAAGTGAATTCTGTGCAGGTTCTGGCATCCGAACGGTTTTATAAGTCTGAATATTTTTGTGCGTTTTTGAATTTCGGGCGCACGTACAGTTTTAGTAAGGATCCTACGCAGTTTTATAAATGAGGTCCCAGAGGAGTGTGAATCTTCAGATTGTGTGCGGCTCAAACTCACCAGCTCTTCTTGCACAGATGATCTGAAGGAGAATCACAGTAGGAGCAGCAAACACTGCGATCTCAACAATACTCACAATCACTGCAGGAAACATGAGAGGAAGAAGAGAAACGTACATGACTGAAGTCAAGGCTATTACACTATCAACAGTTATTGATGAAGCATTTACAGACGGACTGATAGTGTAATGTTATAAAGCTGTCAGTATAAATGAACGTGTCGTACCTCTGTATAATAATCCAGCAGATCCTGTGATGTTTATAGTTGAGGGATCCTGAGAGTGTGTGTGTATAGTTGAGGGATCCTGAGAGTGTGTGTGTATAGTTGAGGGATCCTGAGAGTGTGTGTTGTGGACTGGATTCACTGCTGTCGTTGAATCAGCTTGAGCTGTGAAGATGAATGATAGTTCAGATTATTCATACTGTACAATATGACATTCATATTTTAACATGTCATTGATCATCACATTACATAAAAAGTTAAAGTTTTTGCTGTCATATTTAAATTCCTTTATTATTTCCAGCATCATTTTTTGGCCTGTTCTTCACTGCAGTTCATTAGTTTGAAGCAATGCTTTGAGTTCCTCTTCTGTGAGAGAAGCTTTTGTTCCCTCAGTGTGTTCTGGTTCAGTGATACTGATAGACCTCAGTGTTACTGACATTATGAGGATCTTCTAACACGGTTTCTCACCTGAATACTTGACAGTGTATGTGACTGAGGTCTTGAGTTGATCTCTGAGAGTAAGCCGACATCTCCACTCTCTGTTGTCATCTTCATCCAGGAGTGTTGTAGTCAGAGTGATGATGATACAGCGATCTTGATCTGATGATGATGATATCTGATATCTGGAGTCTGTCTTCAGATCAACACCAGCCTGATTCACCCACAACAGCTCAAGTTCCCCAGAACGAACCCAATAATCACAGGAGACTTTAATATCTGAATACAACTGACAGGAGAGAGTCACAGAGCGGCCTGGACTGATCTCAGTCTGTGAGGATGAAGATGATGATGAGGATGAAGATGATGATGAAGATGATGATGAAGATGATGATGATGGAGACACTGAAACTGAACACAAGACACAAATCACAGACTCTTCCATCATCATCTGAGTTTTAAAATTTACCACCTCATCATAAACTTACCATGAAGAACATGCAGATAAACACGTGCATCAGGTCCTTTGTGTTGATGTTTTCCATTCGCATCTATCCATTGTTGGCAGGTGTAACATCCATAATCTTCTTCTGTGACTTTCTTGATGTTCAGAGAGCAGTCAGACTCCAGACTCAGTCTCTCATGTCTCTCTGTGTCTTTCTTCTTTATCCCTAAACCAACCAGTTCAACTGATGAATGATTGTTATTGTAGTTCCATGTAGTTGAGTTGCAGCCAGGAAGAGCATTTTTACAGGGCAGAGAAACATTTACACCAGAACTGATGAACACATGATCATCCACTCCACTGGTGTCTGAAACACAGTATATCTCAGTGATCAATATGATATATATTAATAAATTAAAGCATAAAACATACCAGCATAAAAAGTAGATTTCAATCATACAGTCTTTTTCCTCATTTAAAGCAAACAACACACTCTCCAGAATAAACTATTAGTCTTTATCAGAGAGCTGTTCAAATCACTGACACACTCTTAATATGAAGATAATTCTTCATCATCAGATGTTTGAGTGACACTTTGTCCAGTATCAGGAATAATACAGTATGATCTGTGTGTATCAATACACAACTCTGAGATCACAACGTGAGTGTGTTTAGAGAAAGGAGTGCTAGCAATATCTCTTTAGGATTCACTGGGTTTTGCTAGTTGCCAGTGAGCCCTTCTCTTCTGCTAAGTTCGCCCACCTGGCAAGGAGAGTCCAAGACGAGAGAAAGCACCTTAGCAGTCGTAGTGTCTGACCAAAAGTTAGGCAAAGGCAATGCCCCTTCCAAATGGCCTCACAGGCTGACGACACACCTGGAGTTTCTGTTAGGGTTGACTCCCTTAGCCTTTGTCTTTACAAGGACACGACTGCAAGGCAGATTAGATAGACGCAAGACCTTAGGTGCATGCGCCCTTAAAGGCACACTATGCAGAAATTGTGTTTTTGTCAAACAGCGACCCCTAGAGTCGCTGTGCAATACTTGCACTGTCGTAAACACACACCCCACCCTGTACACCGGTACCTGTTCGGTAGCAGGGATGGAAATTAACTTTTTGTCCACCGGCCACTGTGACTGGTGGATTTCAAAATCTACCAGCCACTCAATGTTTTTACCAGCCACTTTCTTGTTTTTAACCGACAATGTGTAACTGCATGTGACAATTAATACTACAAGATCTACAATACTTAAGCAGTTTATTTAATCTCAAGTCTCAATGAAATACTGGCATTTTCTCTTTCTCTCTTATAGTCTACACACACAAACCATGAACTGATATTCATTTCAATTCGCATATGAGGAAAAAACAATGTTACAGACGTGACCACTGTGAAAGCGGCACTAAAAGATGCTTAAAACTTTCACAGAGACAGAAAGCACAAAACCTTTCTTTGAAGTGAATTTCGTTTTGTATTAATTGTATCTTAATTTTAATCAATGTTTCATCAACCAATTGCCTGGATTTAATAAATAATAATTAAATATAGCAAACGGTAGATAATCACGAAACGGAGGCGACGGCGCGTGAACTGGAGCTCGTCTCATAAATGAACGAAACTCAGTGTATAAGGTAGCCTAGCCTCACAGACAGACATGTCTACTTTTAAACAGGACAATTCAAAACGAAAGAAAACAGACACAGACTGCTCTCTGCTTATGCAATTCGTATGAAATGTGCATTTCTCTCTTGCGCGTTCACTACTGCGAAGATCACGATCAGCATCGTCAACTTCATCTTTGCAACTGACACGGACAAAGAAAATACTTGTTTATTAATAAATAATTAAAATATCTCCTTGCTATAGTTTACATATTCATAATCATTACTTTTGCCTGTTATTTGTGACAGATTTTAGGAGCTTTATTGGCAGCGCCACCCTTACATGAACGCGTCATCACAGCATCACCGCACCCACCAGAATAGCCCTGTTTTTTTGTTTTGTTTTTTTGTTAAGGATTTGTTTACTGTGTGTGTGATTAATTTAATGGAAAGCACATTCACTGTTAGTTGTCTTGCTAATCAGTGTCTGCTCGTTTATTCACACTAATTTGTCCTAACAGACGACCGTTGCATGATGTTATTTTTATTTACCCGCCACGGTGGCCGGTAGGTGAGGCGAGTTTACCCGCAACAACACAAAATCACCCGCATTTGGCTGGTGGCGGGTGCTAATGTCCATCCCTGTTCGGTAGGATAGTAGCGTTGGTCATGGAACAGGCACAAGACACCGAAGATATTGACCAGGTAATGTTTCACGATTTCATAAAAATATTGGGCGATTGCATACATAGCCTACTGCAAAGTCTATACTGAACTACTAATGATGATGTTCAAAATCGGATAATATGTCTTATAATATAATATAAGTGTTAGACTACTTTATAATAATAAAGTAGCCTACCGCGTTTGGCAGCTTGTAACGTTTTTACATGATTGCAGCTAAATCACAAGTAAATAGCCTATAGTCTAGGCCTAATGTATAATTTCATTTATGTTTTTTGATTGTAATGTAAACATTACAAAATGCCAGATGACATCAATAAAGTTAAATGTACGTCGCATTATTTCATAACATTGGCCGTTATGATGTCATTAGACATGATTATTGCAATTTATCATAATAGTTAGCAAATTGTGCTCGTTTACACTAGATAATTATGTGAGATATTGACAACTGTTCTCATGATAATCGCAGGAATCAACGTCAACAGCGTTGTGCGGCAAGCTAGGCAATAAAACATACTGTATATAACGCAAAATATGATAATCGAAATCTAGCTAAACATATGTGGAAATTATTGGACTGGTCTAATTATCACCAATGAATGAATGAACAGCATCATAAAAACAATGACATACTACAAGCAAGCGCAAGTTGCGCAACAACATACAACATAGAACGCAAACAAGTTTACAAGTAAGATATTTACTTACTAGTCCATCAACAAGATCGCCAGGTCAGCATCACTGTTGCATCCAGTGCTACTTTTTAACTTGCGCCAACAAGTGAAAGCCTTCCTTTTCCTACTTTCTTCCTACCGCGTTTTCTTTGCTTTTTCCATCATCTGAAATGAGCGCAAGTGTCTTCCTGCTTCATATGTTGTTGTTGTGTGTGACGTCGTTGCCGTAAAGCAAGTCGCGATTCTCGCGAGATTTGTCAGGGGCGCCCCTCTCAGACTATGGCTGCGTCCGAAATCGCATACTTCCCTACTATATAGTATGCGAAAAACAGTACGCGAGCAGAGTAGTATGTCCGAAATCATAGAATTCGAAAAACAGTAGGCGAAAAGTCCCCGGATGACCTACTACTACCGGGAGATTCTGAAGTGCGCATACGATGGACACTTTACTATCCCATGATGCCACGGGAGAGGAGTTGTTGTCGTTATATTTGAAAATGGCGGAATCCGGAGACGCGGCTGTAGCGTTAGCTATGGGCTGTAGAGATAAACACAGACATGCGTATCTCTATTGATTCATTCATGTTTATTTATCGATGGTAATATCACAAGCAAATAAATGGCTTTTTCCTTGCCAAAAATCAACATCTGTCATTGTTCATAGGGGTTGTGTGTGTGTTTTATGAGGTAAAATTTCTATTAGGTAAATAAATGTTATTGAAACTCCACAAAAGCCGTGATCTGCGAGCAGCTGACCGACGCCTCCTCTTGATTGTCGGCTCGGACGACGTAAAAACGCAGATGAAAACAGAAAGCAGAACTAAAAACAGCGCGAAGTTGGTGCAGTCAGTGGAATGGGCTCTTTACATTTTCGCACTGTTATGACAGCGCGTATGTCACGCGACAACAACATGGCGCATGTAGTACGTCCGGATTCATTCATACTACCCGTATTCATACTATATAGAACGTACTTTTTTAACGGTCGCGAAGTACGTTCTTATTTAAATGTAGTACCTACTCACATAGTACGCGATTTCGGACGCAGCCTTGCATTGCTGGTATTTCCAGCGGCGACCCCCCCAAGCTTTACTACCAGGATGATTCGCCCTATTATGAGTTTGTTTACCACCGAAATTACTTTGAAGCTGTTATATTAAGGCGAGACACTGCAGGTGAATAGGGTAAAAAAATTTACTTACAGATATCACCATGAAACTTTACCAGTTGATTACTCACATGAATAGGAGAAAAAAATGTATTGCAAGTTTTCTGTAATTTTATGTTTAAATATGCTAATCAGGCTATATCTAATTAAATATGCACTAATTTGCATATATTTTTGACAAATCTGACAAATTTGACAAATCTGACCATTGAAAAAAACAAGGTTCAAAATGATTTTTGCATTTTGTTGATATATTCAATGAAAAGACATTTTCAGAGGGGATTATTAATATCTCCTTTTGTTACCCTGTAAATCAGAAAATACTGGCAATAGCCTTAAAAATTTTATTTCAGCCCTATTTTTAGGCATAAAATGTCATATAAATCAGGCCAAGAATGATATATCAACAAATCCCTCTGGACAAACCTTCACAATATAGTTTGGAATACAGCTGTAAAGTTTGGTGTATGTAGGTGCTACAGACGTGGAAAATCGTCACTAGGAGTGTGAGAAAAAACTCATTTTGAGAAAACGGCCTTTAAAGATTTTTATGGCAAAATTCCACTAATTTCTATTGAAAGCCATGCATTACAGACAAAATATGTTTTAGGTCCAAGTAAAATCCATGTACCACACTGTTTAACATCTAAAACTCATTACTGCTTCATCCATCACTGATCATAACATCCAAAACAACACATCCACAGTCCATCACACAGGTGGAATGACAAAAAATAACTATATCACACCTATAGTAGACGTCACAGAAACATCACGTTACGCTTCTGAAGATGACTGCAGAGTCAGCAGTCGAAACTGTCAAGGTATGACAACAAACTTTAAACCTATCGTATAAGAAATAATCACTTATAAATACAAATAGTAGGCTAAATTAACTCATAATCTTTCCACATTTTGAACTACCACGGAAATGTCAGAGCGCGTCACGTGACGATTCTGAACGAATCACGTTGTCAGAAATTGGCATCAGCCAATGAGATTGCGCATGTCGAGTAAATGGCCCATTTTACTTTCATGATTCGTTGCTGATATACAGGAAATGACCATATTTGGATCCGACAGCACTGAAGAGGAGAGAGAGAGCTTTCCAACGGTATATGTGATGACCGGGAGCAGACAGCGATCGCGGAGCAGCGGGAGGATTTAGAACGCCAACTTTTGATGAATTTAGGCGAAATCTACACACGCAAACAGACAAAGTGTAGTAAAATAAAGACCTAAATGTGTATTTTGGACTTTTTTTCAGCACAAGTCTGAAAGAATACATGTTATTGAAGACAAATAGCCCAAAATCTCAAAATTGACCAGTGAAAAAAAAAAAAAAAGTTTTTGCCTGCCGTGTCTCGCCTTAAGGTAAAATTCCTGCATAGTGTGCCTTTAAGGACAGATTTTGTGTCTGTCCTGCCAGGGTGTCTACCACCCTCCCACTCCCTATGTGGGCCAGTGGGTTTACCAGATTAGTCGCCGATGGCTCGACCATGGAACAGGTGTTACTGGTTTACATATTACCAGGCAGTAGCAAGCTTCCAACAAGCCTGACTTGACCTAATTAGAAAGTAATTCTCCTAATTAGAGAAAATACAGATGTCTTTACCTGTGAGAAGTGAAGAGAGAATGATCAGTCCCAGCAGACACAGATCACACTTATCAGACATTTCTGTTTCTGTCCGTCGTTCTCTTCATTATATATAGTTACAGCTCCTCCTTTAAACATCATCAGCTCCTCCTGTGGTTATTATCTTCCTCTGATCTCATCAACTGAGTGTTTAAACCCGGCTAGAGTTGCTATAGTGACGCGATGTCAGTGAAGTGTTGCTTTACGAGTGTGTGTGTGTGTGTGTGTGTGTGTGTGTGTGTGTGTGTGTGTGTGTGTTACGTTCCCCAGCTCCGCTGTGTATTTCTACATGTGTTTGAATTTCCCTTGCTCTTAATTACAGATGAGCCACACCTGAACCAAGTCGTATACTTGAACTACAAAAGCTTTCCGGAACCACACCTGAGTGCGCACACAGAGCCTGAGAACGGAGTCGATGCACTGCCGTGCTGTCTGTCGTGGGATCTTTTGCTGTCCACCCCGGGAATCAGAAGCGTTCCGCATTTGTAATTCCGTTTGTGTTCCGTGAACTTATCTAGTATCTGCTTAACCGACCTACTAAATAAATACCCCTATTTTTGACACGAGCTGGCCTGTGTGCGTCTCTCCTCTATGTTAAGGGTGGTGTCCGTCCGCCCGTAACAGTGTGTGAGAGAGAGAACTGCACTGGCTTAACACACATCTGCTCTGAACAGTTTATTGGCTACTTTTGCACACAAGAGAATTACTGTTAGTTTAGTTGTAACTTGTAGAAAATGAATTCTAAAACAGTGTTTAAGGTATTCTGAGATGATAAACATCAGCCCCAGTTTAGTGGAACAGAAAGTATTTGCACACACTTCATGAGCGTCTGTAAAGCAGATATTAAATGTCTTCAGGAAGAGTTTCTACACATGGATTATAATATTCTGCTTTACTCTCTCCAGTCCTGAGAAATAGATTAGATCCAGACTCCTTTATTAACACTACAAACACCAAATGCCAGTCATTTCCCCTTTGGCCGGTGGATTTCTCAGTGACGAGCCGCTCTGACGGGATTATTCTCGGTCAGCAGTTTTGTGTGTGGAGACACAGGCTGAGCTGTTTAAAGAGATTCAGAGATGCTTTAGAGTCTATTTCAAACTTATTTTGCTGTACAATGCTATATTTTATTAATATCTTGATGTGTCATAATGAAAGTCATTATGTGTTGAATGTTACTCTGTTATTGTTTGGATTACCCGTTGGATTTTATTAAATATGACCTATTGCCCTTCTTCTTCATCTTCGTGTGCTTCTACTCCTACAGTCTCTTTGTGTTGTGGTTTGAGCGCTAGTATTTTCAGGAGTGTGTCATCGCTGGCTGTGAGAACTGACCGCACTGGTTTAACCCACACACACACACACACACACACACAACTGTGATCATATCTAACCCAGTTTAGGCGGACACGTGTGAACTCTCACACATTCAGAAAACCTCTTCTTTCTTAAAATGGGTTTCTGAAGAAAAGAGAAACACAAGAACTATAACTGACTTCAGACACAGTCTTAGATTAAATCAACTGAAGAGAAAAGAAGACATTAAATCTCTGAAGATTAAACAACTCCACACACAGCATTACCAGCTTCACTTATTACTAATCAGACTGACTTTATTTCTAAAGAAAATAGATTATATTATTGAAAAATACAGACATGGACATAGGTGTAATAATCTTTAAACAGAGCTAAGCGTGAAGCCGCCTTTCCACTGCACACGACAAACGACAGCCGTCGGACCGGAAGTCATTCATTTCCAATGGAGAGTCGTACGGGAGCTGCGGGGAGTTCCGATCATATGCGTATGCGGAAAATTCGGATCCGATTTGAGCTTTGGATCCGTTGAAATATCTGAACTTCTGCGAATAGACCGTATGCGACCGGCCGACCGGATGTGATGTATTCTAATCAAAACTATGAACGTGAGGCTAGAATTTTGAGGCTTTGTCATTCGGTAAACGCTATTTCTGTAAAATGTCGGTTATTGTGGCAGAAAAAAATATTTTATAATTATTAATTCAATATTAGCTCTAAAAAAAACTGCTGTGTTTTTATTGTAGATGTATTGAGGGTCATTTGTTTTGTGTGGATATATTCATGCATGCATTACATTCATTAAAATAATTAATTTTACCATTGTGAATAGCCGAGGGTAACGGTTGCTTCACGACCAATTTCAAAGTTCCCTGCAAATGACAGTAGGGGGCGAAATGCGACAATAGTATGCGAATGTCGTGTGCAGTGGAAAGGCGGCTTGAGGCCGTGGCCTGTGAGTAATGCTAAGTAAGCCGTGAAAGACATTAGGCCGTGGTGAGCAGAAGACAGCCTGAGTTAGTGAGTTAGCGAGTTAGTGAATTAGCCTCGATAGGCCGAATGGAAAAGCAAGCTGGTGTAAGGGTGGATCTCCTGCAGGGGTTCAGGCTACAAGACTTACAGTTACAATAGCTTATTATGTGGGAGAGCGTTGCTATAGAGAGTGACAATATTGTATTGCAATAGGTAGCACTTCAAAGTCAATACCTAATCAAAACCAGTTAGCACATCCTTTGTAAATGAAAAGGTTTAATGACAAAATATGGTTATAGTTACAAAATAGATGTATGAGATGATAACTTATACCATTAATTGTACCCAGCATATAAGTAAATGTTACCAGAGAGAGAGAGAGGGGGGGAGAGAAAGAGAGAGAGGTGTAGAGAGAGAGGTGTAGAGAGAGAGAGAGAGAGGTGTAGAGAAAGAGAGAGAGGTGTAGAGAGAGAGAGAGAGGTGTAGAGAGTGTAGAGAGAGAGAGAGGTGTAGAGAAAGAGGTGTAGAGAGAGAGAGAGAGAGGTGTAGAGAAAGAGAGAGAGGTGTAGAGAGAGAGAGAGAGAGAGAGGTGTAGAGAGAGAGAGTGTAGAGAGACTTTGACTTTTAACCCTCCTTTATTACAAAAATATCAGGGTTTAATTAAGCCTCACATAGTGTATTTTTTTTTTTTTTTAAACAAACATACAATAATAAATAGCACAAAAACCAAAGCAAGAAAAACAATAGCACAATTAAATATAAATTTGCAAAGCACCATCAAAATCAGATTCACATATGCACTGGTTTACTCCCCAAATATGATTGAAAGTCTCCAGGTCTTTAACCAAGTTATAGTATGCATATTCCACCTTTAATCTAGTTTTAATTAACCCTTTTAAAATTAACATTGCATCAGTTGACCCAGCATTATTTATTTTGCTTTTACGTGAAATCCAAATTCCCATTTTTGCTTTCCCAAACAAAAAATTAAGCAAAACATGGATCTGCTTTCTGTTTCTGCTATACTTTGGTCCATAGATAAATAACATAGGTTAAAACACTTCTCCCAAAACTATACACCATTCTTCCAATAGAGAAATCATAGTACAAGTTTTTGTTATTATATTTGCAATGTACTATTAAAAAAAGGAATATATTTCATATACAACAAAGTATACTTTTTCACTATGGTATTTAACATATTAACCTAGATTGTACATTAGGATACTTGAATATCTCTATTAAGTTCACCACTGTTCAGTTTATTCAGTTTATAAGCTGTCAGATGAGACCAAACATGGCATAGGTACATATTAGAACACACTAGTAAATAAACAGTATGTAGTTGGAAGCATATGTCCAGAACAAGATCTCTACTGTCTGTGGTGGTCTGTTCCTCCTCATGGCATCTTCAACTCTTTGCTGTTCATGTCCCACAGGAACAAGATCTCTAGTGTCTGTGGTGGTCCGTTCCTCCTCATGACATCTTCAACTCTCTGCTGTTCATGTCCCACAGGAACAAGATCTCTAGTGTCTGTGGTGGTCTGTTCCTCTTCATGACATCTTCAACTCTCTGCTGTTCATGTCCCACAGGAACAAGATCTCTAGTGTCTGTGGTGGTCTGTTCTTCCTCATGGCATCTTCAACTCTTTGCTGTTCATGTCCCACAGGAACAAGATCTCTAGTGTCTGTGGTGGTCCGTTCCTCCTCATGACATCTTCAACTCTCTGCTGTTCATGTCCCACAGGAACAAGATCTCTAGTGTCTGTGGTGGTCTGTTCCTCTTCATGACATCTTCAACTCTCTGCTGTTCATGTCCCACAGGAACAAGATCTCTTGTCTGTGGTGGTCTGTTCCTCCTAATGGCATCTTCAACTCTCTGCTGTTCATGTCCCACAGGATCAAGATCTCGAGTGTCTGTGGTGGTCTGTTCCTCCTCATGGCATCTTCAACTCTCTGCTGTTTATGTCCCACAGGAACAAGATCTCTAGTGTCTGTGGTGGTCTGTTCCTCACGGCATCTTCAACTCTTTGCTGTTCATTTCTCACAGGAACAAGATCTCTACTGTCTGTGGTGGTCTGTTCCTCCTCATGGTATTTTCAACTCTCTGCTGTTAATGTCCCACAGGAACAAGATCTCTAGTGTCTGTGCTGGTCTGTTCCTCCTCATGGTATCTTCAACTCTCTGCTGTTAGTGTCCCACAGGAACAAGATCTCTAGTGTCTGTGGTGGTCTGTTCCTCCTCACGTCATCTTCAACTCTCTGCTGTTCATTTTTCACAGGAACAAGATCTCTACTGTCTGTGGTGGTCTGTTCCTCCTCATGGTATCTTCAACTCTCTGCTGTTAATGTCCCACAGGAACAAGATCTATTTTGTCTGTGGTGATCTGTTCCTCCTCATGGCATCTTCAACTCTCTGCTGTTCATGTCCCACAGGAACAAGATCTCTAGTGTCTGTGGTGGTCTGTTCCTCCTCATGACATCTTCAACTCTTTGCTGTTCATGTCCCACAGGAACAAGATCTCTAGTGTCTGTAGTGGTCTGTTCCTCCTCGCGGCATCTTCAACTCTCTGCTGTTCATTTCTCACAGGAACAAGATCTCTAGTGTCTGTGCTGGTCTGTTCCTCCTCATGGCATCTTCAACTCTCTGCTGTTCATGTCCCACAGGAACAAGATCTCTAGTGTCTGTGGTGGTCTGTTCCTCCTCATGGCATCTTCAACTCTCTGCTGTTCATGTCCCACAGGAACAAGATCTCTAGTGTCTGTGCTGGTCTGTTCCTCCTCATGGCATCTTCAACTCTCTGCTGTTCATGTCCCACAGGAACAAGATCTCTAGTGTCTGTGGTGGTCTGTTCCTCCTCACGGCATCTTCAACTCTTTGCTGTTCATTTCTCACAGGAACAAGATCTCTACTGTCTGTGGTGGTCTGTTCCTCCTCATGGCATCTTCAACT
Source organism: Semotilus atromaculatus (assembly GCA_031834385.1). NCBI lineage: Eukaryota > Metazoa > Chordata > Actinopteri > Cypriniformes > Leuciscidae > Semotilus > Semotilus atromaculatus. The sequence goes on from JAULUF010000098.1 coordinate 697,861, forward strand.
CTCTGCTGTTCATGTCCCACAGGAACAAGATCTCTAGTGTCTGTGGTGGTCTGTTGCTCCTCATGACATCTTCAACTCTTTGCTATTCATGTCCCACAGGAACAAGATCTCTAGTGTCTGTGGTGGTCTGTTCCTCCTCATGACATATTCAACTATTTGCTGTTCATGTCCCACAGGAAGATCCCTAGTGTCTGTGGTGGTCTGTTCCTCCTCATGGCATCTTCAACTCTCTGCTGTTCATGTCCCACAGGAACAAGATCTCTAGTGTCTGTTCCTCCTTATGGCATCTTCAACTCTCTGCTGTTCATGTCCCACAGGAACAAGATCTCTAGTGTCTGTGGTGGTCTGTTCCTCCTCATGGCATCTTCAACTCTTTGCTGTTCATGTCTCACAGGAACAAGATCTCTTGTCTGTGGTGGTCTGTTCCTCCTCATGGCATCTTCAACTCTCTGCTGTTCATGTCCCACAGGAACAAGATCTCTAGTGTCTGTGGTGGTCTGTTCCTCCTCATGGCATCTTCAACTCTTTGCTGTTCATGTCTCACAGGAACAAGATCTCTTGTCTGTGGTGGTCTGTTCCTCCTCATGGCATCTTCAACTCTTTGCTGTTCATGTCTCACAGGAACAAGATCTCTTGTCTGTGGTGGTCTGTTCCTCCTCATGACATCTTCAACTCTTTGCTGTTCAAGTCCCACAGGAACAAGATCTCTAGTGTCTGTGGTGGTCTGTTGCTCCTCATGGTATCTTCAACTCTTTGCTGTTCATGTCCCACAGGAACAAGATCTCTAGTGTCTGTGGTGGTCTGTTTGGTGTCTGTGGTGGTCTGTCAAATTGGCAGAGTGTGGAAACAGCCATTAGAACATCTGATCAGCCATTCGCATTTCAGAAGCAAAAACCATGTCTGTGATTGGCTACAATGTTCACCGGTTCAACAAATGATTATTCTCAAGACAGTATGCACATACTGAATATGAGGTAAATAATGTTCAGTTGCTTGCACAGAGCGATTGTTTTGCTTCATAAGACCTCAATCTATCGTCATGAGCAACGGGTATTCTTTTTTTGACTCCAATAGATGGCTCCCTTTGACTGCTATTATATTACTCACAGGGCCACGGTTTCAGCTATAAAAAAAAAATCATGTTCTACTGATGAAAAAGTCACCTACATCTTGGGTGGCCTGAGGGTGAGTACATGAACACCAAATTTTCATGTTTGGGTGAACTATCCATTTATGATAAATGTCATTCAGTAGATACATTTAAATTTTAATTAATTTTACAGCACAGATCACAGAAATCCATGGCCAGTCAACATTAAATTCTTCAGCATCCTCAGCATGCTCCTCAATCTCATTCTCTCCCTCACCCAGCCACTTAATTACTGCTGCAGATTGGTTTGACAGCTTCCAGGTTCCATGGGAGAAGCTTCCTGAAGCCTTGAAGCAGTGTTTGGAGAGAGGGAAAAGGCCAAAGCCTAGGTTACGTAGAGAAATGATCCGGATCGTTGTTTCTGAGATGATACTTGCCTGTGCTTCTCCCAATAAACAAGCCTCGACAGAAATTGCCAAGAAAATGGTTGCAAAGTATCCGCAGTCACTGCAGGATGTCATAGAAGGTGATGTGATAGGACCAGGATATCACTCACTGGTCAAGCAGTTACAAGCTCGAATCGACAATGTAGAGCGGTCTTCACTACCACGGATATTAAAGCGCAAACGGGTGTCAGATGAGTATGACACAGATGAAGTCCCAGCTGAACGAAGGGCAGCTGTTCAGGACACATATGGCTGCATACAGTGGGACATGAAATTCATCCCAATAAGTGAGACACTGGAAAGCCAGCAGGAGAAAAAAGAAAAATTGAATGTGCTGAGTGAACAGGCAACCTTTAGTCCAGAGGAGGTAAAAACTCTTATGAAGGACACCTACTTCTCCCAGCGTAAAGCAGTAAACAGTGGAACAGATCTGCAATCACTCATGGAAGAGTGGCCTTTTTTGTTTAAGGAGATTGGAATGATGGTTCACTTTCATGACCTTACTGGTGTATCACTAAAAGAGACATTCCTCAGTAATGTCGAGAAAAAGGGAAAACGGGTTCATGAGAGGCGTTTCTGCAGACAAGAGCAAACTAGTTTTGCTGGCTGTAACAAAGCTCAAAGTTTTGAGAGGAAAGTTGGAGGGCTGCTCAGAAGATGTTATGGATTTGGTGCTCCTCATACTCTCATACTTCCATGAAAATGAGGAAAACCTCTTCTACTATGTTGAGGAAACCTGCACGGCGAAAGAAGTACAAGTGGAAAGCTTGCCTGCGACACCATGTGTCATTGTATGTGGTAAGTTCATCTGTTTTACTGAAGGAGCTTGCGCTCATGTAAGAAAATATTTTATATATATATATATTATTGGCTTTATTTTCTAACTGTATCTTCTTGCAGGAACATCATGTTATGCTGCAAAGCAATTCATGCTGAGTGTAGACCAAAAAATTGTGAACGACCAGATTCCCAACTTCATCTCTGCTGTCTGCATGATGTTTGCAAGCTATTACTGCCTCAATATCCACTATCCTGTGGGTCTGGGCTCCACACTTGAGTTCCTTCAGAGGTATTTTCTCTTTCTCTTTTGTCTATTTTTTTCTCTTTTACAACAAATAACTTTATCTAGTGGTTGATTGTGAATCCTTGCATTCAAAAAGATGTTTCTTCAATATCAATTCTGAGAAGGGCACAAAAGTGGAAATGAAGAAAAACAAGAAGCAACTATCAGTGAATCCAAGAGTCCTCACACTGATCGCTGATCTCTCTGATCATGAGTGGAGAGAGACATGTTGAATATGGACCTTCGGTTAACGTGCTTGTTAAGTGTTAACACTTTAAATGGATAAGTTATATGGAACAGTATCCACTTTACTGTTATGTTAACCACTAACAGAAAAAGTTTTCTCTGAGGTTTTGGGTTAAAGGAACACGCCGACTTTTTGGGACTTTAGCTTCTTCACTGTATCCCCAGAGTTAGATAAGTCCATAATACCCTTTTCATCTCTGTGCGTGCTGTAACTCTGTCTGTCGCATCCACCGCTATAAATAATTTAAGTGATAAAAAAAGTTTCTGATTTGTTTATGTTTCTGTCGGCTGCATGAACATATCAATGTTGAGAAAGCAATCACGTCACTAGCTTTAAATATGCAACTTCGCCGGCTAATGAATGCATAAAAGTGACCAGCCGGATATAAACTAATGGAAATAGATGGTAAAAATTGCGACATAAAACATTTGGGTCATGTCTGCGTGTGTTTTTGTCACATTGCTTTAATCGCTTGAGGTAGCCGTTACGAATGTTATTCCTCTCAGACTCGACAGCAAACATACTGCTGTTATTTCTCTGCTAATGCAGCATCTAGTCAATAAATGAATTACTTTATAATGATATGGCAATATGTACTTTAGTGTTTTGTATTCATACCGTTTCGCTGTCTGTGTTTTAAACGCGCATCTGAAGTGTCAGCGCTCTCTGTGCTGCGTGTTCTCTCCGTGCTCGCGCTGCCTCACGTGTTAATGTAAACAACTCAGCCAGTGATAGTTTGTTATTTGTCCTCTAGAGGCCGCTCTCGCTCTGTATAATGCCAGCAGTCTCTTCTCAGCGCTCTCGTGCTGTGTGATGACCGCGTGCACTTCTCAGCCGCTCCAGCAACGGACGCAACCCGGAAAAACTATCGGTGCGGATTTTTGCCGATAACGATAGTTCCACCAATCAACTATCGGTACCGATATATCGGCAAAACCGATGAATTGGTCGACCTCTAATACACATCACAACATGTAAATAGGAAAATATTGGTGTTATTTTGTCACTTATTGGGATTAGTATGCTAGCTGGAGCCATTTACTTCCAGTCTTTGTGCTAAGCTAGGCTAGCAGTTGGTGCTTCAGACTCCTTCTTTTGGTCCCTGTAATCCTTTTTTAGTTTTTTTTTACTTGTTATTGATCTGCTCTATGGTTCTGTTAAACCCCGCTGCAGCCATCTCCCTCTGGATCTCCTCGAACACATGTTTTCTTCTCGAAGCACCTTCTATATTTTGCTGTACCTCTGCCGAGGACCATATCGCTAACAAACAGTTTGTCTCCTCCACCGACCACTGTTTCGCTTTAGATTCCATCTTTCTAACGTTACTATCTTTACTAGCGCTGTGTTTTAGCAATGGCGGCCACAACCTTTCCCGTCGTGTTGTTGGTCACAATAACCCCGCCCCCAGCCCCCAATGTAAGCATGACGTGGTAAAAGAACGGTTCTAGTCCAGCAAAGAGTTGGTGCCGCTTTGGAACCAGTTTTCCTGGCCGAGAACCGGTTCTTTGGGTGTTGAAACACAAAGAATTGGTTCGCGAGTAGGCACCGGCTCCGAACCGGCTCTCAAAATGCTTTGGCGGAAAAGGGGTATGTGAGATGCGTTACGGTTCTTCAATGATCTTTGTTTGGAACTTATTTTCGCTGCTGAAATGGAACAAAAACAGTCAGTATCGTGTCTAAAATGTAAGTGACATAGGCCAATATTCATTACTTGTTGTTACGTTTTTGTATTTTTATTTTTTTCCCATTGTGCTTTTGTTTCTATTTGTTTCTATATGTTATTCTTAGGTTGTGATCATTGGCTGTCCATCAGATACGTGGGTAACACTTTATATTACGACCCGCAAACAACTGCGTAAGTAAACCGAAATTACGGTGTACGTTTCTGTAATTATAGTGTACCTCCGTGTAGGTATAAGGTAACAATATGTTAAGTTTTGGGTAATAAAGGGGTAACAAGCGCCACTTTAATTTACAGCCCGCAGGAGTTACACTTACCCTGTAAATACACAGTTGAAACGGGTAACAAACACTACTTACTATTTAACAATACGAAACAACACTATTTGCACAGTAATTACAGAGAAAGGTCTTATTAAGAAAACAAAACAAAAAAACTTTTTAATTACACAGTATATTTGCCCTGACATTTAAGTGTCATTGCAATACAATGTGATAAGGTAAGTACTAAGATCTACATGGTACGTTCTAAATTAAAATCATAGCAGAAACTAATTTTTTTGGCTTAACGTTAAGTAGTTTAGTAAGAAAAGCCAATAAATTAAATTTTTTATCATACTGTGCTTACATACAGCCATATATATATATATATATATATATATATACGTTTAATTTACAACCCACAGATGTCAAAATTACCCTGTAACTACATTGCACAAGAACATATTTTGCCAGAAATGTGATAAAAACTTTTATATACAACAGACATATTTGCCTGGAATATATTAACAGAATAGGTACCTGTTAGTTTTAAAATAATTACATTATAAATAATTTGCTTGTATATCTGGTTGTACCCCTTTATTACCCAAAACTTAACACATTGTTCCCTTATACCTACACGGAGGTACACTATAATTACAGAAACGTACACCGTAATTTCGGTTTACTTACGCAATTGTTTGCAGGTTGTATATCTGGTTGTACCCCTTTATTACCTAAAACTTAACATATTGTTCCCTTATACACAGAAGTACACTATAATTACAGAAACGTACACCGTAATTTCAGTTTACTTACGCAGTTGTTTGCAGGTCGTAATAAAAGTGTTACCGATACGTGTTGAAGATTTTATTATTTAGAAAATAAGTAATTTAGCTATTAGGACACTATTATTTCCTCTGTGTGTGTGTCTTTGGCTTGACTTAGGAAGCCTGAATGGCCAGAATGCTGAGACAACAGAGAGTGCTATTTCAGGATGTCACATGGTACAAAAGTATTTCTCAAAATATCTATAGAATGTGCAGCTGGATAGTACCATTATAGTACCATTTCTGGAAGGGGTGTAGGTATATATGTGAGAAGCTGGCCACTTTTCTAGAGCGTCTTTTCTGCAGGAGTCACTCAACTTTGTTTGTTAATAAAGACAAACAAGTGGCCACAGGTAAGCAGTTTTTGCTTAAAGTTTGTGTGGTTTACCCGTTACGGTGAGACACTTAAAAAAGCTTTTTCAAAATCAAAGAACTAAGCAAAAAAATATGCAAAGGGGTCTCTGATTCCAGAAACGATTGCATGCATTGTGATTTCTAATATCAAAACTGTCCACTTGAGGAGAGATAAAGGAATGCGTGTGAATCCCGGGGATAACAGTTAATTCTGGTCTTGGCACACGTCACCCCGCTTAACTGTATTATATGTTAAAAATATAAAACCTCCACATGAAATCTGTACCGCTGTGTGTTCACTGAGTTTCTTTGTGTGTGCTGTGCTCATGTGTTTCCATGTCTCCTCGTGAGGCTGTGTGAGCCTCAACAGCGCAACCTTCTTACCGTCAGACAGTCAGCGCCTGTTGCGGATTGGTTGGCAGTTATTTTGTTTAACGATAATAATTTAACTATTTAATTACATTTTTAATTAATAAGTATTGTAAGTAAGCAACAATAACCCAAGTTTAGACTTGTAAGATGAAACCGGCGTAGCAGCTGGCACTGTGGCAGCTGGCACACCTAAAAATAGATGCATTTTTTAAACTTGCACACACTGCACGAATATACAAAGTTTCCCGCTGTTTGTGCTTAACCATTATCCTACATTGGTTCTTTATTTGTTTTAAACAGCAGACTTAGTACTTATCCATTTCTGGTCATAATTTGGAGACAATGACCATATGAACCGTTGTGCCGTGATGCTTTTTTAAAGATTAATTTCTATATTTCTAGATATCTACCTTTCCTTTATTTTAATGAAGAAGCAGAATAATGTTAGGATTAACAATAAAAATAATTAATGAATTAGCATCAGTTACTGTACGATAAATAGACAGACACACATGCTTAGAAGTGTCATTTATTGTAAAAACAACTCAGTTATTGATATTTTTTATTTTGGCAGATCAGCTCCAGCAGTAAACACCAAGTTACTGGTAAAGTTGTATTTCAAATATCATATAAGTTATTCATAGTTATAGAGATTCTTCTTACAGTAACTTTGGTAACAGGGTTGATGAATACAGTCAATGCTACAGTTTGTGTATAAACTGAGACAATGGATTGAAATTATTCTCTTGTCATCCCATCATGCAGTAGAAAGAGCCCAGATGATGTCACTTCCTGTGTGTCAGAATTTTAAGAAATGCTTTGATTTTAAAAGAAGTAAAATCGTGTCAGGAGTAACACAGGGTTGAGTGAAACATGGTGGACACAGATAATGCTAATAAAGCTGCAGTCACTCTACACTTTGAGCATGTGAAGTTTCTACAGACACTGCAACGGTCGTGAAATGACGTCACATTCTGCGGAAGCTTTTTTACAAACATAAATTCAACATATAACAAATGATAATAATTCAATATTTAAAAATAAACAATCCACTCCACTTGAACTCTAAACGCTGGTGTTATTTCTCACAGGGTTATTCACTTGAGCTTGTGTTTCTGGTGTCCCACATCACATGCGTAGGGCTGGGCGATATGAACAATTTCCCGATAACGATGTATATCAAAAGTCAGACCAAATTGCTCGTAAATACTTTGGAGTCTGGACTTACTCGTATTAAATATGCTTATAGATTGAGTATGTTACATTTTAAAATAGAATTAACAATCATCATCAGTGTCTGATAAATTAACTGCATGTAATGTTGTGATTGTGAGAACCACAATAAAATATAAATAAAAAAGTATTAGACCCAAATATTTGATATGGTAATATGGACATTGAAAAATCTATTTACACACGAGCGCAAAGCGGATCATTATTGATGTGCTTGGTAAACACAGACTGCGTCCCAATTCGCCTACTTATACTACGCCCTAAAAGTATGTACTCTTTCTGTGAAGAAAAAGTACATTTGAGTGTGTAGCAAAAGAGTAGGCAAGCTTTGGGACTAGGGTTGGGTATCGGTTGGGTTTTATCCGATACCAGTACCTACTCGGTATTTTTTAAACGGTTCCGGTGCTTAAACGGTTCTTGTTCCGATACTTAAGAAAACGAAACCGCACACACTTTGTCAAAAAATAATACCCTTTTATTTACAGGGCCAAACTGGACACAATATTAACTTAAATAGGCTATTTAAAGATTTTCTGATTAAATGAAAAATTGCGCCGTTTAATAGGCTACTGATGTAAAATACTTAAGTTAAGATCAACATTTTGTCTTCACATATTATGACTACTTCAAGCAGAGAAATATCTGACACTGAGCAGAAATATTTAACACACACAGTAGCCTATAGCCTCGTATAAAGAAGTGTTGGAACTTTGTTAAAACATTTTGCACACGTTGTCACACTCGCTGTTTAATGGCAACTGTGTTTGCTAGCCTACTTGATATGCAAGGTTTGCAGTTGGCATTAAAATAGGCCTAATAGACTTGTCCGAAGAGGAACGGCTGCTGTTATCATCGTCTGTGATGTCGCAACCCGATCGCACTACTAGATCGTCTCTTAAGCACGCAGTGTGTTTATCGTGTAATTTATACGCGAAAATTAGTTTTTACGTGCATAGGATACGCATGGGTTGGTTATATGTTTAGTAGTGGTGTGGGGTGCGTGTGTATAATACATTTGGCTTTGGGTAGAATTAGTGGTGTGGGATGCGTGTGTATTACACGCAATGAAGTGCGCATCAAATGCACGCGAAAACCTCGTAGCCTATCATATGCACATAAAATCTAATTTTCGCATATAAATTGCACGATAAACACACTGCGTGCTATAGAGACACTGGCAGCTGCTGAACTTGAACTTTCGTCAAGCGTGTCAGAGGATCTGAGTTGTAATCCGCATTATTCGTACAGTTTTTTTCTTTTTCTTTTTTTGTTCTCATCAAAACCAATTATGCTCATCGGTGGTTGTATATCAAGCAGGGACACGTTTTTGTGAATTATATTTTGTGAGTTCACTGGAACGAATAGAGAGTCTCGATTGAAGCGCGCGTCCGAGTGAAGACAATGCTGGGTGCGCGAGCCATCCGCGCCACTGATCGCAGAGGCAAAGAGCACTTTGATCACTTGATTTAAAAAACACATTTCAGTGCTAGATCGCCTCTTATTTAACAAACGAACGAAATGAATGCTCTGCTGGTTAACTAGAGATGTTTTATTTATATGTATTGGATCATTCGTGCCGCGAGATGTTTTACAGGCACCGAAATCAGGCACCGAAATTGTCGTTCTTATTCGGTCTGGTTACTACCGTTTACGTCGGAACCGGTTCCCTATTGGAACCGAGTTTCGGTACCCAACCCTATTTGGGACATACTACTTCGTCATCTTTAACGGACAACTCTGCATCCTATCACCGTAAACTGCCCTGTCTGTAGTTTTTTCTACGTTCAAGATCTCGGGTCCCCGCGCAGTGATATCGAAAACACGAGCACCGGGAAAGCAGTGACTGCGCACCTTACTTTTACCTAACGTAGCGTGTACGTGCCGGACGATGGAGTCGCCGATGATCACAGCATCGCGTTACGTTTCACGAAGAGGGGAGAAGCGGTTCTGGGTGGAGATCTCGAAAACCGGAAGGGGCGGAGAGATTCTTGCTCTGGGGCCTCATTTATAAACGTTGCGTACGCACAAAAGAAGGCGTACGCCGCTCTCTACGCAATAATTGGTATTTATAAAAAGCAAACTTGACGGGAAAATGTGCGGTCCTTCACGCAAGCTCTGACCCAGGCGTACGCACAAAAACGGGTGAAATGAGAAATGGCGACACCGTCGGCAGATGGAAGAAACACGTGAAAGTGTAGACCGTTGTGTAAAAGAAATGGCAATAGTCTACTGCCTCTCATAAATAACATGAAGACTTCACAAAGCAAGTCTTACAATTAACAGCCTACACAAATACCCGTTTGATCGATCTGCAGTGTAAAACAAACAAAAGCAAACGAAGATTACAACAGAAATGCAAATTAACACATATTTGCAAGAAAAGTGAAATATATTCTGCAATAATATTGGCATGTTATGCAATTCATCCTCATAACACATCTGTAGCCTGTCAGATGCAATCAAATGGATGGTAATAAAATGCCCAACGCATTCTCATCCTTTGGCGTCATATCTGACACTTTTGACATTTCGTCTAAATCTAACGCGCATGGTACCCTTTAGCGTCAATATAACACGCACAAGAATGGGTAGGTTTAGGTCTGGTGTAGGGTTAGGGTTAGACCGCTAGGAGGCGCCTTCTGACCCATTTAAATCTGCGTCTCATATTGACGCTAAAGGGTACCATGCGCGTTGAATGTAGACGAAATGTCACGAGCGTCAGTATATGACGCCTTGGGATGAGAACGGGCTGAAATGCCATGATGCCATCACAATACGTAATGGAGAGCTAGACGCTTTTTTGCATCAACTTTGATGTCCGACCATTTCTTTCGGTCCGAGGTTGTGAGGCTGCAGCATTAACGGCGTCTGCAACCTTTTGCCACTCAAGTGCCTTTTTGGCATTACTATAGTAATGCCCACACTGTGCCCTCCAAACAACATTTTACTCCTCTTATCCACCTCGCCAACGATAATAATACGTGAAGTTACGTTTCTTGGTTTTCCTCTCTGTATTTGCCATGATTTCGCAATCGATGAATATTAAATTGTGGGCGTTTCACAGACTATTTATGGGCAACACTGGGCGTGACATGAAGCTGCAAAAGCTGCGCTACATTTAGACTTGATTTATTAAGGGAAAACTGCGTAGGATATGCGTGCGCACGGTTTTATAACTCAGAATATTTCTGTGCGTACGCACGTCCTATGTTTCATCCGTACGCCACTTCTGACGCAAATCCTACGCAAAGTTTTATAAATGAGGTCCCTGGTCCTGGCTCGCGTCCTCCGATGCTGAACCACCCAGGCTTCGTCGTGGTGTGTCGGATCATGGCCTGGGCGCTCGGGACCAATGCTGAGAAACGCACGGAGTAGATGACGTCGGGATCAGCGAGTTACTAACGTTAATCACTGATTTGTGTGTATCGGCGCGTGATGTTTCAAGAGCTAAATGCCGGTCTCTAAATAAAAGAGCTAAAATATAGCTAAAATAGTCCGTGATTGGAACACTACTTCGTAAACCAATGCTGATCAGGTTCGTACGACTATATACACATTGTGCTTGGTAGAGTTCGCCATACATTTGCCATATAACACCTATTAAACATGCTAAAAAGCACCGAACGAGAGAGCTCAGAGCCGCTGGACTCGCGCGCGCCGCCATTGTCTGAAAAGCTCAATACCTAGTCTAGTGTGAACAGCCATTTATAATTAAAACGTTTTTAGTCAAATAAATATCAATCTCAAAGTTGGTGTCAAAATAAGGCAGTTTTTACATATACAAATACATTGTATATTTTAATGCTAATATCATGTTAGACAATTGTCATTGATCAAATATATTTAATAGTTCTTGCTAAAGAAACATGGGATTCGTGGCTATAATGTTTTAAAAATAATAATTTGAAGATAAATTGACCTAATTTATGGAAAGGTTAAAGGACATATAATCAATTTATAAAAGGGCATCATATTGTCATATTGTATTGTCTACTTTCTACTATTACATCAGGGCTCACTTTCATACTTTATATTTCTCTCTTTTAATTATTTTGATGTACTGAAAATTAAATAAAATATTTTTTTCTTTCATGTCAGACCTGATGGAAGAGAGCGAGGAGAGAGAAGAACTGAGTGAAGTGGAGGAGGAGAGAGAAGAACTGAGTGAAGTGGAGGAGGAGAGAGAAGAACTGAGAGAAGTGAAGGAGGAGAGAGAAGAACTGAGTGAAGTGGAGGAGGAGAGAGAAGAACTGAGTGAAGTGGAGGAGGAGAGAGAAGAACTGAGTGAAGTGGAGGAGGAGAGAGAAGAACTGAGTGAAGTGGAGGAGGAACATCATGTCCAACCTGGAGGAAAACCTTTGAGTCGCTCAAAGACTAAACAGACATTTTTAAAGAAAAGACGAGCCAAGAAATCTTTCACCTGCACTCAGTGTGAAAAGAGTCTCACAAGCAAATATAGCCTTGAGATTCACATGAGGATCCACACCGGAGAGAAGCCGTTCACATGTGATCAGTGCGGGAAGAGATTCCCATACAAACAAAGTCTTGAGATTCACATGAGGATCCACACCGGAGAGAAACCGTTCACATGTGATCAGTGTGGGAAGAGATTCCCATACAAACAAAGTCTTGATGTTCACATGAGAGTTCACACGGGAGAAAAGCCGTTTTCATGTGATCAGTGCGGGAAGAGATTCAGTCAATCATCATACCTTGATGTTCACATGAGGATCCACACCAGAGAGAAACCGTTCTCATGTGATCAATGCGGAAAAACATTTTATGTGGCATCATACCTGAAGACACACCTGAGAGTTCATACGAAGGAGAAGCCGCATTCATGTTCTGTGTGTGGAAAGAGTTTTTCACTGCTGTCATATTTACAAACACATGAGAAAACTCACACTGGTGTGAGAGAGTACATGTGCTTTGAGTGTGAGAAGACTTTTACTACAGCAAACCATTTAAAACGGCACCAGAGGATCCACACTGGAGAAAAACCTTACAAGTGTTCACACTGTGACAAGAGATTCAGTCGATCATCACATCTGAAAACACATGAGAGGATCCACACTGGAGAAAAACCTTACAAGTGTTCACACTGTGACAAGAGATTCAGTCGATCATCATCTCTGAAAGCACATGAGAGGATCCACACCAGAGAGAAGCTGCACACGTGTGATCAGTGTGGAATGAGTTTCTCTATTAAAAGTCACCTGAAGCTACACATGAAGATCCATGGTAAGTAGTTTATTTTCATGTGCTGAGCCACATGTAACAGGTATTAATTATAACTTGTGTTTTATTTTAAATTCACACGTATGTAAGTCTTTATGAGTTTTGCGTTTGTCGCAGTTGTGACGTCATTGGCGCGTTGCGCACGCTCTCGCTTCAGTCGGACTCGCGGCGGTTGTGTAGAGATGTCTGTAGTTTTTTTCTACGTTCAAGATCTCGGGTCCCCGCGCAGCGATATCGAAAACACGAGCACCGGGAAAGCAGTGACTGCGCACCTTACTTTTACCTAACGTAGCGTGTACGTGCCGGGCGATGGAGTCGCCGATGATCACAGCATCGCGTTACGTTTCACGAAGAGGGGAGAAGCGGTTCTGGGTGGAGATCTCGAAAACCGGGAGGGGCGGAGAGATTCTTGCTCTGGTCCCACCCAGGCTTCGTGGTGGTGTGTCGGAGCCGGAGAAAATTAAACCATGGCTGATCGTGGCCTGGGCGCTCGGGACCAATGCTGAGAAACGCACGGAGTAGATGACGTCGGGATCAGCGAGTTACTAACGTTAATCACTGATTTGTGTGTATCGGCGCGTGATGTTTCAAGAGCCAAATGCCGGTCTCTAAATAAAAGAGCTAAAATATAGCTAAAATAGTCCGTGATTGGAACACTACTTCGTAAACCAATGCTGATCAGGTTCGTACGACTATATACACATTGTGCTTGGTAGAGTTCGCCATACATTTGCCATATAACACCTATTAAACATGCTAAAAAGCACCGAACGAGAGAGCTCAGAGCCGCTGGACTCGCGCGCGCCGCCATTGTCTGAAAAGCTCAATACCTAGTCTAGTGTGAACAGCCATTTATAATTAAAACGTTTTTAGTCAAATAAATATCAATCTCAAAGTTGGTGTCAAAATAAGGCAGTTTTTACATAAATACATTGTATATTTTAATGCTAATATCATGTTAGACAATTGTCATTGATCAAATATATTTAATAGTTCTTGCTAAAGAAACATGGGATTCGTGGCTATAATGTTTTAAAAATAATAATTTGAAGATAAATTGACCTCATTCATGGAAAGTTTCAAGGACATATAATCAATTTATAAAAGGGCATCATATTGTTCTATTGTATAACAGTTGTCTACTTTCTTCTATTACATCAGGGCTCACTTTCATACTTTATATTTCTCTCTTTTAATTATTTTGATGTACTGAAAATTAAATTAAATATTTTTTTCTTTCATGTCAGACCTGATGGAAGAGAGCGAGGAGAGAGAAGAACTGAGTGAAGTGGAGGAGGAAAGAGAAGAACTGAGTGAAGTGGAGGAGGAGAGAGAAGAACTGAGTGAAGTGGAGGAGGAGAGAGAAGAACTGAGTGAAGTGAAGGAGGAGAGAGAAGAACTGAGTGAAGTGGAGGAGGAGAGAGAAGAACTGAGTGAAGTGAAGGAGGAGAGAGAAGAACTGAGTGAAGTGAAGGAGGAGAGAGAAGAACTGAGTGAAGTGGAGGAGGAGAGAGAAGAACTGAGTGAAGTGGAGGAGGAGAGAGAAGAACTGAGTGAAGAGGAGGAGGAGAGAGAAGAACTGAGTGAAGTGGAGGAGGAGAGAGAAGAACTGAGTGAAGTGGAGGAGGAACATCATGTCCAACCTGGAGGAAAACCTTTGAGTCGCTCAAAGACTAAACAGACATTTTTAAAGAAAAGAAGAGCCGAGAAATCTTTCACCTGCACTCAGTGTGGAAATAGTTTCACAACCAAATATAGCCTTGAGATTCACATGAGGATCCACACTGGAGAGAAGCCGTTCACATGTGATCAGTGCGGGAAGAGATTCCCATACAAACAAAGTCTTGAGATTCACATGATGATCCACACAGGAGTGAAGCCGTTCACATGTGATCAATGTGGAAACAGTTTCACAACCAAATATCGTCTTGATGTTCACATGAGGATCCACACCGGAGAGAAACCGTTCACATGTTATCAATGCGGAAAGAATTTCACAACCAAACATCATCTTGAGCGTCACATGATGATCCACACCGGAGAGAAACCGTTCTCATGTGATCAATGCGGAAAAACATTTTATGTGGCATCATACCTGAAGACACACCTGAGAGTTCATACGAAGGAGAAGCCGCATTCATGTTCTGTGTGTGGAAAGAGTTTTTCACTGCTGTCATATTTACAAACACATGAGAAAACTCACACTGGTGTGAGAGAGTACATGTGCTTTGAGTGTGAGAATACTTTTACGACAGCAAACTGTTTAAAACTGCACAAGAGAATTCACACTGGAGAAAAACCTTACAAGTGTTCACACTGTGACACAAGATTCAGTCGATCAGCAAATCAGAAAGCACATGAGAGGATCCACACTGGAGAAAAACCTTACAAGTGTTCACACTGTGAAAAGAGATTCAATCAGTCAGCAAATCTGAAAACACATGAGAGGATCCACACCAGAGAGAAGCTGCACACGTGTGATCAGTGTGGAATGAGTTTCTCTATTAAAAGTAACCTGAAGCGACACATGAAGATCCATGGTAAGTAGTTTATTTTCATGTGCTGAGCCACATGTAACAGATATTAATTATAACTTGTGTTTTATTTAAAATTCACACAAAATCCATCTTTTTCTGTTACATATGTATGTAAAAAAAGAAAATAATTAATTTTGTATGTCTTTATGGGTTTTGCGTTTGTCGCAGTTGTGACGTCATTGGCGCGTTGCGCACGCTCTCGCTTCAGTCCGCGGGAGGTCTGTGCGGAGCGAGGAGAAGGCTGATTAAACATACACCACATTGAATGCAACAAATAATTACTGCATTTTTCAACTCATGCAGATAAAGAACCTCTGAACCAGCAATTCGACTCCAGTTTTTATTCATCACACAACACAACGCAGAGGGGTAGCCGAGTCGTAGTAACCGAGACAAGAGAGCCCGAACCGGCTACATTGGTGCCGTGACCCGGATTCCCAGAAGGATCGACGTCAGATTGACCGCCGGTCGTTGCTGAGTACAACATATTTCGTTTCAATGGACTGAGTTGAATTCTTCTTTTCCTGTCTAATCTGCTGGAGAGAGAGGTACAAAGACTGAGTATTACAATACAGAGAGAAAAAAAAAACTTTCATTGTCATATTGTTTTATCTTTTTTTGTAACAATGTCATATACTTATGTTGTGGAAGATACGCAGGATGAAGTATACATTGGTGGGGGGAGAGGGCAGTTACCTGTGGCTCACACTCCTGGAGCCACAGGTATCGTTGACTCTCCATTGTTTTGCTCCACACGCATAAAAACTGATTCCAAAGTCAGACACAACTTCCGCTGATTTAAGCAACCTCATTACACAGTTAGCTCATGAAATAGGGCTGTCAATTTCAGTGCAGCTAAGCAAGGGAAGTGAGAATGACGAGAGAATGACTAGCAGCCAAAATGTAGGTTTAGAACCACTTTCTGCTGACCCTCATTCACTAACCATGACTGGTGTAAAATTGGTGATGCAATCTGATGTGAAAGAGCCACCAAGCTCTTTTCGTGGAGATAGCACATGTCACGCCCGGCTTTGCCGTGCTGGGTGTGCTCACTCCACCATGGACAGTATTATGTTTGGGCCGTTTCTCTCCTCCCAGTCTGAAGGGGGAGTTGTTTGTTTTAGGTCCATCCAACAGCAGCTGATTGGAGGGACTATTTAAACTCTGTGCTGCGCGGCTCGGCATTAGAGGTCTTCACGGGTCCAAAAATTTGTGAATTTTTGGACCCCAGACTTGATTCTCCGCACAAAGGAACTCTACTTAGAACATTGCAATGCTATGGCACAAGATCCCACTCTTGTTTCAGTGTTTGGTGTTAAGAGGACTTGTCCTCTCAATTCATTGCAGTTTTTTCATTCTTCAGACAATTTTGCTGTTGACATTATGCACGATTTACTTGAAGGGGTTGTACAGTATGAGTTAAAGCTCTTATTTCAGTACCTAGTTACAGACTGCATGTCTGTAAACAGCCTTAAAGAACGGATACAGAGCTTTAACTATGGATACAGTGAAAGAAAGAACAGGCCAAGTGGAGTCAAAGTCGATGATGGGAGCAAGGACCTTGGCCTCAATGCCATTCAGTCGTGGTGCCTCCTGCGCATACATATGTTAGACTCACCCTGTGGTCTGTGTGGGTCCTAACGCCCCAGTATAGTGATTGGGACACTATACCGTCAAAGAGCACCGTCCTTCGGATGAGACGTTAAACCGAGGTCCTGACTCTCTGTGGTCATTAAAAATCCCAGGATGTCTTTCGAAAGAGTAGGGGTGTAACCCCGGCATCCTGGCCAAATTTGCCCCTAGTGGCCTCTGTCTATCATGGCCTCCTAATCACCCCTATATATATACATATATACTAATTGGCTTCATCACTCTGTCTCCTCTCCACCAGTAAGCTGGTGTGTGGTGAGCGTACTGGTGCACTATGGCTGCCGTCGCATCATCCAGGTGGATGCTGCACATTGGTGGTGGTTGAGGAGATTCCCTCCATCTATGTAAAGCGCTTTGAGTGTCTAGAAAAGCGCTATATAAATGTAATGAATTATTATTATTATTATTAATACCCCTTTGATTTTTGGAGATTTAGTTGACAGAGACAACAGTTATTGGAATTTGATACTACTTTTAATCCAAATTGTGAACATTGTATTCTCACCAACTGTAACCGATGGTATGACTTATTTTTTGAAGCATTTAATTTTTGATCATCATAAACTTTTCAAGTCTATTTTTCCAGAAAATAATCTGATTCCAAAACATCATCTGATGATTCACTATCCTAGGTGTATTAGGAAAATAGGTCCACTAATACATGTGTGGTGTATGCGATTTGAGGGTAAACACAACTTCTTTAAGAGGTCTGTTAAGAATTTCAAAAATATAACCAAAACATTGGTAAAGAAACATCAGAATCAGTTGGCCTTTCATTGGGAAAATTTTTATTTTAAAAGATTTCAGTTTGGTCCTGTTAGTGTGGTCTCTACTTGCAGTCTGGAAGGTAGTGAAGTTTTAATTGAAGCTTTCAATGTGTCAACTATTTCGATGACATCTTGGGTAAAACACTTCGGAACTGAATACCAAGTTGGAATGTATGTTTGTTCTGCTGTAAAAAATTAAATGCCAGTTTTTAATAAGAAAGTTAATATTGTTTTGAAGGATGAGCTAGCATTCCTTTTGACTAGTAAGGTTACTACAGTATATTTTAATGAGCATGTGCATGCATTTTGTATTGAAGAGGTTGATGATGTTTTTACTGTCATTTGTGTATCTGACCTGATATATTACAGACCATATGACAGGCAGTTTTCATATGGAAATGATGAAAGTGATTACATTGTACCATATTGTAGTTTTGTTTCGGAATGCAATTAACTGCAAAAGTTTGACGAGTCTTAAATGTGAAAGGTGAATGTTTATTGTTTCGAATGTGGATGTGGTGTACCTTAATAAAGTGTTTTTTCAACATTTTCTGCCATTTGTCTTAAGTAGGGTTTGAAGCAGCTCTAGAGGTATTGGTATTAACACCCAATCGTGTTATTACTGAACAGTATTTTAACTCTTAATGTGGTTGTATTCACACTACACTTGTGTTGGTGTAAAATAAAAAGCATTACTCCGTAACACTGTTATTTAACACTGACACCAGTGTGGTGTAAAAACAACAATGTTAAGTGTTGAATACTGCTCAATTTTAACAATACACAGTGTTGAATTTACAGAAAATAAGTGTTAAAAAATTAACACTTTCCAAAGTGTAAATGTAACACTGTGTAGTGTGGACACATATACACACTTGGCTGGTGTTAAATTTGACACTGTAGGTGTTGATTTAACACTGGGGATTTTGCTGTGTAGGATTAGTTATATCTAATCTATATGTACAGTATATGAAGAACCTTTTCTACAAAAGTAGTCCCACCTCAAAAGGCAGATTTTAGACTTCATGTGTAAAATAATAAATTTGAAAGCATGTCACAGATATATATAAAAAAATCATTTTAAATATAACCTTTTTTATTTTTTATAAATAGTGGTGTTTGCTCATGTCTCGACAGAAATTCTGCTTGGACTTTGAAGGGAACCTTGCTTCTGTCCACAGCCATGATGAGTACAGGTTTTTCCAGGGCCTGATTAGACACGAAACTCAGGCCACAACGCGTGCCTGGATCGGAGGAAATGATGGTGGTCATGTAATTTCTTGTCTTTCTTTTTATCATGCTTTTTATTAAAACATTTTTCAAAATGCATAAAGATAGATGTGTTGTTATCTTTTTTAGTGTTTTCTTGTTTCTGTAGGTCCTCATAATAGTTAGTTTAGGGCACTGGGAACCATGAGATGGGCACCGCTCACCATGATGATGTCATACTTCAGTGTTTCTATTGGGAAACGATTGTGAAATAGAATGGCTGATAGAGATAATTGAGCAATTTACCTTCGTCTTAAGTATTTTTAACATATTATTTACTGAAACCCATTCTGTGAAATAATTTCTGTTCATTTCTGTTTAGATTTCTGACCTTTTTAAAGTGGAGATGGGGTTGGGTTCATGAGGAATCATCTTTTAGATGAATAAAGATAAGATTAAGCTATGTGAGCTGTGAACATACACACAATGTTCTTTTCTCTCTTCTGTCCACAGGAGGGAGATTGGCTCTGGAGTGATGGAACCAAAATGAACTTTCAGTACTGGGCGCCTGGAGGGTCTGATAACATTAATGGAAATGAGCACTGCCTTGAGATGAACTTTGGCTGTAAGTAGCTGCTGTTAATGCTCTTAATATACTAAATAAACTTTAATTTGTTTATTAATTTAATACAATTAATTTTCATTATACACAAATGATAAAAACAAATATTTTGTTCTATCTTGCAACAGATGACCACTGGAATGATGACAAATGTTCTGTAAAGAAGCCGTTTCTGTGTGTGAAGAGAACCTGCATGTGAAAAACCAATAGAGACAAGCTACTTTGACTCATTTACTTTCCTTTAGAAATGTTCAATGGAGGTAATAAATGTGTTTTAAAGAAGGCTAGTTTTGTTTGTTTGATTGTTTTTTGTGAATGAGAAGTTAAAGACTCCGTGACACCTGTTAAACAACATTTTATAATTTGGGTTTCACTCCACAGTCTCTCTCTTTTCTCATTAACACAAGTTAGAATAAGTAATGTTGCATCCTAAAATGGCCACCAACAGTAAAAAAATAAAAAATTAAAATACACATGCAGATTGCTAGAATAAATTACAAAAATAAATTTGATATTTGAAAAATAAATATAATTTTAATATATTTATTTATATTAAAAAAACACCCGTTAATCTTTAAGGTTTTATGAATTTTACATTCATTTATTTAAATGTATTGTTTAATTTATTTATGGGATACCAAATAATATATATTTTTCATAATAATGCCCTCAACCCAGTGCTATTCTATTCAGTTACATTTTAACACACATTGTGTTTTCAACACATCTCTTTTAACAGTGTGTAGACTTTAAGTTCCTGTACGCAACGTCTCTTTAAAAACAAATGTACAGATAACGCAACATTGCTGATCTCGTGATGTACAACCACAA
This sequence comes from Semotilus atromaculatus, assembly GCA_031834385.1. Lineage (NCBI taxonomy): Eukaryota > Metazoa > Chordata > Actinopteri > Cypriniformes > Leuciscidae > Semotilus > Semotilus atromaculatus. Next base: position 718,291 of record JAULUF010000098.1, read on the forward strand.
TCATAAAACCCTTTTCAAAAATCACCTACACTCTGGCTGAGATTAAAAGACCTTGCTTGCCTCTCAATCGTCCAATTTCAAAACGGTTTTCACAGGATGAATTTTGAGTTTGTAAGCTTTCGAATGATACCTAATCTATGATGATTACTAAAATATGTGATATAAAAAATAAAAAAAAATAGAAAAGAAACGCCAGTCGTCCCGCTAGCAGGACGTGAAAGTTAATTAAACTTTTTCCTCAAAATTCCGTTTCTGAAAATCACAGCGATCAGCCGACTTCAGATAACCCCAACTTTTGGTACAGACAAACCATAAAATAAATAAAAACAGATTTGGAAAGGGCTTGAATCCAGCTTTAATATGGTCTCAAATCATGTAATATGTCAAATTTCACTATGTGGTGGGTTTTCCCAGATCGCATCACAACTACAGAAACGAGAGAAGGCGTCGGAGGAGATGGGACGTGATTCACTGAACTTTATCTGAACTTACAAATGACGGGCGGTGCAGAAGAACACGCCGGAAAAGTGTAGAAGGAAACGCGATGCTACCAAGCCGACCAATCACAGATCTTGAGGTCCGCATGGTCATGGTTTTTTTATGGTTTAAAACCATATTAACCATAAAATGAACCATGGTTTTTGTAGTAAAGTTTTGTTTCTTTTTTCTTTTTTCTATTGCTTGAACAACAATTACAGAACAGGATAGTAAAGCCAAAGTAACCATAAAATGAACCATGGTTTTCCCTCTCAGAAAAAAGGTACACAACGGTACAAATAATGTTCCTCAAAGAACACTAAGAAAGATTTTGATCAAATAAATGCAGCCTTGGTGAGATTAAGAGACTACTTTCAAAAACAAAATAAAAAACTTACTCAAGTTGCACCCATTTTGTCATTAAATCAGTATAAACTCAAACGATACACTTTATCTGCAGCTCATTGTACGCCACAGTTCAGTTCAGTTCACTTCTTTTCCCTACAAGTGTCAGATAAGAGATGAGGATACAAATGAGCTGTAACTGAATGTCCGCAACCATAGCAATGAATTTTGCATTTACAGAGTCTTTAATCCCACTGCACACTTCTAATACTTTTGAAGAGAAATATCAACCCTTTTGTGAGCTCTTCCAAAAATATCTACAGTCATAGTAAAAAGCATATACTAATATTATGAATAAATCATGTGAAAATGTGTAACACATATTGCACATTGTTGTAGGTAACAATGGTCATTGACTTTTTTGTTTGTTTGTTTATTGTGAATGGGTAAGAAAAAGACTATTAGTTCTTTATTAGAAAGAATATTAGTTCAGGGACAAACATGTTCTAGGACTTTCTTTCTTTATTTCCTTTTCTTTATATTACACACTTTCGTGCAACACCTGCTTTGTTTAAGAAATGAGATCGACGATAGACTTAACTGCCTGTACTATACTGTAAATGCACGTCATTATTTCTTATCATGTCTCAGCACACACATACTCTTCATAACCAATATAAAAGGCCAACCTTCCCAAGATCTTCCCAAGTTGTCTGTGAGCGACTGCCTTTAATAATAGTCTCCTTTCATCATTGTTCCTGAAAAAATAACGAATAGAAATCAAGAAGACAACAATATTTTCAGGTAATTTGGGGGATAAAGACAAAGTCAGGATGACACTTTCATCAGTGAACATCACAGGATTAAATATATATAAGTATATTGTTAATATATATAATAACATTGTAACTTGTAGTGAAGAGTTTTGTTGTGCAAATCTATAAATGTTCCTATTATCCTAATCATATCCTATAGTTTGTGGACTGTATTTGTGAGACGCTGTTGTGTTGTTGTCTTGAAGCTTCTGTTCTTCACTAGATCTACTGGATCATCTGAGACTCGACTGAATCAAGATGCTGCTGATCATTAGAGCTTTTCTTATTGTAGCTGCTTTAGGACAGGTAAGCATGTGTTCCAGTGTGAATATTACAGACATAAATACTGATGATTGATCATTATGATTCCTATCGCTGCAGGATCACAGAGCTTCTGCTGCATATCCATTGGATATGGCTCCGACTTCTGTTGATGATCAATATCTCACCTGTATAGAGGCAATGGAGAAACTGGTGAATTACCTATATATATTCTTTGAAATGAAAGCCAATGATGAATTTAGAAAAGCTTGGAAAGAAGGTGAAGAAAAAATCACAGGACCAAAAGATACCTTGACAAGAGAACATTTAATCGCCATTCATGCATACACTAACAATGAGGCAAAAGTATTTACATTGTTTAACAGTGCTACTCGCAATGGTAAAGAGAATTACGAAAAGAAAACATACGGATGGTATTCACTTCATTTTCTGCTGACACATGCAATACAGATTCTGAACCATGAAAAAAAATGCTATCAAACTTATCGTGGTACAACAGCTGAATTTGATAAACCAAGCAAACAGATTCGTTTGGGCTCATTTTCATCCTCCTCTCTTGATATTGAAATAGCAAAAAAATATGGAACAACATCTTGTTTTGAAATCTACACTTGTTATGGTGCTGATGTGACGACATACTCGAAGGATCCTGAAGAGAAAGAGGTGCTGATTCCTCCATATGAGGTGTTTGATGTCACTGATGTCAAGGAAAAAAAAGATGATGAAAACCTCTGGTGTGAAACCGTCTACACTTTGACCAGCTCTAAAGAAGTAAAAAGTAACCTGAAGTGTGCATTGATAGAACTCAAGGCCAAACTTTAAAATGTTCATTCATTGCATTTCTTCAGATTAAAAGTTGCTTCTGTTATAATTATAACATTTGTTGGCTTGATTAATTTTGAATGACAATCGATCTTTATAACTGTCAATCAACACAGAACGTTTTTACTGCAAAGGTTTGCATTCATCTATTTCTGTTTTCAGAAGATAGCACTGCAGTCATTTTATGGTTTTACCAAAAACGTAATTGTCTTAACAGTCTTAATGTTCACATGTAATTCTGTAAGTTGTGTGGAATGGGAAACTGCTAAAGCTTGTATTTGAATTGCATGTGTAGGATTGAAAATAATCCAAGACATTTGAAATGAACAAAGACACTAAAAAAAAAATGATATGTTGGCTTTACTTAACTTTTTTATGTAAACAGGTTCCACTGTTTCCACATAACTGGGTTTCGTTAAACAAACATGTGATGTTCATGTAACTTCAACATCTAGGAATTTGGTCATTTTAAGCTAATGCTAATTTGAGCTAATGAGTTAATGAAGTGAATAATTGAGTGATGATTGAGCATTATTGAAGACACCAGAGTGGCATTCTCCCTCTCCTGTCTCCTGTCTTCTGCGTTGTTGAACTCATCCTGCAGCCTCTTGTACTCCTGAATTCTTCCAGCATCATTGGTCCTCCTCTTTCTGCTACGGTAAGGCGTTGCAGTGTTTGGGCTAGCTTCCTCTTCGTGGCTGGCACTTCCTCCTGTAAAATTACATCTAGTTGTGTTAAATAAAAAATGCATGCACTCGTATGAAACCAGCCTACTGGTCTGGCACTAATCTAACGTTACAATAGAATACAAGCCATCTTGATGAATAGTTCATTCATTGTTTGCAACATTTTTATTAGCTACTGAGTTACTAAAACAATATTTGTCAAAGAATACACTTGTTTGTTCACATTTAACGTTTGTTTAATTTCAAGATCTGAGGTGAATTATCCATTGTTGCTTTTACATATACAAAGCTGGGAGAACTAAATGATATTCAAAGTCACATTACACGCTTTTAACATTATAAAGCACATAAAACAGTACCAGAGATTATCGTGGCACAGTTTGTTATTCCATGGCCGCGACGTCGCACAAAAATAGAAACCGTTTCTAAAATAGAATCATTGCGTGCTGCCAGGACAAACACTCTGATTAACATGGAAAAGATACCTTTACTCACCAATTTCGGAAGTGTTTATTGTAGTATTGGACTCATCAGTAGCACTTGAAGTTGATGCTGATGGGGAAGACTCCACCACCTTAATGGGTGAGCTTGTTGGGCGAGTGCCCAGAATGCTATCCAGGTCGTCATAAAAAGGGTGTTGCTTAAAGGCTGTATCAGTGATTTCAGGCCCAAAAATAAATGTCTAATCTTTCCTAACGATCCGCTAGCTGGCTAGGTTTTGAGCTAGCTAAGCTAGCTAGCTTGGTTTTGAGTGGTGGTGTACCCATTTGTTTTTGTGTGCAGATCTCAGAGCCTAGGCTGCATACAGAGATGTGTTTTTTTGACGGCATGCTTATGGGGCGGGCAGCTAGCGGATCGTTAGGAAAGATTAGACATTTATTTTTGGGCCTGAAATCACTGATACAACCTTTAAGGGCAACACTCTTAAGGTCAATTTATACTTCTGCTTCGAACTTACGCCATAGCTACGCCGTAGGCTGTGTAGCGCGCGTACCCTACGGTGTACCCTGATGTGCACCTCTCCAAAAATGTAACAACGCGTCAATTCTACGCGGACGCAAGCGCTGTGATTGGTCTGCTAGGATCCCTCGGGTTTCACATGCTCCCTCTGCAGACGACACAGAAGTATAAATGAAAACCAACGCATAGTCTATAGCGTAGAGGCTCCGGCGTAGGTCCGACGCAGAAGTATAAATGAAAACCAACGCATAGTCTATAGCGTAGAGGCTCCGGCGTAGGTCCGACACAGAAGTGTAAATGAAAACCAACGCATAGTCTATAGCGTAGAGGCTCCGGCGTAGGTCCGACACAGAAGTATAAATGAAAACCATCGCATAGTCTATAGCGTAGAGGCTCCGGCGTAGGTCCGACACAGAAGTATAAATGAAAACCATCGCGTAGTCTATAGCATAGAGGCTCCGGCGTAGGTCCGACACAGAAGTGTAAATGAAAACCAACGCATAGTCTATAGCGTAGAGGCTCCGGCGTAGGTCCGACACAGAAGTATAAATGAAAACCATCGCATAGTCTATAGCGTAGAGGCTCCGGCGTAGGTCCGACACAGAAGTATAAATGAAAACCATCGCGTAGTCTATAGCATAGAGGCTCCGGCGTAGGTCCGACACAGAAGTGTAAATGAAAACCAACGCATAGTCTATAGCGTAGAGGCTCCGGCGTAGGTCCGACACAGAAGTGTAAATGAAAACCAACGCGTAGTCTATAGCGTAGAGGCTCCGGCGTAGGTCCGACACAGAAGTGTAAATGAAAACCAACGCGTAGTCTATAGCGTAGAGGCTACGGCGTAGGTCCGACGCAGAAGTGTAAATGAAAACCAACGCGTAGTCTATAGCGTAGAGGCTCCGGCGTAGGTCCGACACAGAAGTGTAAATGAAAACCAACGCGTAGTCTATAGCGTAGAGGCTCCGGCGTAGGTCCGACACAGAAGTGTAAATGAAAACCAACGCGTAGTCTATAGCGTAGAGGCTACGGCGTAGGTCCGACGCAGAAGTGTAAATGAAAACCAACGCGTAGTCTATAGCGTAGAGGCTCCGGCGTAGGTCCGACACAGAAGTGTAAATGAAAACCAACGCGTAGTCTATAGCGTAGAGGCTCCGGCGTAGGTGCGACACAGAAGTGTAAATGAAAACCATCGCGTAGTCTATAGCGTAGAGGCTCCGGCGTAGGTCCGACACAGAAGTGTAAATGAAAACCAACGCGTAGTCTATAGCGTAGAGGCTCCGGCGTAGGTCCGACGCAGAAGTATAAATGAAAACCATCGCGTAGTCTATAGCGTAGAGGCTCCGGCGTAGGTCCGACGCAGAAGTGTAAATGAAAACCAACGCGTAGTCTATAGCGTAGAGGCTCCGGCGTAGGTCCGACGCAGAAGTATAAATGAAAACCAACGCGTAGTCTATAGCGTAGAGGCTCCGGCGTAGGTCCGACGCAGAAGTGTAAATGAAAACCAACGCGTAGTCTATAGCGTAGAGGCTCCAGCGTAGGTCCGACGCAGAAGTATAAATGAAAACCATCGCGTAGTCTATAGCGTAGAGGCTCCGGCGTAGGTCCGACGCAGAAGTATAAATTGGGCTTTAGGCTTAAGGGAAACATGAGGGCGAACTTAAGGGAAAATTACACTTACGGTGCTTTATGCAGCCGGACACTGGACCGGAAGCCTAACAGTTTACATCATTGTATTATCCTTAATAATCATAATCTATTAAGATGGTTAGATGTAAACAAATACAAAAACCATGAATATCAGACGCTCCAAACATATACATGATCATTTGTTCTGTCAGAGGAACCGTTCACCGATGACATCGAGTTACCACACATTCAGAATGTTTTTATTTTTAATTTGTGTTTTGTTGTGTTTAATCATTCATAACCATAACCAGCATCTAAACGAGGATATTAATAATGAACAGTCTTTGAAATCGTATACCCTAGCTTTAAGCAACAGGTGTGCAGGGTTAAAGCGGGGAAGTTTAAAAAAAACACAGAGTGAATGTGAACTGGACGTAAACACAGCTGCTGGAGTTTTAACAAGCCTGAGTTAATCTCCTGTCTCTACGTATTTCGCTGGCTGCACTGTGGAAGAGTGTTGGGATTACCATTGTCGCTATTCCTGAAGGACACTCCATCAGCTGTGTTTGGGCTGTGCGTAAGCTGAGTAAAAACATTTGTTATGAGTTTCCATTTCAATGCCGCCGAAAAGGACGAACTCGATTGAAGATTGCTGTGTTTAAGTATGTCGCTGGCTGCACTGTGAAAGAGGATCGGATCTGGATTGCCATTGTTGCTATTCCTGGAAGATGATCGTTTTCCGAATTGCCTTGGCTGAGCGAGAGCTGATCGTGGCAGCGCCTGTGAGTTACTACTTTTCGTTGTAGACTGAGACACAAATTCAAGATACTGAGCATCTGACTCCAGGTAAGACTGCTGGAACAGTAAACTATTCACTCGCCCTCAACCCACAAAAAAGACGCTACAAACGGAGAACACACACACCTACACGCACTTCCCTCAACTAACGAATGCTAACGTTAACTTCCCGCGGTCATTCATGAACTATGGTTAACAAATTGAACTATTTATTTTGTGATGTGAGTTGAACTAACCACTTTATTATTTTTATTTTTGTGGACCTTACTACAAGTGTTAACGGGTGAAACACTTTTCCTGTTTCGGGGTCCAAGACCGGCCGTGATCTATTTTTTCCCTTACAGACACTGCTCGCTCTCCTTGCTTGACAACACACTCACTGACGTCACTCACTTTACGCTGCATTCTCGTGCATTATTCGCGGGGGAGAGAGATAACGTATCACTCATTTAACAATAGATAAGTTCCTCTGACTACATCTAAGCAATTTCGATTTTGGCAAGCTTTTAGCAGCTGAGCTGACCACTGAGGAGCGAATGTACAGTGACGTGACATAACTGCCAGATTTAAACTGTGCTTTCGTGCTATGGCTGGCGCTGAGCCAAAGTCGGACGCGCTCAGCGCTTAATCCCATGTATCATACAATAACACAATTATGTTTATTTCAGCTGACAAACTAGACGGCGACCTTGACTATGTCACACATCGCAACCACTCTTTACCTGCGGTGTTACAACTGCTTATAGCACCGCATTTTCTGTTTTTTGCCGCAGTTACATTGGGATTAGTTTGCTTTTCAAAATTTCCATATTCGTCAAGAAGAATGCATTTCTCCTCCTCTGTCCAATTAGGCTTTATTTTTTGTTTTCTTTATCTATTCCAGTTGCCTGATCATCCAAAAAATCAATGTTTTGAATAAAGTTAAAAATCAATGAACCTCTTTTATAAATTTTATCAGCTCTTTAAAGGTACCAGAGTGGAGACATGTCGTCCCCTTGGAATTATAAGGTTCTATCTGACATTTTTGTCAAAATTGAGTTATTCACATATTCTTATTCTGTGACAACTTATTTACATTATGTGATGTGTTTTGTACATCTAGGGTCCCTGTTATTTTTATGTTTGAAAGAAACTTGTTCCCCAAACACATTGTCCTCTATGTAATGCAAAAACTTTGAAGCTCAATATCTCAAAACTGCTCAGAACGCAGATAGAACCTTATAATTCCAAGGGGACGATGTAGGCACTGGGGGCTCGAGACTCGACTCGGACTCGAACACGGGACTCGACTCGGACTTGAACTCAGGTAATGGTGACTCGACTTGGACTCGACTCGAACTCTTCTTTGGTGACTCGGACTTGGACTCGAACACTGGGACTCGAGACTCGACTCGGACTCGACAGTTGGTGACTCAACTACAACACTGGTGAACACCATGCTTTAAGCTTTGGGAATTATGGATTATGGTAGCCTATGAGAATAGTTTTGTTTGGTCTGTGCTTTAGAAAGGGGCTTTTGAAGGAGAAAAAAAACCCAAAAGAGCTATACAACAAGACTCAAATAAATAATTTACTTTATGTTAAAATGGTGGTTAACTGTGTAGTTCTGTAACGAGTGATAGGCCTATATTCATTTCAAGATTACACCGTCACAATTTATTCTTCATAGATTTCATATCATTCCTCGTTATACAGTAAAATAAATTTTTATGACTGGATTCTGTTTTAGTCCGCGTTTTCCAAGACCATGGGTCTTGTAATTTTCATTAAAAAAATTAAGGTGATTATAAAATATACACAATATTTTTAACTAAGACAATTGTGGTTCAGTGATTTATTGAAAATAGAGAACATTTCACTAATAAAACCAACCATTTTTTAAAGGAAATATACATAGTTTTGAGGCTTAAATTGATTACACTGTAGTTAAGCCTTTTACAAAGACATAAAATATCACAATCTTGATGATTCAATTGATAAGTAGTTCGTAGAAGTCTTCAAGATCACATAATAAAATTGTCACAACGCCCACCCGTACAATCTGTCCTGTCCCTCATCATGGCTGTTAGGAAACTAATTGGTTTCTTCACTAGGTGGTTTCTCCACTGTGTGGATCTTCATGTGTATCTTCACGTGTGCAGCTTCTCTCTGCTGTGGATCCTCTCATGCGCTTTCATATTTCCAGACACACTGAATCTCTTGTCACAGTGTGAACACTTGTATGGTTTTTCTCCAGTGTGAATTCTCTGGTGCAGTTTTAAACTGTTTGGTGTAGTAAAAGTCTTCTCACACTCAAAGCACATGTACTCTCTCACACCAATGTGAGTTTTCTGATGTCTATGTAAATATAGCAGCAGTGAAAAACTCTTTCCACACACAGAACATGAATGCGGCTTCTCCTTCGTATGAAATGTCAGGTGTGTCTTCAGGTTTGATGACCCAAAAAATGTTTTGCTGCACTGCTCACATGTGAACGGCTTCTCTCCGGTGTGGATGATCATGTGAGCATTAAGATTTTGTCTGTGAGTGAATCTCTTTTCACACTGATCACACATGAATGGCTTCTCTCCAGTATGAACTCTCATGTGAAGCTCAAGCCATGATTTTTGTGCGAAACTCTTCCCACACTGATCACATGTGAACGGCTTCTCTCCAGTGTGAATTCTCATGTGAAGCCTAAGACTTTGTTTGTTTGAGAATCTCTTTTCACACTGATCACACATGAAAGCCTTTTCTCCGGTGTGGATTCTCATGTGACTCTTAAGGTATCCTGAATCCCTGAAACTCTTCCCACATTTATCGCATGTGAACGGCTTCTCTCCGGTGTGGATCCTCATGTGTTTCTTAAGATCTGCTGATTCCGTGAAACTCTTCCCACATTTATCACACGCGTACGGCTTCTCTCCAGTGTGGATTTTCATGTGTCTTTTAAGTTTATTAGAATACATGAAGCTCTTCTCACACTGATCACATGTGAACGGTCTCTCTCCAGTGTGAACTCTCAGGTGATAATCAAGACTGTCTTTGTTTGAGAATCTCTTTTCACACTGATCACACATAAACGGCTTTTCTCCGGTGTGGATTCTCATGTGACTCGTAAGGTGTGATGAAGTCGTGAAACTCTTCTGACATTTATCGCATGCGTACGGCTTCTCTCCAGTGTGGATCCTCATGTGAACCTTAAGGTGTATTTTTTGTGTGAAACACTTCTCGCACTGATCGCAGGTGAACGGCTTCTCTTCAGCGTGAACTCTCATGTGAACATCAAGACTTCGTTTGTATGGAAAACTCTTCCCACACTGATCACATGGGAATGGCTTATCTCCGGTGTGGATCCTCATGTGTTCCTTAAGATGTACTTTTACTGTGAAGCTTGTCCCACATTGATCACATTCATGCGGTTTCTCTCCGGTGTGGGTTTTCATGTGTTCCTTAAGATTTGGTTTTTGTGTGAAGCTCTTCCCACATTGATCACATGAGAACGGCTTCTCTCCAGTGTGTATCCTCATGTGAATCTCAAGACTAGATTTGGTTGTGAGACTCTTTCCACACTGAGTGCATGTGAAAGATTTCTTGGCTCTTCTTTTCTTTAAAAATGTCTGTTTAGTCTTTGAGCGACTCAAATGTTTTTCTCCAGGTTTGACATGATGTTCCTCCTCCACTTCACTCAGTTCTTCACTCTCCTCGCTCTCTTCCATCAGGTCTGACATGAAAGAAAAATATGAATTTAATTTTCATTAGATCAAAATAATTCAAATAGAGAAATATGAAGTGAAAGGACATACAAGTGAGCTCTGATGTAAAAGTCAACTGCTATAAAATACTACAATAATTTTTAGCAAATAAGTATCTTTCCATGAAATGTGGAACATTTATTTTGATTTGGAATTCAACAACCAGGGGTGTAAAGTAACGAATAACAAATACTCACATTACTGTAATTAAGTAGTTGTTATCAGAAATTTAACTTTTTTGGGTTGTTTAAAAATTGTGTACTTTTGAGTACATTTTAAGTGATGTATCGGTCCTTTTACTCCGCTATTTCCCTCTGTTTGTGGTCGTTACTCGTTACATGCTTGTTTTAATTTTATTTTTAGTCATCAAAGTGATTGGATCGAGTAATCGGTCTCGTGACTGTCGTCATATCAAATTCTGCATAGAAAAATGTAACTGTCAACCGCTGTTAATCATGGCTGCTGTGGACGTGCATTATTCCAGGATCAATTCAATCGAGATATCAGCATCTTTCTCTAATATGATGTTACATTTCTGATTACTAAATTATTTTTATTTAGGCAGGCTAGCCTATCTACAGGGCCTGACATTTAGTGTGAGGTTGGGGGTATTGCGTACAGTGTTAACTCCCTCAAGTCCCAAGTTCATAAGGTGTGAATTCCCGCTCCCATTTACTTGAGACACGAGCGATCTGTGCACTGCTGTGAAAATGTCTCCAACACGGCCCAAAGTGTGTCTGAATGATGTCTGAGTTTGACAAAGGGGAAATTAAACTAGTGTTTAAACTTAATACACTTAAAAAAGTATTATTGCTTCTATTAAGTTCTATATAGATTTATATATTAAGTTGCTCAAGCAAGTGGCAAAACATTTATGTTAACATCGCAAACATTTTAAATTAAAACATACATAATTGACAAAAACAGCTCTCTCATACCTTTTCTTTTGCATTTAAATCTTTTTTACAAGAAAAATTGCAATCACAAAGAACTTGTTTCACGAAGAGACAAGTGCATCCATTATGTCGCGTTGTTGAGGTAATGTTACTGTGTAGTTGCCTTGCTTTAATTACCCCGAGCTCAAAGTTAAAAAGAAAATGATTGAAAAATAGTATTTTTTTTTTTTACTATATTAGTAAAAAAGATTACAATATTTTCATATCAATCCGTGTTCATTTTGACCATGAACCACTTTAATTCAGCACAGCAAAAATAGACTGTGTGGAAACAATCGCTGCACTGCTGTATACACACCGCTCCTGGAACGCATTGCCGCACCGCATCCGTGTGCAGGCCTGTTAACATGGGTACGGAAAAAATACATACATATGCACTGCAAACGGAGTATGTGTGAAACGGGCGTTAGCCAGAACTGTTGCCCCTACAGACTATAGTTCGCTGCTGCTCGTCGGACGGCATAAATCCGAACCAATGGATGTTGCATCGTTTTTTTTCACCAGCTCCTCCATTTCGCTTTCAGCCATTTACTCAAGATGACGAATACAATGATGCGTTGCAGCCGTTTGCAGCGCGTGGCTCTAAATTTTGCGGGTAGATTGCGTCAACACGCATTATCGCAATAGTGCAATATAATTAAAATCCATATCATAGACCAATTTTGTATTGTTTATATTGCATATCGTTTATATCGCCCATTACTACCCCTCATCAGATCATGGCGGGGAGGAGGATAAAAGCCCTTCTAATGTAACTTCACAATTCACAATGATATACTGTGATGTGGCGCTGTGATGGCGACATGTGGTGAGCGTCCTGTTGCGTGCTTTTGTTTATCTAGTTATTTAGATGTGCTCCCGTGTGCAAGTGTTTAGTAACATCACGGTTTCTATGAATGTTTGCCCTTGTTGGACATTATTATAGTGAGATAAAGTTTGTAAAGTACATTTTTCATGATGAGGAAATGCGAGCTGATGTTGATGCTGCTCTGGGCAGCCGAATTGCTAATGGCATTACCTGGGAGTCATGAGGGTGAAATACTGCGGTACAACTGGGACGACCTGCTGCTTTGAAATATGGATTATCCAGCACCGAACTTGGACAACTGCGGAGAGCTGATACCGAGACAACGCGGGCCGGGCCGTGACTACCGGCGGAAATCTCCGATGAGGAAGCGGGGAAGGAGAGGCGGAGTGAAGCAGAGGCTGAAAGGGCTTACTGGCACACAGAAGAGTCCACCGCTATCTTCCATTATACTTGCCAATGTCCGCTCCTTACGTAATAAACTGGACGAACTACACTGTAAAAAATTGCGCTGTAAAATAACGGTAATCTACTGGCAGCTGTGGTTGCCAGCAATGTACTGTTAATTTACAGCCCTCTACCGTTAATATACAGCTCTCCTTTTTTACAGTATGTTACCGTAAAAATACCATGGAAGGAAACTCATATAATTTGGGAAACCGATTGCTTCAAACAGTTCGAGTTTAAAAACTACTGATAGTACTGTGACGGAGGTGGCACGTGTGAAGTTACTTCATTTGAGTCCACTGAAAATGTATATCTCTTGATATTAAACTGAAACACCTTATGTGTAATAGTGAATTAATTAAAAACATGACTTTAACTCAAATCTTTGCAGTTCGCATTTAACGAACATTAGCATACACGTATGTGCTAAAGTACTTAGCAAGGAGATTGTCACTGGATCAGCAATACACAGTTACTGCTTTTAATTAAAACAACCGGCAGCATAACATCAGTGTTCCTCTGCTCATCTCTGACTGAAGCACAGATCTCTCCTATATCATCCTGTGCAAAACACAAAAAACACTTCAGTTTAATGTTTACTCTCCTTATCAGTTATTGACTTTGCATAACTTTTTTCTTTAAACGTTTACTAATATTCCAGTAAAATTAACTTCTTTTGTTTAGTAAATCTGACTCTTAGGTTTTACAGAATATTACTGTTTTTCCTTGATTTTACGGTAGGGCTGCACGATTAATCGCACGATGTTGTTATGCTGTAACTAATAAAAGTAACGTGTAAAGTAACTTGTAAAGTAGCTTAGTTACTTTTAAAATCAAGTAACTTGTAAAGTAACTTGTAAAGTAACTTAGTTACTTTTTCAAAGTAACTGTGGCAACACTGGTCCTGCCACAGACCCCTGGCAAAGCGGCCGTCCATGACCGTTCTCATCCGCAAGATCCTTCTGCGATCCCCACAAACTAAGCCGCCTCATGCCCACTCAACCAAAAAAAAACAAACAAAACCCACAAAAGCAGTAGTTCGCCTCGTTCATATCGTTCGTTCCCGGTAAAAATACTAGTATGCATGACAACACAATAATAATCATTTAAAAAAAATCGCTGGGTTGACAGCTGATCAGCTGGGTTGCTCGTGACGAGGGGGGGGACAACAGTTCATTTTTACGACAATGTGTTTGAAAGCATTTACTACCAGACGCTAGGGGAAGCTTTGTAGAGAAAAAACACTCAGGGCTGCCTGGTGCCCCTTTAATCTCACCAAGGCTGCATTTATTTGATCAAAATCTTTCATAGTGTTCTTTGAGGAACATTATTTGTACCATCGTGTACCTTTTTTTCTGAGAGGGAAAATAATGGTTCATTTTATGGTTACTATGGCTTTACTATCCTGTTCTGTAAATGTTGTTCAAGCAATAGAAAAAAGAAACAAAACTTTACTACAAAAACCGTGGTTCATTTTATGGTTAATGTGGTTTTAAACCATGTACAAAAAACCATGACCATGCGGACCTCAAGATCTGTGATTGGTCGGCTTGGTAGCATCGCGTTTCCTCCTACGCTTTTCCGGCGTGTTCTTCTAAATTCTGCACCGCCCGTCATTTGTAAGTTCAGATAAAGTTCAGTGAATCACGTCCCATCTCCTCCATGATCCCCATTATCTACAAGTGAAGAAGAGCATCAGAGCATCAGGAAGAGCTGAAATCTGCCAAGACTGAGTTTATTAAAGAGGACAGTGAACATGAGTGATCCAGAACCCTGCAGAATGAAACACACTGAAGATCCTGAAGAACAAAGAGGTTGGTGTTTATTCTTCATTCATTCATCATGATGCTGAAGAACATTCATGTTACAAACATTTAAGCACTTCATCACTTTTAGATAAAGTTCAACTATGAAATGGTACAGAATGTTCTGTTTTCTCTTTGGTCAGTAAAGTGAAGTTTGAGACATTTTTATATTGATTATCAATATTAGACCAAGCTAAATACTATTTTACATTTATTTTATATCTGGTTTCCAATTTGCAACAATGTTACCAACATTTTAGTCATTGTCAACATAGTTAAAACAATTTATATTTTTTTAAGAATAATCAGTAAACACCAAGATACTGACGAAGTTGTATTTGTCAAATATCATACAAGTTATTCATAGTTCTAGAGATTCTTCTTACAGTAATTTTGGTAACAGGGTTGATGAATACAGTCAATGCTACAGTTTGTGTAAAAACTGAGACAATAACTAAAACGTTGTAATTATTAATGTCCGTTCACACTAGACTTTTCCTTCACTGACTTCCATTCATGCGCCTGTGAAAGTGGGACCCCAGAAACACAAGCTCAAGTGAATAACCCTGTGAGAAATAACACAAGCATTTAGCATTCAAGTGGAGTGGATTGCTTTATTTATTTATTTTTATTATTTGTTATATGTTAAATTTATGTTTGTGAAAAAGCTGCCACAGAATGTGACGTCATTTCACGGCCGTTACAGTGTCTGTAGAAACTTCATACGCTCAAAGTGTAGAGTGACCACAGCTTTAGTTTTATATGAACAATTTTTATTAGCATGATCTGTGTCCTACATGTTTCACTTAACCCTGTTACTCCTGACATGATTTTCCTCCTTTAAAAAAACAGAGCATTTCTTAAAATTGTGACATCATCTGGGCTCTTTCTACTGCATGATGGGAAGACAAGAAAATAATCTAAATAAAAAAAAAATATCAATCTCAACGTTGGTGTCAAAATATGGCAGTATTGTACATTTTAATGTTAATATCATGTTAGATATTTGTTATTTATCAAATATATTTAATAATTATTGCTAAAGAAACATGGGATTCGTGCCTATAATGTTTTAAAAAATAATACAAATAATAATTGGAAGATAAATGTACCTCATTCACGGAAAGTTTCAAGTACATGTAATCTATTTATAAAAAGGCATGAAATTATCATAATATTTTAAAGCAGTTGTCTACTTAGGCTCACTTTCATGCCCTTTCACTTTATATTTCTCTCTTTGAAGAGAAATATTTTGATGTACTAAAAATTAAATGTAATAATTAGAGCCCGACCGATATGGATTTTTGGGGGCCGATACCGATATTAGGGAGTAAAATACCGATATTATTTATGTGTATTATAGTACCAGTCAAAAGTTTGGACACACTTTCCTATTGGTGTGTACAAACTTTTGATGGGTACTGTATATAGAATACACAGTATAAATAGAATACAGAGTATAAACAGAATAAATATATAAACGTTTTGCAATGATCACTCAAATGTGGTGATCAAACAATTTTGTGACAAAGATCGGCTATGTAATGGAGGCAGGGTGAATGATAGAATGAGAATGATACATTTGAGCTGTAACCAAACTAGTTTGCATTGCATGTTATATTATATTCTAAATACTGTTGCCTAATCTTCACTAACGACTTTGTCATTTAATTCTTAATTCCTCTAATCTCTACCAGTGGAGGAAGAACTCTTCTTACTAAAGTAAAATTAATAATATAATGAAAACGTTTTTAATTACATAACAGTACTTTAATACTATTTTAAATAAGTAGGCTAGTAAGCAAAATGTAAACGTGAAACTAGGCTACTCTTAATGCAAAATGGCCCTATATAAAGTGTTATAATTATATAAATTATTGGAATATTGCTTGATGTTGTAACGTAGCGTTATAGGCAGAATGAGCTTTAAAGGATTAGTTTACTTTTTAAAAAACTTTTGCTGATAATTTACTCACCCCCATGTCATCCAAGATGTCCATGTCTTTCTTTCTTCAGTCGAAAAGAAATTAAGGTTTTATGCCTTGCTCTGTTCTGTGATCCGCGGTCGTGACTCTCCTGTTCGAACTCGTTCATCAAAATGAACGAATCTTTTTTTGAAATCATTTCGTTCATTTTGTTCGTTGAACGAGTTCGAACAGGATAACAGAGCAAGCCGAGCATTTGTGCTAATAAAACTTAAACTTTTTTATTTTATTTAGAAATAACCGATCGTTTTGCTAGATAAGACCCTTATGCATCGTCTGTTGTCGTTTAAATCCATTTGAAGCTGCACTGAAACTGTCATATGGACCTTGGACGGTTTGGCTACCAGTAAAGTCCATTATATGGAGAAAAATCCTAGAATGTTTTCATCAAAAACCTTAATTTCTTTTCGACTGAAGAAAGAAAGACATGGACATCTTGGATGACATGGGGGTAGGTAAATGATCAGCAAAAGTTTTTAAAAAAGTAAACTAATCCTTTAACACTGTGTCTACACCGGACGCGGCCGTTATTGTTCGCGTGAGTCGCAACAGCGTTTTACAGACGCGAAAAAGCGCCTGTTACAAAGCAGAATGGGGCATCAGTTTACTGTCGGAGATTTCTCGCTCGCGCCACGCATTTTAATCAGTGTTTCATCAACCAATTGCCTGGATTTAATAAATAAGAAGTAAATATAGCAGACAATATAGTCTGGACTTCTCAGCTGCGCGCTTTCAATAGTCACAAGCTCACAATACGTGACAGAGGCTGGTAGCAGAGAAATCAATTCTGTGAATTACACTGTGCAAATCTAAAGTAAATTGCTACTACCCACCGGATGAAGAAGGGTTGGCTCTCAACAGAACATAACATATTAATTTTATTTTATTTTTCGTGTTCGCATTTATTAGAAAAAAAAAAAATGTTACGGACGTGACAAGCTCTGAAAGCAGCACTAAAGTGCTTTCAAACTTTCACAGAGACCTCAAACAGAAAGCACAAAGCCTTTCATTAAAGTGAATTTCGTTTTGTATTAATTATATCTTAATTTTAATCAATGTTTCATCAACCAATTGCCTGGATTTAATAAATAAGAAGTAAATATAGCAGACGATAGATAATCTCGACACGGAGGCGCCGGCACGTGAACTAGAGCTCGTCTCATAAATGAACCGAAACTGCAACGTATAGACCTGAGAAATATATCTATATTGAAATGTCCACTTTTAAACAGAATAATTCAAAATGAAAGACAGACTGCTCTCTGCTTATGTAATCCGTATGATATGTGCATTTCTCTCTGGCGTGTTCACTGAAGATCGCGAGTCAGCGTCGTCAACTTCATCTTACTGAAAACACTTGTTTATTAATAAATATTTAAAATGTCTCCTTGCTATATTTGATGTATTCATAATCATTACGTTTGCCAGTTATTTGTGACAGCTTTTAGGTGCTTTATTGGCAGCGCCAGCTGCGCCACCCTAACATGAATCACCACATTTTTAAAAAGATTAATTTATCTGCCATTATAAATGCCAATACCGATAGTTAGGAAAGTGCCTAATATCGGCCGATAACATCGGCCCGCCGATATATCGGTTGGCTCTAGTAATAATTGTTTCTTTCCTGTCAGCCCTGATGGAAGAGAGCGAGGAGAGTGAAGAACTGAGTGAAGTGGAGGAGGAACATCATGTCCAACCTGGAGAAAAACCTTGCTCAAAGACTAAAAATAAATTTTTAAAGACCAGAAGAGCCAAGAAATCTTTCACCTGCACTCAGTGTGGACACAGTTTCACATCCAAAAAAAATCTTGAGCGTCACATGAGAGTTCACATCGGAGAGAAGCCGTTCACATGCGATCAGTGCGGAAAGAGTTTCACTATTAAACGTCAACTGAAGATACACATGAGGATCCACACCGGAGAGAAGCCGTTCTCGTGTGATCAGTGCGGGAAGAGTTTCAGTCAATCTTCGTCCCTTAATGTTCATATTAAGATCCACACCGGAGAGAAGCCGTTCACATGTGATCAATGTGGCAAAACATTTATTAGGGCATCAGCCCTGAAGTCACACCTGACAGTTCATATGAAAGAGAAGCCACATTCATGTTCTGTGTGTGGAAAGAGTTTTTCGCTGCTGCAATCTTTACATAGACATGAGAAAACTCACACTGGTGTGAGAGAGTACATGTGCTTTGAGTGTGAGAAGACTTTTAGAACAGCAAACTGTTTAAAACAACACCAGAGAATTCACACTGGAGAAAAACCTTACAAGTGTTCACACTGTGACAAGAGATTCAGTCGATCATCAACTCTGAAAACACATGAGAGGATCCACACTGGAGAAAAAACGCACACGTGTGATCAATGTGGAAATAGATTTGCTTTAAAAAGTCACCTGAAGCAACACATGATTATACACACTGGAGAGAAGCCGTTTAAGTGTGATCAATGCAGGAAAGATTTCATTCGATCTTCACACCTTAAAGAACACATGAGGATCCACACCGGAGAGAAGCCGTTCACATGTGATCAATGTGGGAAAACATTTATTAGTGCATCACACCTGAAGACACACCTGACAGTTCATACGAAGGAGAAGCCGCATTCATGTTCTGTGTGTGGAAAGAGTTTTTCACGGCGGCAACATTTACATGCACATGAGAAAACTCACACTAGTGTGAGAGAGTACATGTGCTTTGAGTGTGAGAAGACTTTTACTACAGCTAAATATTTAAAACAACACCAGAGGATCCACACTGGAGAAAAACCATACAAGTGTTCACACTGTGACAAGAGATTCAGTCACTCATCAACTCTGAAACCACATGAGAGGATCCACACTGGAGAAAAACCTTACAAGTGTTCACACTGTGACAAGAGATTCAGTCGATCATCATCTCTAAAAACACATGAGAGGATCCACAGCAGAGAGAAGAACAAGCTTGCGATTAACATGGATGATTTGCTTGTAGCTAGTCTTCAAAGAAAAACAAAGAAGAGAAAAGAGAAGTCAAGAAAAGGAGAAGATTGAATATGGGAAGGTCCTCATCAGGAGACAACCGTCTCCAAAGCAAGAGACATGATGTGAATAACAAGACAACAAGAGCGATTCAATAAAAGATTGATATGAAACTTATAAAACAGTAATTTGGGGAAAAACATTATGAGGAAAGTTGTTTTAAATATAAAGTGGACAAACTGGCAGAGGACGCCTGTTAAGTACTGTATGTTTCTGCTAGCCTAGGTATAGGGCAACGTATTTAACATATATCCTGTTGCTTCAGAGAGATGAAGCTTGCAAAACTGCCGTTAGCTGTTAGTGCATGTAGGTCAAGGGTCATATGGAGCAACCGAGACACGTATAACTTCTGCTTTGCTATGATATATTGAAGTAAGTTCAAAGGTAAAAACTGTTGCTATGAGACTTGCGGAAGAAGGAAGAGGTCAGTTATGGGGAACAGGAACTATTGTCATGAATAAAGAGTGTTTTCAGCAGATCTGTTAATATGGATGATCCTCAGACTATCAACACTCATTCAACAAGCCATTCAGGATCATCAGCAGATCATCTCACTTTATTCTGAGTGTTTGCTGTTAGAAACACATTATTTGAGTCTTCCTGATTCTGGGCTTTTCCCTTCCTGGCATTTCCTTTCCCAATCCTTTGGTTCTCGGTTGGATTTATAGCATTGGTGGTGACAGGCATTGTGAGGAATGGTGGCTGTATGCGATCTCAGGTATGTGTGGCATTCTTGGCAAATTTCACGAGTGGTTGTTGTGGTAGTTACGATGTATTGCTCTCGCTAATATTTAAAGTAGCGAGTGTGTGAGTACTGGCTGGCGGATTGGGCTGCGGCGCATTGTGAGTAACCATACTCAAACAGTAAGTATTTTCAGTTGGGATTTTTTAGACTTAGTTTTAACGTTCAGTGTTTTGTTAAAGGGAAAGGGAACTTCCCCTGGTAGGCACATGTATTGCTCTCGCTAATAGTTGAAATAGCGGGTGTGTGAGTGCTGGCTGGCGAATTTGGCTGTGGCGCATTGAGTCACCGTACATCGGGCGTTTGGGTGGTGTTCATCTAAAACCGTAAGTATCTTGTTCCCTTTTTCATTTGGGATTTTATAATCTAGTTTAAAGCAGAATTATGTAACTTTTTTACATTTTACTCTCGGGTCCCCCTACAGTTGTGAAACAGTATTGTCTTCTATTACTGTCGTAAAATCTGTCATGGTTACACCAGGGATACACGCGTGCATTTGTTGACATGCCGATACCGTCTTGAGTTCTCGCAAGTCCTCACGTCTTTGGGAAGACTGCCAGCCTTGTGTGTGAAATGTCTTCATCCCAGGTACATTGGCATATATTTCAGCATGACATATGAATATAATTTCCTGGGTTTTATTTTTTTCAAACACCAAAAGATCGCGTAGCTCACGTTTACAAGCCAGAGTCTTTATAGTAGCCTATTGGCTGTTTTACATAATGGTTATGCTAATTCAATTCAATGTTTGTGTGGTAGGTTATAGCCATATATCGTCAACATTATAATCTCAAGCTACCATAGATGAGATAAAAGGAGGACCAGATATCTTCTGTAACATGGTCAGGCAGACAACAAATTCTAAAAAATAGAGATAGTATGCAAGACATATAAGTTAACGTTACTTACTAGTCCAACAGAATGACGGCCAGGCCAGCATCGGTCGGGCACCCCTCCTCCTCCTTTAACTCACACCAGTGAGCGAACGCTGGACCAATATTGATCCTCGTCCGGGCTTTGATTTTATCACTCTCCCGTTTTCTCTTCCTAGTCTCCTCCGACAAAACCTTTACCTTCTTCGTGTAACCGGCCTGCTAGCTGACCGCTGTTACTTTTCTCAGTCTCTCTGCGTTGTGTGTAAGGACCAGGACACTTATTGCAGTTCACCAATATGGGGGGTGTTTATTCAGTCACGCTCGGCTTGGTTTTCACAGCATCTGAAGATAAACATCAAAGATGACAAAATCGCATGAGGGCATCTCATAACTTTTCACCTCTCCCCAGCGAGTACAATGCAAACTCCCATTTTGGAACAATTAAAGTTAAGCAACATACAAGTAATATTAAAGCATAACACATTAACACAATACAAGAAGTGGAATACCTGAAGATAAACATCAAAGATGACAAAATCGCATGAGGGCATCTCATAACTTTTCACCTGCATGATACAACACCAATTAGTTGACCACTAACTCAAAACCGCGCTAATACACGCAAACCACATGCAATTATACGGCCCACCGATACATCTTCAGATTATTAATCCACTCATGCATGTAACATACAACAAAACACATCATACAATCCCTGCACTGTTTACAAATGGGTTTTAAGCCAATTTATACACTTTGCAAACTTATTTTGCTCATAAATTTAAGAGCTCTGCAAAACGCTTACCTCTCCCCAGCGAGTACAATGCAAACTGCAAGAGGCGCGCACGCACTCTAAAATGGCACCCAGACGACAGCAAGAAAAAATGTCAAAATAAAAGTCTCTAAAGAGTAAGTCGTATAATCAACATATATCACTCAAAAAACAGAAATAAATCAGTAATAAAATAATAAGGATTTTAGTGAAAGACACAACAACACATTAAACTTGGATTGTACTTACAACTCGTTACATTCACCCCTTCCGAATTTCACTAAAATCCGTACGGGATCCAAATTAAATAACAACTGGTACAGGTCTGCAATGATACATTCATCTGTTCAACTTGTGAGTTACCCACTAATAGGTCAAGAAAAACCTCAGGGTGATCAATCCTAAAATCATCTTGGAACAATACGGTGCCTTGTACACCATAATATGACCTGACCCTCATGTTTCACATTTGGAATCAAAATGTTTCTTCACATCATATAAAAACAAAACACAGCAGAATAATCTTTAGAACAAAGAAAGAAATGACCCAGTTCTCTTTTTCAGACTACTTCCCACATCTTGGAGGTAAAAGGGTTTCTGAACCATTGACTCAATTAATCTGTTCACTTTCTTAACAACTCTACCTACACGTGTCCTAACACCCTGAACGTCAGTAACAGGAACTTGGGTATCAGTGTCAGTTTGAGTGTCAATCCGAACTTGTGCTTGTGTTTGTGCATCAGTGTCACAGTCAATGGTAACAACAAGAGATGATGGATTGGATTCAGCTCCACTCTGAAGAAGATCCCTGCTACTACTCTCTTCGATGTGCAACTGGTCACTAGACTCTTTTCCCTTCGAACTGGAATGGTCCGTTCCCACAGCTTCCTCAACATCAGAGTCTTGAACTACAGGCTCTTCAGAATCTCTGTTCACCCATCTCCTGGTTGTCTCCTCCAGATCTGTCGGTTCGAAGTCATCCGCACAAGACTCACTTCTGACACTACGCGACTCACACTCTGAATCCTCCGTAGAGAGCAGAATGCTTTCCTCTTCATCAGGCGAGTCAACAGGTAGGAAACTAATGTCTAACACCAGGTTCCTGTGCACTATCTTCATATTCCCTTTCTCATCCTCTAGCTTATAAATGTGTTTCTGCAGGTTCCGATCCACTACTGTGTACACTACAGGGTCCCACTTATCCGCTAGTTTCCTCTTTCCTCTTTCTCCTTTATTCGCCACCAGCACACGGTCCCCAATATTCAGACACGTCCCTCTGACTTTCTTGTTGTAACCTTTGGCTTGTTTCCTCTGCTCCTTTTCAGAATGTCGCTGCGCGATCTCAGCTGCCTCATGGAGGTATGACATCAACGATTTCAGGTAAGTACCATGATCAACAACCACAGGGTCATGTAGCACCTGTCGGAACATAACATCCACCGGCAGTCTTGGTACACGACCAAACATAAGCTGAAATGGAGCGTACCCAGTTGTCTCATGGACCGTAACGTTGTAAGCAAAGGTCAGCGTTTGTATTTGCTCTGGCCATTTGTGCTTCTCTTTTAGAGGCAGAGTTCGGAGCATACTCCCTAAAGTCCGATTAAACCTCTCCACTCCTCCATTTCCCATGGGGTGGTACGCGGTGGTGTGAGACTTTGCGACTCCTGATAGTTTCAACAATTCTGCTAGAAGAGCACTCTCGAAGTTGGCTCCCTGGTCGGTGTGGATGCGCCTCGGGAAGCCGTATACACAGAATACACGATCCCACAGCTTCCTTGCCACTTGTTTTGCACACTGATTCGCACAAGGAAAGGCATGAGCCAACTTCGTAAAATGGTCTGTCACAACGAGTACATCTACAGATCGTTTCTTCCCATCTTCTGCAGACCAGAAGTCCAGGCATACCAGCTCCATGGGCATAGAGGTCTGAATACTTTCAAGAGGGGCCCGCGCAGATGGTTCGGGAGCTTTGGCTAGGATGCATCTTTGACAACACTTGATGTATTCACACACATCGTTTCCCATTCCCGGCCAGAAGAAACGTTGACGGGCTAGATGAATGGTTCTTGCTTGCCCCTGATGACCCGCAAGATCATGTACACCCTTTAAAGCCTGGCCCTTGAGGCTAGAAGGTAAAACCAGCTGATACCGCTTCTGTTTACTGTGTGGATCTTGTGTGACTCTGTACAGTATTCCATCCTTGAGCCTTAATTTGTCCCACTGCCTGAAAAGAGTTAGAGTTCTGGAACTCATGTTGGCCTTCTCCCGTCTCGATGGCTGACGCTTCAAATTCACAAAGAACGTCACTCTTGAAATGACTGAATCAACCTCTTGCATTTGACGAATTTCATCCGCAGCGATCGTAGGAAGGGTGTCAATACCAGCAGGTATTAAATCTTGGTAGGACTGAATTAGTTGCACAGCTCTTGCTTGAGAAGTCTCTTCCCACTGATCATGTAAACTTAAACAGGCTTTAATAGTGACACTGTCAGAAGGTAAGCCAAGACAGGACTGGAGACAGATCTGTACGTTCTGAGCTCCATGACGAAAAGCATCTCGAACTCCATCTCCATCAACCGCTTCAGCCTCCACAAGTAAATCATGATATCGCTCCTTCATTAGCCTGCTGCTCACAGTCTTGACAAAAGGGTCTCTACTCAGAGCGTCCGCCACCACGTTTTTCTTCCCTGCTATATGCTTCAGTTCAAAGGTGTAAGCTGCCAGTTTGGACACCCAACGTTGCTCACATGCAGCGAGTTTTGCCTTGGACATGACATACGTGAGCGGATTGTTGTCTGTCCATACGGTAAATGTTTGACCTTTCAACCAATGGCTAAACTTCTCACACACGCTCCATTTGAGTGCCAGAAACTCGAGCTTATGAACTGGATAGTTCCTCTGTGATTTGCTCAGAGTCTTGCTTGCAAACGCGATTGGACGAGCTCGCTCTTCGCCCGCAGGCACTTGGGATAATACGGCTCCCAGTCCGTCCAGTGAGGCATCAATCGCCAGAATCAGAGGCTGAGTAAAGTCAGGGTGCGCTAAAACCACACTTTGAAGCAGACTCTCCTTGAGGCGACATAATGCACTATCACATTCTGAAGTCCAATCCGTAGGCTTGAGCTTCCTGTATGTTCCCGCTTTAATGTCTCCCTTATTTCCTCCTTTCTTCCTCTGTCCAGCCGTAAGGGCAAAAAGCGGCTTTGCCAAAGTAGAACATCCAGGAATGAAATGTTGGTAATATAAGATCATACCAAGAACTGATTTGATCCTCTGCACTGATGGAGTACATTTGTCATCTTCCATAAGATCTGCCTTAGACAGCTTTGAGATAACCTCAACTTTGGCAGGATCTACTGAAACTCCATCCTTGTCTATGATGTGGCCCAAGAATTTTACAGAGGTTCTCAGAAGGTGGCACTTCTTAGGGCTCAGCTTAAGATTGTACTGCCTCAGACGACTGAACACGACCTCCAGTCTTTCCAACGCTTCCTGCTCATTAGGAGCGAACACCAACAGGTCGTCAAGATAACACAACAAGCTGCTAAAATTTAAATCTCCAAAGATGCTTACCATCATCCGCATAAAGGAAGCTGGACTGTTGCATAGCCCTTGCGGCATCCTATTATACTCGTGCAGCCCTACAGGAGTTGTGAACGCAGTGTATTTCTTGTCCTCTTCAGCCATGGGGATGTTATAAAACCCTGACGTCAGATCCATGGTGCTGAAGAGTGTGTTTCCGCCCAGAGCAGCCAAGCAGTCAGACTGGTGTGGAAGTGGGTGTGCATCCTTTATCGTTCTTGCATTTAACCATCTGAAGTCTGTGCATAGCCTCAGACTGCCATCCTTCTTCCACACTAGGACTAACGGGGAAGCATATTCACTTACAGACTTCCTAATTATCCCTTGTTCTTCCATCTGGGACAAAACCTGCCGTAACTTTTGGTAGTGTGCAGGCGGCACTCTACGATAAGGGAGTCTGAATGGACGCTCATCCATTAGCCGAATGCGGTGAACAAAACCCTTTACTTCTCCACAGTCCAGCGCATGCTTAGAAAACACGTCGTTGTATCTCTCCAATAACTGTACTAACTTCTCCTTTGTCACATCACTGACAGAACCAGACTGAATGTCGAGATCAACGAGACCAACAGTTTCCAATCTCTGTTTAAGGTCAGCTGACAATTTAGGGCAATGCTGCTTCTCCTCCGCGAACACTTCAGCTCGACTAAGCCCTTGGAGAAGCTCAAAATCTTCCATGGCAACACATGGGAACACGTCTGCTAATTTGCGATTTCTCTTAAGGGTGACTGGCTTATCAGAGAAGTTAGTGACTTTTACGGGAACCCAACGATCACCCCATAATGGCGTGACAACCCGCCCAACCATAATGTCTCGTGACACAGATCTTGAATTCGTAGGTTCCACTACAACTGTGCTCCCGGGTGACATCGGAACATGTTTTGGCAGCTTCCCCCAGACAAGATGTTCCTGCCTTGCTAAAAGAGTGACACACTGCTGCAGCTTGACTGTTCCCACCTTGTCTGGCAGCTCTGAACCCTTCCACCTACAAGTGTTGGCCATCACATCCAGGAACTGCTCACATCCTGCCATCGGCTCCGCTCTATGATTAGAAACAAGTCTCCAAAAGTCACTGCTACCTTTCATCCGATGTGCAAGGAATTTTATGACATTTGTACCAATGATCAGATCATCTCGCTGGCCGGGTACAACGAGGATGGGTACTAGACAGCTCTCTCCATAAACTTTCAACTGGACCTCGTACATGCATTTTGGTCTTGTAACCTTGCCACCACATCCTACTAAGATGACTTCCTCCTGAAGTGGTGTGGGTGAAGGCAGTACATTCTCACTTAACATCCTTTTCTCCACTTTGTCACTAAAAGTGCAGGCCATGGAGCCTGTATCAAGCATTCCCTTCATCGAAAACACATTATTAACATTGACTGGCGCATAGAACAAATCGTCGAATGCTTCAACTGCCTGGACATTTTGTGCGATCACCTTGGTCCCAGTGGGAGCCTGTGCACGTGCATTCTCATAAAACTGGTGAAGATCAACACTCTCTAGGGGTTCTTCACTTGTGCTCACGCATCCCCCTTCCGAACGTGAGCCATCTAGTTTAAATCTGATGGACCCCGGAATGGTGCTGGGCCGGGTCTGGACCTGTCACTCGTACAGTCCTTTCTACTGTGTCCAGGCTGAAAGCATGCAAAACACAGATGTTCTCGTCGACAATGTGTTACGGTAGAGTGATCATGAGATTGGCATACTCTACAGAGCTTGCTTTGGGGCCAGCGAGATGGCATTTGGACATTTTGAGACAGCGCACGGTCAAGGAGATTAATCAGAGTTCTCATACAATTGTTGTCATCCTGTACAGTGTGTGCATTACTGTCTCTGCGGAACTCACCTGGCTCTATTGGGGAGCCATCATCCACTTCATCCTTATTGAACGTCTGAACGTGAGCGGTGACATGCCTTGTAGCAGTGTGACGCTTCGGCTTGGCTGACATCTGCTCTTTTAACTCTGTTTGGTACCGGTCAAGCTGTTCTTGGATTTCCTTCGCGGTCCATTTTTCTGGAGCTTTGAAACGGAAAACTGTAGCAAGAGTGGAATCAGGGCAGTACTTTACGAACATCATTGCAGCTTCTTGACATGGATCTTCCATTCGTCGCCCAAGTCTCTGTAAAGCTTCCTCCGCAAGATCCACTGCTTTGTTCAACCGCACCCAGTACTCGACAGGATCCTCTCCTGCTAATGGAACAGTTCCATAGAAATCAGCCAAGGGCATACATGAGTAATTGACGTCGCTAAAATGTTGTTTCAGGATGTCAATAATAACCTTTGGTTTCTCAACTGGGTTTAAAGCTGAATTACAGCGAAGAGTGACCTTGACAACATCTTTAGCTTTACCAATCAATCTGCTTAAAATCTCCTGATGCTGCTCTGCTAACGGTATTCCTCTCTTTCTCAGATATGTGTCCATCACCTCCTCCCACTCACGCACACCAAGCTTGTCTGATGCATCACCACGGTAGATCGGGGGCTCTTTTGCTTCACTTTGCATGACTAACCTCACTCCAGTCAAGTTAAGTGAAGGTATGTCTGAGAATGTCTTGCTGGTACCTAACCCTTGTGCTTGTGCACCCCTATTCTCTCCTCCACCATAACTAGCTTCTTTTTGAGATGCTAACATGGTCTGCCCCACTTGTTGAGCAATGCATGCTATCAAACCTTGCCAATTTGGATCTGTTATGTCTGGAACACCTAAGGGCACGGTATCATGATCAGTTACACGTGTTGAGCATAATACAGGAGGTGTTCTGTTCACTTTGCTCTCTCTCTCAACTGGAGTAACTGGAGTTTCACTAAAAAACTTTCCCCTTCCCAGACCTAATCCAGTCATTGTCTCATAAGCATCAAATTCGTCTTCTTTTAAACTAAATGCCATGTTTTTACTTGAAGATAAATTTTCAAACAAAATAAACAATTGAAAAATATCAGAAATTGTGAGAAAAATAATCACTTAAATGAGAAAATGCATAAAACAGTATTATGAATCCCAAATGTCCATTTGTATTCTTACAGTTCTTTTATCGACAAAAATGAACCTCAATGCAGCGTCCCTCGGCGACCCAACTGACGTTGATCCTGAAGCAAATCTTCTGATCCGGGTCACGGCACCAATGTAACCGGCCTGCTAGCTGACCGCTGTTACTTTTCTCAGTCTCTCTGCGTTGTGTGTAAGGACCAGGACACTTATTGCAGTTCACCAATATGGGGGGTGTTTATTCAGTCACGCTCGGCTTGGTTTTCACAGCATCTGAAGATAAACATCAAAGATGACAAAATCGCATGAGGGCATCTCATAACTTTTCACCTCTCCCCAGCGAGTACAATGCAAACTCCCATTTTGGAACAATTAAAGTTAAGCAACATACAAGTAATATTAAAGCATAACACATTAACACAATACAAGAAGTGGAATACCTGAAGATAAACATCAAAGATGACAAAATCGCATGAGGGCATCTCATAACTTTTCACCTGCATGATACAACACCAATTAGTTGACCACTAACTCAAAACCGCGCTAATACACGCAAACCACATGCACCACCGATACATCTTCAGATTATTAATCCACTCATGCATGTAACATACAACAAAACACATCATACAATCCCTGCACTGTTTACAAATGGGTTTTAAGCCAATTTATACACTTTGCAAACTTATTTTGCTCATAAATTTAAGAGCTCTGCAAAACGCTTACCTCTCCCCAGCGAGTACAATGCAAACTGCAAGAGGCGCGCACGCACTCTAAAATGGCACCCAGACGACAGCAAGAAAAAATGTCAAAATAAAAGTCTCTAAAGAGTAAGTCGTATAATCAACATATATCACTCAAAAAACAGAAATAAATCAGTAATAAAATAATAAGGATTTTAGTGAAAGACACAACAACACATTAAACTTGGATTGTACTTACAACTCGTTACATTCGCTCGTTGGGCTCTTGTGTCAGAATTTGAGGAAGTGGTGGGGGAAGTGAGGTATGCCGTAAAGCAGTCGAATTTTGTAGTTCTTTTTGTGCTCGGGTTCCTACCCGAAACCCGAAGTTACATAGTGCCAGTAAAAGCGATACAGACCCCGTCAGGCTATGGCAGACCTGTCATTCAGCCTATTGTAAGTCAATGTACCATCTCAAGGGTTTTGGAAAAATATTATAAAGGTTGAAAAAGATACATAGTGCTGCTTTAACATCCAGTGTTTTGTTGTTAAAGGGAAAGGGAACTTCCCCATCTGTAAATCCTATCCAGTGCGAGGATGTGACAGGAGATGGCGCTGTTTTGCTCATTGGGTTTATTTATTGTCAATTTCTGTGGGTTCGTACAGCTGTGCTGAGCTTACAGCTTAGCAGGTTTGTTTCTTTTTGGGGTCAACCAATACACGCTTTGTGCTACTGCTTATGTGGCGTATTATGGTTGACTCGATTGTTTAAGTGTGTATTCTTTGCTTGTTTTGGGATTTCACTTTTTTGTGGCCATTCACTTATTTCACTGTATGCCAGTTCTTGGATGGAGGACTCTGTTCTGCTCTGGTTTCTGTTGGAAAATGTGCTGGAGTTCATCTCTGACCGCGTAGAGCTCGTCGTGGACGTCATCTCGCTGTTGGGTCAGATGGTTGATGTCAGCGCTGCACCTTTCCAGGTGGTCTTCCAGAGCAGTGATTTTAGAGTTCTTACTTTCAATGTCAGCTTTGGCTTTCTCTAGCTGATGTTCAGCAGACTGGAGTTGGTTTACCAGGTGTTTCTGGACAGTCTTTAATTCTTGTTTGTCACGTTCAGTGACTGCAAGGGCTTCTTGGAGCTTGTCAACTTGTGTCTTTGTTTCTTGCTCCGCTTCGTCGGACACTTTGAGTTTGTCTTGAGCTTCACCTTTGAGCTGGTCTTTGCAGTGTTGAGTGTGCATCAGCTCTCTCAGGAACTCGGTGGTCTGACGCTTTAAGTCGTCCTGGACTTTCACTTCCAGCTTGTCTATGCGGCTCTGGGCACGTGTCAGCTCCTCCTGAAGGTAGGTGATGTGCTTGTCGCTTAGTTTCAGCTGGGCTGTGAAGGCATTACTTAGGGAACAGGTGATCTTGGTTAGTTCCAAGTGGTTTTGGTTTTGGCTTGAATCATGTGTCAGGAATCTTCTCAGAATTATGATTATTATTAAAAATAATAACAGTTCAATTGTCTTTGGTGTGAGGCAGTCTGTAATGCCTCTGAGCCAGGCGTCCACATCTTCCCTTTGGGCAGTGGGGTTTGTCGTCCACGACATGTTGACACGCTGGGGTGAAGAGACTGACACAGATCTGTGTGGGGTATAAGCCTATATGTGGTTGAACAGCTAAGTGTCGTTTCAATAATTGTACACCAATAGTAAAATGTCGTAATGACTAAGTGTTGGTCTAAGTGTAGCCAGGTAGGCTAGAGATGTAAAGATTTCCTCACTCAACTGCTTAAAGGAAAGAGAGAGAAAAAGGTTAAAACAAATCTCAATGGAAAGAAACTTTTTTTTTCAATGGGAGAAATATTTTTATAAATATTTTCTATCAATGAAAAGCTGGTTTCAACTCGTGATGTAAGGACTTCGTCACTCAACTGAGTAAGGGAAAGAGAGAGAAAAAGTTAGCAACCAATTTCAATGAGGAAAAAAAAAAAACAAGAAAGAAAATTCTTAATTAGGAGAAAGATTATTTTCTCATAAATGCTTCCTATTAATGAAAATCTGTTTCCAGAAAGGTAAACAATATTATTGTTTATGTTTACGAGGAAAAATAATACAATAATAATGCTGATACCTCTTTTCTGAGTTTGACAGGATTGACACACACACCTTCAGTTGGACCGCTTACAGCAGGGTTTACAGCAGGGATGCTTTGAAGGCGGAGTTTGCTCAGCACTTGTCTCTGTTACTTGATCTTGGATAAGATGTCAAAGTTTAAATTGCGTTTACAAATGCAGGGAGAGTATGAAGAACACAAGATTGTTGATTAAAAATCAAATACCTAATAATCTGTTTGTTGGGAAAGATTATCTTTGTCTCTTTTTAGAGTCGATTGATAGTTCTTCCAGGTTTGTTCCCTACAAATGTGAAGAATAAGATGGAATAAAGCAGGACAGAACAGGAAAGACGTGATGAGGAAGAAATGAAGCAAGGAGGTTGGATCCCGCTACCTTTAGGTCTACCACAAATATAGAATTGATAGTTGAGGAACAACTAAATACACAAATAAACTTTTGTAAAAGACGATTGTCTCTGGTTTATTTGAAACTCGTATGGAGATGGTAATGTCCCCTATTGAAGCGTCCCGAAAATGAATTAATCAAATATAGTGGTTAAGTTTATAACCAACAGGACGAAAGGATAAAACGCAATGACAATAATGAGCAAGTCTGAGTCTAACACTATTTTTGTAATAGTAATAACAACTTTCAAATTTTAACTTTCCAAGTTCAAGACCTATTCACCTAAAGTGATTAGATCTCAACGAGAAATTTAGAAATTATGAAATTAGAATTTATTAAAAATAAATCATTAGAAATCATTAGAAATGATCTGTCTAGAAAAATAGAATTTCAATTTTATTTTAATATTTCCTTTTCTTTAACATCAAATTCAAATTTGACAATTAGTAATAGTAAACCAGAATTTTCTTTTTCAAGTAAAATGCAGGTAAAGTAATTAATAATTGTAAACCAATATTTCCTTTTCAAGTAAAATATAGGTAAGTTAAAGTAAAATGTGAGAGAGGTAAAAGAAAAAGGAAGAAAAGACCAACAGGTGTAAAAGTCGAGGTGTTTAAATGGTTAAATCACTTTAACTTTGTTCAAACAGACACTGTATTTAACCACTGATGTTAATTACTAATGATAACAGTACATAATGCGTAAGGCGTTAGCATATAGGCCTCAATGTAAACAACTGCTTAGGTTAGCCTAGCCACCGAAAGGGTTGTTTACACTCTGGCGATTGCACGGGTCAGAGTTCACCCGGAAGCGTTGGAAAAGACTTCCGTGTCACGATCGTAACTATAGCGACCAAACGAACGCTAGTGGGCGAACACGTGAAATGCAATGCATAGTTTGTAAGCAGTTACGCATGTGTTACATGAAATCTGAGCGCATTTCAACACTGTTCGAAGAATATGCACGTACAGTCGATCATATTACGGGAAATGTCGGCGCATTTCAACACTGTACAAATAAGATACACCACTCGTAGCTTTAGCTGGTTTTACGACGTGGGGCTTCACTCAGTTCGTTAAGAGTGATATTAACTTTAAGCAAGCGACAGCTTTGCGTTATAATAAATGAAACAATAGCGATTTCGGCGGATCGCGTCTGTGCAAGTTTATCTGGGCACACAAGAAAAACAACAACAACAACAGGGTTTTTAACTGTTGGTTCAGTTATCACGACTTTAAGTTACTATTCAAATTACACTCGGACATGCGCAGTGTTACACGAGAATTCATTGAACAGACATAAACAGATAAACGTATATTTATTACAGGGATCGCAGTGGAACACGCACTGACAATCAGATAAATAAATATAAGCCTTATGACTAACGTTAGATGAGGAACACGCTCATCGCTCTGTGAGGAGAATATTCGTCCTTACAGATAACGTTAACTTAAATTACTGCAGTTTAATTTCGTTCAGCTCTCTGAGTGGTATAAACACACACACATGTTATAGCTATTTGAAAGACTCTGGGACACGCAGACGTCAGTTAAGCTATAATCAAGGTATTTCAGGAAATGAGGAACACGCTCAATTCTTACCATATCGTAGTGTGAGGTTTTATATCTTAACTCAATTTACTGCAGGTAAAAATAATAATAAGAACAAATAAGGAGGCAGACTAGACTAAAGTAACAGCTTTGCTCTGGATGCATTCACTCAAGCCGCAGCATCCACTTCATTCAAACAGGGCGCGCGCTGCGCGCTCTCCATACGTCACACACAGACTTTCAGAGGTTCGGATCTCGCATCCGAAACAAAATGAAAAGATAAATCTTGATATATGCTTACAATTTAGGTTGAACTGCCCGCATCCTCCACCAAAATGTAACGAATGTACACAATAATAATATACATAAAATGTATTTAAGGGGGCCGGAAGGCCAATTTAGCTCAAAAGGAATGATTCATCGATTTGCAATGAATCTTGACCAAATCACTATGGAACCGAGCAAATGACTCGTTTAGAGTTCATTTGAACGGGCCGTAATTATAACCTTGGCACAGATATAAATATCCAATCTATAGTGAAACACTATGTATTAGCAAGGTAACTTTAGATCGACAGTACAAGACATTAAATGTGCAAGCACAACACAAGGCAAATATCTTTTCAAATATAAACAAGACTTTATTGATTATCCTAAAACATAAAACTAATATCTAACACAAACACACGCACACGCATTCATACAAGTTGCAGAAAGAAAGAGAGTGAGGAAAGAATGAGTTTTAAGAGTGAGATAGTGAAATCCCAAGTTTCTATATGCACTTATAAGACATGACCTGAACGAACCATTAATCATTAATTTAACCCTTCTATCGTTTCTCAGGCAGGTTATTAGATATTACATTAATGCACCAGTTCAGTTAAGAGTCTGGAGTGTTACTTGCATGTCCTTGCGGCTTAGGAAATTCCCTGTTTGCGGTGCTTCGTCAAAGGGGTTTCCCGGCCGTGGCTTGGCTGGCTGTGCCTGGAGACGTCTTGGGGCGGCCAATCACGTGGCGTGTTGGCGCGGATGAATTAAGTCTTTGAAGTTGAAGCAGGCTTTGCAGTTGAAACGTTAAAACGAAACTTTGCAGCAAAACTTAACTTAGAACCGAGACTCACAACGGAAAATAAAGGAAAACTTAGGAAAGAAAGAAAGTGAGACGAGTTAGATGGCTTGAAATGAAGCTGTTGAACCCGTTCTTCTGATCTTAATTTGGGTTCTTTGTCTCTATGCGTCTACATGGTTAGGCTACCACAACCATCGTCTGCTGTCTCCACCCGACTTGTTGTTCTGCCGAGACCTTTTCGAGAGAGAGAGCCCGCCCGACTGCAGCATACTTCTTCTTTTCTATTCTTTGTAGCGACAACGAGAATGGACCCAAACACAATTGAAGCTTTTGGGTGATTTTGTTCATACTTCATACATAATCCCACAAAGAGTCTTCACATTCCAGATTCAAATCACCAGACCCAGAGAGTCTACAACCAAAAAGACCTTTTATTGTTTAACTAAAGGCATAATGTTGTCTACATTTGGTAATTGTGAAAGACAGATCTGTTCAGAAATGGTACTGCTCAGGGCCCTAGCAAGGGTCACCTGCGACTAACAGACCCCTTCTTTCTTAAGGACCAAGAGATGTCACGGGATAGGACCTACTAAATTAACGCCACGAGGTCAGGAGATCCCATGACAGAGATGTAAAACAGACCACGCTTTCATGGAACAGAGAGACTTACAGAGACTTACACAGACTTACACAGACTTTACATATCAAACCCATTAAAACTCACACAGAACAATCCTCCGTGGACTTATAATCAAACATCATAATTCTTGTTTTGTATCTACAATTCATGTTTGTATTATGCTTAGATCACATATAAATCATGTTATTGCTATAACTACTAGATGTGAGAATGAAAAGTAAATAGTGTTTACTATGAGTAAGATCGTATGTTCTTATTTCAAAAGATGGCTTGATTGAAATCTGTGTAAAATGTTTTGTATGATTATAATAATCTATAATGTTTAAACTGTGGTTTCTTGTTCTCTGCTAAGTGCTGGAACCCCAGGCAGTACCCAGATAACGATAAGTAGGAACTCGATCCACCCCCTTAAATGATGCCATTGTCTCATTGGTCAGAATTCTCCAAAAGAGGTTGGGCTAACTTTTAAGTTAAAGACCCGAACAAAGGAATTAGAATCAGTTCAGAGAGGGTTCGTTCGGGAGTTCAGAAACTTCCATCCAGGGAGTTCGGTTTTGAGTTCGGTTCGGTGTTGAATTAAGTTTGCGCCTCTCTCTATCAACAGACAAGAGAGTGTTCCCGTTCATGCTTCTCTCTGAAAACAACAAAGAGCGTGTTCGCACGCTTACATCGACCAGACCAAATTAGACCAGCAGACAAATAACCCATCAAGATCGGGGTTTAAAACAGCTTCATTCAAGCCATCTAACTCGTCTCACTTTAATTTCTTCCTTTATTTTCTTTTTCGTTAAAAGTCTCGGTTCTAAGTTAAGCTTTGCTGCAAAGTTTCGTTTAAACGTTTCGACTGCAAAGCCCTTCCAACTTCAAAGACTTTCATCCATCCGCCAACACACCACGTGATTGGCGGCCCAAGATCTCGCAGGCACGAGGAGACAGCCAAACACGGACCCGGGGAAATCTCCTTTACGCCGAAAAGGGAGTCCCCAAAGCAACACGGACAAGCAAGTAACACTCCAGACTCTTAACTGAACTGGTGCATTAATATAAATTTGAATAACCTGTCTAAGAAACGATAGAAGGGTTAAATTAATGATTAATGGTTCGTTCAGGTCATGTCTTATAAGTGCATATAGAAACTTGGGATTTCACTATCCCACTCTTAGAACTCATTCTTTCCTCTCTTTCTTTCTGCAACTTGTATGAATGTGTGTGTGTGTTTGTGTTAGATATTAGTTTTATGTTTTAGGATAATCAATAAAGTCTTGTTTATATTTGAAAAGATATTTGCCTTGTGTTGTGCTTGCACATTTAATGTCTTGTACTGTCGATCTAAAGTTACCTTGCTAATACATAGTGTTTCACTATAGATTGGATATTTATATCTGTGCCAAGGTTATAATTACGGCCCGTTCAAATGAACTCTAAACGAGTCATTTGCTCGGTTCCATAGTGATTCGGTCAAGATTCATTGCAAATCGATGAATCATTCCTTTTGAGCTAAATTGGCCTTCCGGCCCCCTTAAATACATTTTATGTATATTATTATTGTGTACATTCGTTACATTTTGGTGGAGGATGCGGGCAGTTCAACCTAAATTGTAAGCATATATCAAGATTTATCTTTTCATTTTGTTTCGGATGCGAGATCCGAACCTCTGAAAGTCTGTGTGTGACGTATGGAGAGCGCGCAGCGCGCGCCCTGTTTGAATGAAGTGGATGCTGCGGCTTGAGTGAATACACCCAGAGAAAGCTGTTACTTTCGTCTAGTCTGCCTCCCTATTTGTTCTTATTATTATTTTTACCTGCAGTAAATTGAGTTAAGATATAAAACCTCACACTACGATAAGGTAAGAATTGAGCGTGTTCCTCATTTCCTGAAATACCTTGATTATAGCTTAACTGACGTCTGCGTGTCCCAGAGTCTTTCAAATAGCTATAACATTATGTGTGTGTGTTTATACCAGCCAGAGAGCTGAACGAAATTAAACTGCAGTAATTTAAGTTAACGTTATCTGTAAGGACGAATATTCTCCTCACAGAGGGATGAGCGTGTTCCTCATCTAACGTTAGTCATAAAAGGCTTATATTTATTTATCTGATTGTCAGTGCGTGTTCCACTGCGATCCCTGTAATAAATATACGTTTATCTGTTTATGTCTGTTCAATGAATTCTCGTGTAACACTGCGCATGACCGAGTGTAATTTGAATAGTAACTTAAAGTCGTGATAACTGAACCAACAGTTAAAAACCCTGTTGTTGTTGTTTTTCTTGTGTGCCCAGATAAACTTGCACAGACGCGATCCGCCGAGATCGCAATTGTTCCATCTATTATAACGCAAAGCTGTCGCTTGCTTAAAGTTAATATCACTCTTAACGAACTGAGTGAAGCCCCACGTCGTAAAACCAGCTAAAGCTACGAGTGGTGTATCTTATTTGGACAGTGTTGAAATGCGCCGACATTTCCCGTAATATGATCGACTGTACGTGCATATTCTTCGAACAGTGTTGAAATGCGCTCAGATTTCATGTAACACATGCGTAACTGCTTACAAACTATTTGCATTGCATTTCACGTGTTCGCCCACTAGCGTTCGTTTGGTCGCTATAGTTACGATCGTGACACGGAAGTCTTTTCCAACGCTTCCGGGTGAACTCTGACCCGTGCAATCGCCAGAGTGTAAACAACCCTTTCGGTGGCTAGGCTAACCTAAGCAGTTGTTTACATTGAGGCCTATATGCTAACGCCTTACGCATTATGTACTGTTATCATTAGTAATTAACATCAGTGGTTAAATGCAGTGTCTGTTTGAACAAAGTTAAAGTGATTTAACCATTTAAACACCTCGACTTTTACACCTGTTGGTCTTTTCTTCCTTTTTCTTTTACCTCTCTCACATTTTACTTTAACTTACCTATATTTTACTTGGAAAAGGAAATATTGGTTTACAATTATTAATTACTTTACCTGCATTTTACTTGAAAAAGAAAATACTGGTTTACTATTATTAATTGTCAAATTTGAATTTGATGTTAAAGAAAAGGAAATATTAAAATAAAATTGAAATTCTATTTTTCTAGACAGATCATTTCTAATGATTTCTAATGATTTATTTTTAATAAATTCTAATTTCATAATTTCTAAATTTCTCGTTGAGATATAATCACTTTAGGTGAATAGGTCTTGAACTTGGAAAGTTAAAATTTGAAAGTTGTTATTACTATTACAAAAATAGTGTTAGACTCAGACTTGCTCATTTTTGTCATTGCGTTTTATCCTTTCGTCCTGTTGGTTATAAACTTACCACTATATTTGATTAATTCATTTTCGGGACGCTTCAATAGGGGACATTACCATCTCCATACGAGTTTCAAATAAACCAGAGACAATCGTCTTTTACAAAAGTTTATTTGTGTGTTTAGTTGTTCCTCAACTATCAATTCTATACTCGTGGTAGACCTAAAGGTAGCGGGATCCAACCTCCTTGCTTCATTTCTTCCTCATCACGTCTTTCCTGTTCTGTCCTGCTTTATTCCATCTTATTCTTCACATTTATAGGGAACAAACCTGGAAGAACCATCAATCGACTCTAAAAAGAGACAAAGATAATCTTTCCCAACAAACAGATTATTAGGTATTTGATTTTTAATCAACAATCTTGTGTTCTTCATACTCTCCCTGCATTTGTAAACGCAATTTAAACTTTGACATCTTATCCAAGATCAAGTAACAGAGACAAGTGCTGAGCAAACTCCGCCCTCAAAGCATCCCTGCAGTAAACTCTGCTGTAAGCGGTCCAACTGAAGGTGTGTGTGTCAATCCTGTCAAACTCAGAAAAGAGGTATCAGCATTATTATTGTATTATTTTTCCTCGTAAACATAAACAATAATATTGTTTACCTTTCTGAAAACAGATTTTCATTGATAAGAAACATTTATGATAAGAAACATTTATGAGAAATTAATACTTCCCCTAGTTAATAATTTTCTTTTTGTTTTTCCCTCATTGAAATTGGTTGTTAACTTTTCTCTCTTTTTCCCTTACTCAGTTGAGTGACGAAGTCCTCACATCACGAGTTGAAACCAGCTTTTCATTGATAGAAAATATTTATAAAAAATATTTCTCCCATTGAAAAAAAAAGGGTTTCTTTCCATTGAGATTTGTTTTAACCTTTTTCTCTCTCTTTCCTTTAAGCAGTTGAGTGAGGAAATCTTTACATCTCTAGCCTACCTGGCTACACTTAGACCAACACTTAGTCATTACGACACTTCACTATTGGTGTACAATTATTGAAACGACACTTAGCTGTTCAACCACATATAGGCTTATACCCCACACAGATCTGTGTCAGTCTCTTCACCCCAGTGTGTCAACATGTCGTGGACGACAAACCCCACTGCCCAAAGGGAAGATGTGGACGCCTGGCTCAGAGGCATTACAGACTGCCTCACACCAAAGACAATTGAACTGTTATTATTTTTAATAATAATCATAATTCTGAGAAGATTCCTGACACACGATTCAAGCCAAAACCAAAACCACTTGGAACTAACTAAGATCACCTGTTCCCTAAGTAATGCCTTCACAGCCCAGCTGAAACTAAGCGACAAGCACATCACCCACCTCCAGGAGGAGCTGACACGTGCCCAGAGCCGCATAGACAAGCTGGAAGTGAAAGTCCAGGACGACTTCAAGCGTCAGACCACTGAGTTCCTGAGAGAGCTGATGCACACTCAACACTGCAAAGACCAGCTCAAAGGTAAAGCTCAAGACAAACTCAAAGTGTCCGACGAAGCGGAGCAAGAAACAAAGACACAAGTTGACAAGCTCCAAGAAGCCCTTGCAGTCACTGAACGTGACAAACAAGAATTAAAGACTGTCCAGAAACACCTGGTAAACCAACTCCAGTCTGCTGAACATCAGCTAGAGAAAGCCAAAGCTGACATTGAAAGTAAGAACTCTAAAATCACTGCTCTGGAAGACCACCTGGAAAGGTGCAGCGCTGACATCAACCATCTGACCCAACAGCGAGATGACGTCCACGACGAGCTCTACGCGGTCAGAGATGAACTCCAGCACATTTTCCAACAGAAACCAGAGCCAAGAAGGGAGAGACCTCCCTCAGCATCACCCCTGCTGAGCAGAACAGAGTCCTCCACCCAAGAACTGGCATACAGTGAAAGAAGTGAATGGCCACAACCCAAAACGTCACCGGCCTTCACCACAGAACTGTTCACTGCCAACAAACGAAGAGAGCTCATCCAGGCAGACTCCAAAGCTGCACAGGGGATGACCTTTAAAGATCTCGACAAGCTGGTTAAGAATATCACTCAGTTCAACCCGAACTCCACAGAGGGTCCCGACATCCAGGCCTACCTCCGAGATATCGACTTCCACCTAGAGGTGAGACCCCATATGACTGACAGAGACAGGTTATACCTCATCAGATCCACATCCAGTCCAGAGGTACGAAGCTTCCTAGACCGACAACCTGCTAATGTCATGTCAAACTACCAGCTACTACGTGAGACACTGATTAAAGAATTTACAGGTCCAGAGTCAGAACACGGTGTGTTAATCGCCTTGGAAACCAAACAATGTCGACAAGAGACTCCCCAAGCTTACTTCCACCGTTTTCGACAAGCCTATTTAGGTGCACAAAGCAAACCTGAACTTGAAGAGGATGTGAACTTCAAAACCCTCTTCCTGAGAAACCTGCACCCCGGATTGAGTCATCATCTTGGTATCATGGCCTGCCCAGGCACAATGACCATTCAACAGCTACGTGACCTGATACACAAGGCCTACGTCAAACAAAAGATGACCTCAAAGAAAGGTTTGAAAACATCCACAGTTTCAGACTCCATCTGCCAAGAAACAAGCCTTGCACTGGAAGACACCCAGTGGCATGACAACACCACCATCCTTCGTAAGGAGCACAGAGAACGTGACTCCCATGCCGATGACACCTACCACACCAACCGCATGGAAAAGTCATGGGACCAGCCACGCTTCTCAAGAAACCCGCAAGAAGGAAACAACTGGAATCAACCAACGCATCCAAAAGCATGCTATGTGGGTAATCGACGACGAAACCCACCTCTGCACCACTCAGCTAAACACCGCACTGAGTGTGCCCAAGAACAAGACAGTTTACCCTCAGAAGACATGGAGCGACTAATGAGGCAACTGCAAGTGTTCATCGAAAACAAGCTGAACACAGAGGACCAATGATCATCTGGTACACCTTCCTAAGGAAGATGACGACCACCTGTTCTACAACAACACAGAACAAAGTGGTTTCTCACAGTCAACCACTGACAAACACCCAGAGGTACCAGGAAACACCATCCTGGCTACCCATCACTCATAAAGAAACCACCAAACGAGCTCCAAACTCAAGAACCATGTGTGTGCTACAGCAACAACAGTAAGCACAGAAGGTCAGAAAGTCTGTCACAACCAGAAGGCATCACAAGAGGAAGGCAACAAAGGAGACCACGTTTTGCACTACAGCTTCACGCATCCATGCCAAACCACCTCCCAATGTCTGCCAGAGAACTTCCTGCCTTACTGGACTGACCCCCAGCAGATCACAGAAGATCCCTTTCCAAGGCAAAGATGCAACAAGCCTATCAAAGCTAAGCCATCAAGCAAAGGGGGGAGCAAAACAGACTGAGACAGATCTGACATACATACAGTATACATGCAGTACATGCACTACACTACACTGTACCACTAACATACACAAGTTAAACACAGCTACCATGAAAAACATTCAACAAACATGTTCTTCCCACAGGTAGACACTGAAATCGCAACACTGACTTAGCTATCCTTTCCATAGGAAACATGTAGCAATACACCAAACAAGTATAACTCTCTCATTACATTGTGACACCTGACATTGCACAACAGTAGCCATACAGGAGTCACTCAACTGCTTTGTTGTGTTTTACCTCTTCCCTTTCTTCTTCTTTTATTAAGTAAAATCCCTGTTACCCCATAAGGGTCAAGGTTACCATATAAGGATTGACGCACCACGCCTGATGTTTGCAAGTCACCTTAAAACGAATGTTAGCCTAGAGAACTCCCTGCATCATTCGAATCGAATTTGAAAGGTAAATTGGTCTAAACCTAGAACAATTTAGAAGAGAATAAAACAAACAAATCAAATTTAGTCACAAAGTTGATCAATCACCATTTTAAAACAAACTAGAACAACGGTCCTAAAATTGAACTAAACTTTATTCAACGTGATTGACTATATTGAGAGAGTGAACCTGTTTATTCCTAGATAATCTAATGCCCTGCACCAGTAAAGTGACCAGTCATGGAGGTGTTGTCTTGTTGTTTGCTGTGTGTGTTTGCTTCCTCTACCCGTTTCTCCAGCGTTCACCGATGTCTTCTTCTCAACACATCGTCGAACGAAGGGGGGATATGTAGCGACAACGAGAATGGACCCAAACACAATTGAAGCTTTTGGGTGATTTTGTTCATACTTCATACATAATCCCACAAAGAGTCTTCACATTCCAGATTCAAATCACCAGACCCAGAGAGTCTACAACCAAAAAGACCTTTTATTGTTTAACTAAAGGCATAATGTTGTCTACATTTGGTAATTGTGAAAGACAGATCTGTTCAGAAATGGTACTGCTCAGGGCCCTAGCAAGGGTCACCTGCGACTAACAGACCCCTTCTTTCTTAAGGACCAAGAGATGTCACGGGATAGGACCTACTAAATTAACGCCACGAGGTCAGGAGATCCCATGACAGAGATGTAAAACAGACCACGCTTTCATGGAACAGAGAGACTTACAGAGACTTACACAGACTTACACAGACTTTACATATCAAACCCATTAAAACTCACACAGAACAATCCTCCGTGGACTTATAATCAAACATCATAATTCTTGTTTTGTATCTACAATTCATGTTTGTATTATGCTTAGATCACATATAAATCATGTTATTGCTATAACTACTAGATGTGAGAATGAAAAGTAAATAGTGTTTACTATGAGTAAGATCGTATGTTCTTATTTCAAAAGATGGCTTGATTGAAATCTGTGTAAAATGTTTTGTATGATTATAATAATCTATAATGTTTAAACTGTGGTTTCTTGTTCTCTGCTAAGTGCTGGAACCCCAGGCAGTACCCAGATAACGATAAGTAGGAACTCGATCCACCCCCTTAAATGATGCCATTGTCTCATTGGTCAGAATTCTCCAAAAGAGGTTGGGCTAACTTTTAAGTTAAAGACCCGAACAAAGGAATTAGAATCAGTTCAGAGAGGGTTCGTTCGGGAGTTCAGAAACTTCCATCCAGGGAGTTCGGTTTTGAGTTCGGTTCGGTGTTGAATTAAGTTTGCGCCTCTCTCTATCAACAGACAAGAGAGTGTTCCCGTTCATGCTTCTCTCTGAAAACAACAAAGAGCGTGTTCGCACGCTTACATCGACCAGACCAAATTAGACCAGCAGACAAATAACCCATCAAGATCGGGGTTTAAAACAGCTTCATTCAAGCCATCTAACTCTTCTCACTTTCATTTCTTCCTTTATTTTCTTTTTCGTTAAAAGTCTCGGTTCTAAGTTAAGCTTTGCTGCAAAGTTTCGTTTAAACGTTTCGACTGCAAAGCCCTTCCAACTTCAAAGACTTTCATCCATCCGCCAACACACCACGTGATTGGCGGCCCAAGATCTCGCAGGCACGAGGAGACAGCCAAACACGGACCCGGGGAAATCTCCTTTACGCCGAAAAGGGAGTCCCCAAAGCAACACGGACAAGCAAGTAACACTCCAGACTCTTAACTGAACTGGTGCATTAATATAAATTTGAATAACCTGTCTAAGAAACGATAGAAGGGTTAAATTAATGATTAATGGTTCGTTCAGGTCATGTCTTATAAGTGCATATAGAAACTTGGGATTTCACTATCCCACTCTTAGAACTCATTCTTTCCTCTCTTTCTTTCTGCAACTTGTATGAATGTGTGTGTGTGTTTGTGTTAGATATTAGTTTTATGTTTTAGGATAATCAATAAA
The DNA here is from genome assembly GCA_031834385.1 of Semotilus atromaculatus. Lineage (NCBI taxonomy): Eukaryota > Metazoa > Chordata > Actinopteri > Cypriniformes > Leuciscidae > Semotilus > Semotilus atromaculatus. Next base: position 762,313 of record JAULUF010000098.1, read on the forward strand.
GTCTTGTTTATATTTGAAAAGATATTTGCCTTGTGTTGTGCTTGCACATTTAATGTCTTGTACTGTCGATCTAAAGTTACCTTGCTAATACATAGTGTTTCACTATAGATTGGATATTTATATCTGTGCCAAGGTTATAATTACGGCCCGTTCAAATGAACTCTAAACGAGTCATTTGCTCGGTTCCATAGTGATTCGGTCAAGATTCATTGCAAATCGATGAATCATTCCTTTTGAGCTAAATTGGCCTTCCGGCCCCCTTAAATACATTTTATGTATATTATTATTGTGTACATTCGTTACATTTTCTAGGGCATTATTCTACTACAGCTCTGTTCGGGTCTAAGGTTTTAAACTCCAATCTTTTGTCCCGCCTCCTGGAGGAATTTGGAATTCGGACAATAAGATACTATATGGTTATTTGAGAAGGGGGTATTTTCCATCATCCCCCTCGCATCGTAAATCATGTGGTATCTGTGATTTGCTTTACTCTGCAGCTGAGCAGAGGCTTTAGTTAGACATAATTTCCATTTTAAGACCATAAACATTTTACACAGATTTCAATCAAGCCATCTTTTGAATTAAGGGCATACGATTCTTTTGATTGGAAGCACGGTACTCTTTCATTCATACACCTAATATTTATAACAATTACATGACTTAGATGTGATCTAAGCAGAATAGACACATAGGGGTCATATATTGTAGAAACACATAGAAATATGGTTGAACGATTATATTTGATTATATCAAGTCCATCAAGAATTGTTTTGGGATGAGTTTTATGGATTTTGATATGTAAAGTCTCGTGTCTCTGTGGGTTTTAATGGATCTCAACACTGAGGTCATTCAACGGTCTTCAAGAAGGGGGAAGTCTGTTTTACATCTCTGTCATGGGATCTCCTGACCTCGTGGCGTTAATTTAGTAGGTCCTATCCCGTGACATCTCTTGGTCCTTAAGAAAGAAGGGGTCTGTTAGTCGCAGGTGACCCCTGCTAGGGCCCTGAGCAGTACCATTTCTGAACAGATCTGTCTTTCACAATTACCAAATGTAGACAACATTATGCCTTTAGTTAAACAATAAAAGGTCTTTTTGGTTGTAGACTCTCTGGGTCTGGTGATTTGAATCTGGAATGTGAAGACTCTTTGTGGGATTATGTATGAAGTATGAACAAAATCACCCAAAAGCTTCAATTGTGTTTGGGTCCATTCTCGTTGTCGCTACAGCGGACTTTGAAAGGTGCTGTCTAAGGCCTCGGCAGCAAGGGTCGCACACTGCTGGCCGCATCGTTGAAGAAGGACGGATCATACCTGGGAACTTCATTGCCAGCAAAAGAAATAAGCTCGGAACCCTGACAATTACTGCGCTCGTACAGCACCCAGACTCCATTTCTCACTTTGTGGGACAAAGCTGTGGCACTGAAATTCCGGATTTCCTCAAGATTGGTTTTGTTGCGTACGATCGCGCTTCTTCCTTTATAGCCCTCAAACTCAAACAGGTGGATTTCAGGGTGGCTCAGGTCATATGAGACCATCTTGAGGGAAGAGAACGGCATTTGGCCACCAAGGGTGGCGTACTCCCCTTCCTCAAACACCACCTGCTTTCCAGCAAAACTCTTGTCATAGTACGCCACCCATGCTTTGCCAATGACTTTTATGGAGGCGATGTCGTCTTTGAAGCCCTCCTTTTCTATGTCGCTGACATCATACTTGAATTCCTCTACTTTGCCCTTGAAGCCCTCTTTGCTATAAACAATGATCTTGCTCATTTTGAGTGATGACTCGAGGAGAGAGAGGCTGAAGAAGGCAAGTGTTTCTGAAGCAGCTTCCAGTGGTTCTGCTGGGAACAGTGACTTACTTGGTGTGCAGAGCTGCCTTTTAAAGCACAAATACACCAAAGTGGGCGTTGACTAGGTCATGACAGGACGTGTAGGTGTGGAAGCTGAGAAACATGCCAAATCTCAAACTTCTGCTCAGTATCTACAGTCACATGTAGACTAATACAAGGTTCAAAACTCTCTACGAGTCGTATGTTACAAGGGGAAAAACAAAAAAAACAAAAAAAAAACATTGTATTGTGTTCACTTTGAACTGCTGCTTAGCTCTTAGGTACAAGTTGCTACTGATAATGGCCAAATCCCAAATACTGTAAATTGAGCCACACTTCACTAATTCCATTAAATGGTAAGATGCATCTTAACTGAGATGCAGAAATATCACGGAAGAAAAGAAAAAAAAAGTACTTACCATCACCACTTCTCCCTCCTAAAGCAATCCACTTAAACTTTTAAAGTCAACTGAACAGCGTTGTTACGTCAACCGATAACTGACGCAAAGGCCGTTGATATTTTTGTGACCATAAAGTGAATTTCTTAAAATACGTCCACGCTTGTGTTTATTTGTAACTCTGTAGCCATACGGTAACATTGCGTGAGGAACAGAGTGAAAAAATTTTTCCGCTCTGTGAACATGGCCTCACCAAACTCAAAGATGAATCTTAAAATCAGCATCTGGCAATCGGCGACGGGAGCCAACGGCTTTTTAATGATGAAACTCACACAACGCTTCTTCAGGTGGCGATTTGTGAATGTGGATGGAGACGGTGATCCGTTTTGGGTTTGTTCCATGAAGCAATCGTTTGGCCTCGGAAGACTTGAAATATTTGATATTTTTGAATAAATGATTGTGACCATACTTTTTATCTGCCTGCTATGTGTTTCATATTGATAAATGGTTATGTTTATGGTCGGGTTAGGTGCTCAAAAACATCTACTCAGTAGACTAGGGGCGGCAGTGGCTCATTGGTTCATGTAGGTTGTCTACAAACTGGAAGGTTGGCGGTTCAATCCCCGCTTCCACCTGACCAAGTGTCGAGGTGTCCATGAGCAAGACACGTAACCCCGGCTGCTCCCGACGAGCTGGGTGGCGCCTTGCATGGCTTACACCGCTGTCGGTGAATGTGAGGCAATATGTAAAGCGCTTTGGTGGCCATTGGGTCTGTGTGGGAAAGTGCTATATAAATGCAGTCCATTTACTAAACCTGACTTCTTCACCACGGACAATTTTATGCGCAGCATATACCTGACACGACTCCCAAGTTGCTCTTTGTAGTTTTATTCACGGCCGGGAGATCACTGGCCACAACAACCAAGTGAGTCTCCTGAATAGAAAGATACATGAACATTTAAATCATATTAATGTCATAAAAATCCATGTCACTTAAGTCTTCTTCACTGTGATTTGTTCTGGTGATTGGTTTGTAACGATCTAAGCTAATCATATTGGTTCTACTGTGTTGAGCACTTTTGGGGTAATGGTCTCTGACCTGAGCATCCTAAGTCTGCATTTCTCTGTAGCTACATTAAATGTTGAAAACAGCTATTATAAAATATTTCCATCACATACCCCAATGTATAATTTCATGATGATAAAATTCCCATGCCCATTGCGTCTGTATTGATGCCAAAGGTTTTTCAATGAAAGCAATGACAATAAAGAGGCGAAAGGACGCTTTTGGCGTCTGTGTAGTATCACGCGCATTTGTCTTGGACACGTGATGATATCAGACACCTTGGAATGAGAAACCGTTAGGCTTGTTCGACTTGACCGGCGCCGCACAAACCGATCGGTTTATGACATCAAAGTACTGCGAGAGCAATTAGAGAGCAGACGGCTTCTTATGCTTTTGGAATCGCTCTCGCGGTACGTGCAGCGCCGGTTCAAGTCGAACCAGCCCATAGCCTTCTACCCTGATAACAGTTAAGCAGGTGTGATTTCTCACGAATATATATATATATATTTCTTATCAGTTCTCGTTAAACAACCTAATGCAACCCTTTTCCAGGGAACTGGCAAAAACGCAACGATATTACTCAATGACAGAAGTGGGTGTTTACAATGAGACGCGAGTGTTTAAATCAGAGTGGGTAGAAAATGACCTTTGTATAAATGATGAAAGTTTTGATGTGATTCTACTAACATTATAAGAATGAATAATAATAAAAAATGTCTCTTTACATGAAGCTGAAATCAGTGAGTGAACTGAGAAAAAATGTACAGGACAAAAATATTTATTACCAGCCATTAAAACAGAATTAGCAGAATGTTTTCTTATCTTATTAGTGGGCTGGTGTTTTGAAATATATGACTGACTTATTGCTTGAATCAATACTGATATTTGCACTATTTATGTTCAGGGGTGTTCATATCTTGCTTGTAAAACTATGTGAATTTAATGAGGCTCTGATTATTGTTATCTGATTACTCTGATTCGATGTGCATCACACACAATATGTATATATATATATATATATATATATCAATATGTATACATATTTTTAAACAACTTTATTCACTGATGACTCTTATACTTCCACTCGAATGTCTTTCAATCTTATTTTCTGTCAAAAGTTAATAACAGTATTTTTAATTAGTCTGTCTTGAAAAATACTAGCGCATACAGCCACCGCTTACTTATAGACAAGGAATATAATATTGATCACTCAGATTTCACATGTGACTTTATGCTAAATAAATGATTTGTTAGATACTGTTGCATAATTAAGTGATCATAGAAATTAATGGTATGCATTGTTTTCAATTTAGAGGGAGATATTAGGTTCATTGTCACACAAAATTATTGTTTTGTTTAGGTTCTTTCGAAATAATTTCCCCTAATTGAATGTGTGACATGTCATAATAACGAAAGCCCAAGACAGACCCTCTCAGGTTGAGGCAGCATTAGTATTTTTCTGGACATGAGAGTTTAATGGGTATGAAAACGAATGTCAAACAGTACAAAGTTCAGGCATGACATTCAATCTCTGTCATTATCGTTGCATTTTTGTCAGTTCCCTGGAAAATGTTTGCATTAGGTTTTTTTGACGAGAACTGACAAGGAATGTATATATTCTTGAGAAATCACACCTGGTTAACTGTGTAACGCCCCCCTTCCTGTCACTGGGAATTGTTACAGTATGGGTGACGAGTTTCAAGTGCCAAGTTTTCTTAGCATGATGGGTTCAGGCAAGGCAAGGCAAGTTTATTTATATAGCGCATCTCATACACAATGGTAATTCAAAGTGCTTTAGATAGAAGAAAACAAATGAATCAAAAGAAAGAAGAATAATTAAAACAGTTTAGAATAAAAAGTTAAATAACGTACAGTACAAACAGTCGGACGAACAGCGGCACACAGTGCTCATTCAGTAAAATGCACAGCTAAACAGATGTGTTTTGAGTCTGGGTTTGAATGTGACTACAGTAGGAGCACATCTGATCTCTTCTGGAAGCTGGTTCCAGCTGCTGCTGGCATAGTAGCTAAAAGCAGACTCTCCTTGTTTGGAGTGAACCCTTGGTATTTCTAGCTGACGTGATCCTAGTGCTCTGTTGGGTTTATATTCATTGAGCATATCTGCAATATATTGAGGTCCTAGGCCATTGAATGATTTATATACCAGTAATAATACTTTAAAATCAATCCTAAATGTAACTGGGAGCCAGTGTATAAAGACCTGAGGACTGGTGTGATGTGTTCATATTTTCTGGTTCTGCTCAGGATCCTGGCGGCAGCGTTCTGTATGAGCTGCAACTGTCTGATGGTCTTTTTGGGAAGGCCAGTGAGGAGTCCATTACAATAATCCACCCTGCTGGTGATGAAAGCATGCACAAGTTTCTCTAAGTCTTGACTGGAAACAAAGCATCTAATTCTTGCAATATTTTTCAGATGATAATATGCTGATTTAGTTGCTTTGACATGACTACTGAAACTAAGGTCTGACTCTAGAGACACACCAAGATTCCTGACTTGATTTTTAGGAGTTGGATCCCTAGAGTGAAGGTATGCATTCACCTTGAGAACTTCATCTTTGTTTCCAAACGCAATGAGTTCAGTTTTGTCTTTGTTTAACTGAAGAAAGTTTTGGCACATCCAACTGTTGACTTTCATCAATGCATTGGCACTGCAGGGAGTCAATGGGGCTGTAATCGTTAGGCGATAGGGCTAAGCAGATCTGTGTGTCGTCTGCATAGCTGTGGTAAGAGATTTGGTTCTTTTTCATTATTTGGCTCATTGGGAGCATGTATAGGAGTTGAATAGGAGTGGCGCAAGAATTGAGCCTTGAGGGACTCCGCATGTCATGGATGTCCACTCAGACTTATGGTCTCCTATACTCACATAATAACCTCTCCCTTCTAAGTATGACCTGAACCATTTAGAGCACTATCCCTAATGCGAACTTTTCTTCGCGCAAGCTTCACGTTTATTTCAAGTGAGTGAGATCAAATATTTCAACTCAAAACAACATTTTGTGCCCAATTATTTCCCAGACGTAGTGTTGGTATTGAGGTCAAAGTTAACGTGCATTGGGTTCGCTGTACAACAGTGGGTGATGATCACACAAGACGACTCGGCAGATTTGAAGTGTATTGCAGCAACTTTTTTGTGCATGTTCTGCAGACCACACCTCAGATTTGGTCCTCTTCAAAGGCTGAAAAATCAGGTGAAGGTGGGGGAGAAAAGTCCTCGACTTCAAATGACCGCTCTGTTGAAAAGCTACTTGCGTCACTCCAGTCGCTCTCCATTTATTAGCGAGTCTGACAGCAGCTGTCAATTAATCCGTCACTTCGGGTCTGAGGTTTTCCGGCACGGCTTGCTCGGGTGGGTAGCTCTAGCTTTCCAACTAGCAGCAGTGTTCGGGCAGAGGTGAGCGCCCACACCCTCTGCGAGGGGCGGCAACGACTCGTAGCCCTTTTCCGCCGCGCCGTCCACAGAGGAGAGCGTTGCGAACATGGTGGAGCTCAGGGCGTGCGGAATAAGCAGCGCGCCACGTCTTGGTGAGTTCCTGATGAACTCCAGGAAAGAACGGCGTGGGTTTGTGGCGAGGGGCCTGCTGGCGCTCGGCAAAAACCAGCCGTCTAGCCGACTTCGAGGAGGTTCCTCGAGGAAAAAAAAAACTGAAAAAAATAAGCTTTATCAAAAACTATTATTTTGCTACTATACAATAAACTAAGTTTGTCAATAAAATGATACCTTCATAAGGGCAACAAACTCAAAAATGCAACAATCAATCTAAAGATGTTTACTAATGCATATGTGTGATTATGTTTGATTTCGTATTTGTAATATTATTTGCTATTTTGTAAAAATCCATGTGGTGGGCTATATTTTTCTGTATATTGTATTGTGTTTGAGGTTTATCTGGGTATTTTTGGGGTTTTATTGTTTGTATTTTGGATGCATCTGACATTTAACTTTATTTGTCCTATGCTGAAAGTTATTTTACAGTGTTTTAGTAAGTTTGAGAACCCTCTGATTTAAGGTGAATTTAACTGCAGCCTATACTATATACAACTAACTATATTATTTTGTTTTATAATTTTGTATGCATTGCTATTTTGATGTTGATTGTTAACTAACAGTTCTATTTCCTTGTGGAAAGCTGTTGCAGTTTTGTGATGTTTGTGGAGCTGTTTGCTGAGAAAGAGCCTACTAAAAACAAAAGCTTCACTGCTGTGACACAACTACGATCTTGGTGTCCTCCTCATTCACCCATCACATTAACACAACGCAGAGACATTTGGGGGAGCACACCGACGTAGAGGGTTACATATACATGTTGTTTTCGGAAAATATACAAGCAGTTTATCAATGTGTCTCGGTTTCATCACTGTCAGTTCTTACTGGTCTATTCCAGACATCCCACCTCTCCCTTAAATTCAGGGATTCTCGCTATTCCTTAATTCCTCCCTATTCTAGCTTGAACAATGGCTGAAACTCTGTATTAATAGCACTTCTCCTGTTTATTGCCTCTTTAGATGAATTGCTTCGCTTGAATTCCTCAGTCGCTTTGGTTAAAAGCATCTGCTAAATGAAAAATAAAAAGACAATTGAAACAAGGAGCATTACGATATCTTTATTTTCTGAGTTGACAGATTAAAACAGCATTTGTTGTCTCTTTCTCAGCATAATTTAAATCCAACATCCCTTCCAATACTTCACTCTCAGCAAACAGGGGAAATACGTTCAAATACAATAGGATCTTTAGTTGATCCGGACCAATTCCAAAACTGTATTTTATTGCACATGTTTACTGATACTGATCGCTATTGACAACCAGCAGCTTAAAAACTCTTCTAATAAAATGTGTCCTTGTTATATAACATTTGCCTAATTAACATGTACAGTATGTCTTTACACAGATATCATCAAATGATGAGGTTGAGTCTAATTGCATGAAGTTTCTTCAGACTTATTGGAGTCACAGTCATCGTTTCTGGTCCAGATCAGTCTTTCCCCACCACCTGCCTGGTTCTTTCCAGAAGGGATCCGGTTCATATTCAGCTGCAGAAAGCGGACTTTGAAAGGTGCTGTCTAAGGCCTCGGCAGCAAGGGTCGCACACTGCTGGCCGCATCGTTGAAGAAGGACGGATCATACCTGGGAACTTCATTGCCAGCAAAAGAAATAAGCTCGGAACCCTGACAATTACTGCGCTCGTACAGCACCCAGACTCCATTTCTCACTTTGTGGGACAAAGCTGTGGCACTGAAATTCCGGATTTCCTCAAGATTGGTTTTGTTGCGTACGATCGCGCTTCTTCCTTTATAGCCCTCAAACTCAAACAGGTGGATTTCAGGGTGGCTCAGGTCATCTGAGACCATCTTGAGGGAAGAAAACGGCATTTGGCCACCAAGGGTGGCGTACTCCCCTTCCTCAAACACCACCTGCTTTCCAGCAAAACTCTTGTCATAGTACGCCACCCATGCTTTGCCAATGACTTTTATGGAGGCGATGTCGTCTTTGAAGCCCTCCTTTTCTATGTCGCTGACATCATACTTGAATTCCTCTACTTTGCCCTTGAAGCCCTCTTTGCTATAAACAATGATCTTGCTCATTTTGAGTGATGACTCGAGGAGAGAGAGGCTGAAGAAGGCAAGTGTTTCTGAAGCAGCTTCCAGTGGTTCTGCTGGGAACAGTGACTTACTTGGTGTGCAGAGCTGCCTTTTAAAGCACAAATACACCAAAGTGGGCGTTGACTAGGTCATGACAGGACGTGTAGGTGTGGAAGCTGAGAAACATGCCAAATCTCAAACTTCTGCTCAGTATCTACAGTCACATGTAGACTAATACAAGGTTCAAAACTCTCTACGAGTCGTATGTTACAAGGGGAAAAACAAACAAACAAAAAAAAAAACATTATATTGTGTTCACTTTGAACTGCTGCTTAGCTCTTAGGTACAAGTTGCTACTGATAATGGCCAAATCCCAAATACTGTAAATTGAGCCACACTTCACTAATTCCATTAAATGGTAAGATGCATCTTAACTGAGATGCAGAAATATCACGGAAGAAAAGAAAAAAAAAGTACTTACCATCACCACTTCTCCCTCCTAAAGCAATCCACTTAAACTTTTAAAGTCAACTGAACAGCGTTGTTACGTCAACCGATAACTGACGCAAAGGCCGTTGATATTTTTGTGACCATAAAGTGAATTTCTTAAAATACGTCCACGCTTGTGTTTATTTGTAACTCTGTAGCCATACGGTAACATTGCGTGAGGAACAGAGTGAAAAAAATTTTCCGCTCTGTGAACATGGCCTCACCAAACTCAAAGATGAATCTTAAAATCAGCATCTGGCAATCGGCGACGGGAGCCAACGGCTTTTTAATGATGAAACTCACACAACGCTTCTTCAGGTGGCGATTTGTGAATGTGGATGGAGACGGTGATCCGTTTTGGGTTTGTTCCATGAAGCAATCGTTTGGCCTCGGAAGACTTGAAATATTTGATATTTTTGAATAAATGATTGTGACCATACTTTTTATCTGCCTGCTATGTGTTTCATATTGATAAATGGTTATGTTTATGGTCGGGTTAGGTGCTCAAAAACATCTACTCAGTAGACTAGGGGCGGCAGTGGCTCATTGGTTCATGTAGGTTGTCTACAAACTGGAAGGTTGGCGGTTCAATCCCCGCTTCCACCTGACCAAGTGTCGAGGTGTCCATGAGCAAGACACGTAACCCCGGCTGCTCCCGACGAGCTGGGTGGCGCCTTGCATGGCTTACACCGCTGTCGGTGAATGTGAGGCAATATGTAAAGCGCTTTGGTGGCCATTGGGTCTGTGTGGGAAAGTGCTATATAAATGCAGTCCATTTACTAAACCTGACTTCTTCACCACGGACAATTTTATGCGCAGCATATACCTGACACGACTCCCAAGTTGCTCTTTGTAGTTTTATTCACGGCCGGGAGATCACTGGCCACAACAACCAAGTGAGTCTCCTGAATAGAAAGATACATGAACATTTAAATCATATTAATGTCATAAAAATCCATGTCACTTAAGTCTTCTTCACTGTGATTTGTTCTGGTGATTGGTTTGTAACGATCTAAGCTAATCATATTGGTTCTACTGTGTTGAGCACTTTTGGGGTAATGGTCTCTGACCTGAGCATCCTAAGTCTGCATTTCTCTGTAGCTACATTTAATGTTGAAAACAGCTATTATAAAATATTTCCATCACATACCCCAATGTATAATTTCATGATGATAAAATTCCCATGCCCATTGCGTCTGTATTGATGCCAAAGGTTTTTCAATGAAAGCAATGACAATAAAGAGGCGAAAGGACGCTTTTGGCGTCTGTGTAGTATCACGCGCATTTGTCTTGGACACGTGATGATATCAGACACCTTGGAATGAGAAACCGTTAGGCTTGTTCGACTTGACCGGCGCCGCACAAACCGATCGGTTTATGACATCAAAGTACTGCGAGAGCAATTAGAGAGCAGACGGCTTCTTATGCTTTTGGAATCGCTCTCGCGGTACGTGCAGCGCCGGTTCAAGTCGAACCAGCCCATAGCCTTCTACCCTGATAACAGTTAAGCAGGTGTGATTTCTCACGAATATATATATATATATTTCTTATCAGTTCTCGTTAAACAACCTAATGCAACCCTTTTCCAGGGAACTGGCAAAAACGCAACGATATTACTCAATGACAGAAGTGGGTGTTTACAATGAGACGCGAGTGTTTAAATCAGAGTGGGTAGAAAATGACCTTTGTATAAATGATGAAAGTTTTGATGTGATTCTACTAACATTATAAGAATGAATAATAATAAAAAATGTCTCTTTACATGAAGCTGAAATCAGTGAGTGAACTGAGAAAAAATGTACAGGACAAAAATATTTATTACCAGCCATTAAAACAGAATTAGCAGAATGTTTTCTTATCTTATTAGTGGGCTGGTGTTTTGAAATATATGACTGACTTATTGCTTGAATCAATACTGATATTTGCACTATTTATGTTCAGGGGTGTTCATATCTTGCTTGTAAAACTATGTGAATTTAATGAGGCTCTGATTATTGTTATCTGATTACTCTGATTCGATGTGCATCACACACAATATGTATATATATATATATATATATATATCAATATGTATACATATTTTTAAACAACTTTATTCACTGATGACTCTTATACTTCCACTCGAATGTCTTTCAATCTTATTTTCTGTCAAAAGTTAATAACAGTATTTTTAATTAGTCTGTCTTGAAAAATACTAGCGCATACAGCCACCGCTTACTTATAGACAAGGAATATAATATTGATCACTCAGATTTCACATGTGACTTTATGCTAAATAAATGATTTGTTAGATACTGTTGCATAATTAAGTGATCATAGAAATTAATGGTATGCATTGTTTTCAATTTAGAGGGAGATATTAGGTTCATTGTCACACAAAATTATTGTTTTGTTTAGGTTCTTTCGAAATAATTTCCCCTAATTGAATGTGTGACATGTCATAATAACGAAAGCCCAAGACAGACCCTCTCAGGTTGAGGCAGCATTAGTATTTTTCTGGACATGAGAGTTTAATGGGTATGAAAACGAATGTCAAACAGTACAAAGTTCAGGCATGACATTCAATCTCTGTCATTATCGTTGCATTTTTGTCAGTTCCCTGGAAAATGTTTGCATTAGGTTTTTTTGACGAGAACTGACAAGGAATGTATATATTCTTGAGAAATCACACCTGGTTAACTGTGTAACGCCCCCCTTCCTGTCACTGGGAATTGTTACAGTATGGGTGACGAGTTTCAAGTGCCAAGTTTTCTTAGCATGATGGGTTCAGGCAAGGCAAGGCAAGTTTATTTATATAGCGCATCTCATACACAATGGTAATTCAAAGTGCTTTAGATAGAAGAAAACAAATGAATCAAAAGAAAGAAGAATAATTAAAACAGTTTAGAATAAAAAGTTAAATAACGTACAGTACAAACAGTCGGACGAACAGCGGCACACAGTGCTCATTCAGTAAAATGCACAGCTAAACAGATGTGTTTTGAGTCTGGGTTTGAATGTGACTACAGTAGGAGCACATCTGATCTCTTCTGGAAGCTGGTTCCAGCTGCTGCTGGCATAGTAGCTAAAAGCAGACTCTCCTTGTTTGGAGTGAACCCTTGGTATTTCTAGCTGACGTGATCCTAGTGCTCTGTTGGGTTTATATTCATTGAGCATATCTGCAATATATTGAGGTCCTAGGCCATTGAATGATTTATATACCAGTAATAATACTTTAAAATCAATCCTAAATGTAACTGGGAGCCAGTGTATAAAGACCTGAGGACTGGTGTGATGTGTTCATATTTTCTGGTTCTGCTCAGGATCCTGGCGGCAGCGTTCTGTATGAGCTGCAACTGTCTGATGGTCTTTTTGGGAAGGCCAGTGAGGAGTCCATTACAATAATCCACCCTGCTGGTGATGAAAGCATGCACAAGTTTCTCTAAGTCTTGACTGGAAACAAAGCATCTAATTCTTGCAATATTTTTCAGATGATAATATGCTGATTTAGTTGCTTTGACATGACTACTGAAACTAAGGTCTGACTCTAGAGACACACCAAGATTCCTGACTTGATTTTTAGGAGTTGGATCCCTAGAGTGAAGGTATGCATTCACCTTGAGAACTTCATCTTTGTTTCCAAACGCAATGAGTTCAGTTTTGTCTTTGTTTAACTGAAGAAAGTTTTGGCACATCCAACTGTTGACTTTCATCAATGCATTGGCACTGCAGGGAGTCAATGGGGCTGTAATCGTTAGGCGATAGGGCTAAGCAGATCTGTGTGTCGTCTGCATAGCTGTGGTAAGAGATTTGGTTCTTTTTCATTATTTGGCTCATTGGGAGCATGTATAGGAGTTGAATAGGAGTGGCGCAAGAATTGAGCCTTGAGGGACTCCGCATGTCATGGATGTCGACTCAGACTTATGGTCTCCTATACTCACATAATAACCTCTCCCTTCTAAGTATGACCTGAACCATTTAGAGCACTATCCCTAATGCGAACTTTTCTTCGCGCAAGCTTCACGTTTATTTCAAGTGAGTGAGATCAAATATTTCAACTCAAAACAACATTTTGTGCCCAATTATTTCCCAGACGTAGTGTTGGTATTGAGGTCAAAGTTAACGTGCATTGGGTTCGCTGTACAACAGTGGGTGATGATCACACAAGACGACTCGGCAGATTTGAAGTGTATTGCAGCAACTTTTTTGTGCATGTTCTGCAGACCACACCTCAGATTTGGTCCTCTTCAAAGGCTGAAAAATCAGGTGAAGGTGGGGGAGAAAAGTCCTCGACTTCAAATGACCGCTCTGTTGAAAAGCTACTTGCGTCACTCCAGTCGCTCTCCATTTATTAGCGAGTCTGACAGCAGCTGTCAATTAATCCGTCACTTCGGGTCTGAGGTTTTCCGGCACGGCTTGCTCGGGTGGGTAGCTCTAGCTTTCCAACTAGCAGCAGTGTTCGGGCAGAGGTGAGCGCCCACACCCTCTGCGAGGGGCGGCAACGACTCGTAGCCCTTTTCCGCCGCGCCGTCCACAGAGGAGAGCGTTGCGAACATGGTGGAGCTCAGGGCGTGCGGAATAAGCAGCGCGCCACGTCTTGGTGAGTTCCTGATGAACTCCAGGAAAGAACGGCGTGGGTTTGTGGCGAGGGGCCTGCTGGCGCTCGGCAAAAACCAGCCGTCTAGCCGACTTCGAGGAGGTTCCTCGAGGAAAAAAAAAACTGAAAAAAATAAGCTTTATCAAAAACTATTATTTTGCTACTATACAATAAACTAAGTTTGTCAATAAAATGATACCTTCATAAGGGCAACAAACTCAAAAATGCAACAATCAATCTAAAGATGTTTACTAATGCATATGTGTGATTATGTTTGATTTCGTATTTGTAATATTATTTGCTATTTTGTAAAAATCCATGTGGTGGGCTATATTTTTCTGTATATTGTATTGTGTTTGAGGTTTATCTGGGTATTTTTGGGGTTTTATTGTTTGTATTTTGGATGCATCTGACATTTAACTTTATTTGTCCTATGCTGAAAGTTATTTTACAGTGTTTTAGTAAGTTTGAGAACCCTCTGATTTAAGGTGAATTTAACTGCAGCCTATACTATATACAACTAACTATATTATTTTGTTTTATAATTTTGTATGCATTGCTATTTTGATGTTGATTGTTAACTAACAGTTCTATTTCCTTGTGGAAAGCTGTTGCAGTTTTGTGATGTTTGTGGAGCTGTTTGCTGAGAAAGAGCCTACTAAAAACAAAAGCTTCACTGCTGTGACACAACTACGATCTTGGTGTCCTCCTCATTCACCCATCACATTAACACAACGCAGAGACATTTGGGGGAGCACACCGACGTAGAGGGTTACATATACATGTTGTTTTCGGAAAATATACAAGCAGTTTATCAATGTGTCTCGGTTTCATCACTGTCAGTTCTTACTGGTCTATTCCAGACATCCCACCTCTCCCTTAAATTCAGGGATTCTCGCTATTCCTTAATTCCTCCCTATTCTAGCTTGAACAATGGCTGAAACTCTGTATTAATAGCACTTCTCCTGTTTATTGCCTCTTTAGATGAATTGCTTCGCTTGAATTCCTCAGTCGCTTTGGTTAAAAGCATCTGCTAAATGAAAAATAAAAAGACAATTGAAACAAGGAGCATTACGATATCTTTATTTTCTGAGTTGACAGATTAAAACAGCATTTGTTGTCTCTTTCTCAGCATAATTTAAATCCAACATCCCTTCCAATACTTCACTCTCAGCAAACAGGGGAAATACGTTCAAATACAATAGGATCTTTAGTTGATCCGGACCAATTCCAAAACTGTATTTTATTGCACATGTTTACTGATACTGATCGCTATTGACAACCAGCAGCTTAAAAACTCTTCTAATAAAATGTGTCCTTGTTATATAACATTTGCCTAATTAACATGTACAGTATGTCTTTACACAGATATCATCAAATGATGAGGTTGAGTCTAATTGCATGAAGTTTCTTCAGACTTATTGGAGTCACAGTCATCGTTTCTGGTCCAGATCAGTCTTTCCCCACCACCTGCCTGGTTCTTTCCAGAAGGGATCCGGTTCATATTCAGCTGCAGAAAGCGGACTTTGAAAGGTGCTGTCTAAGGCCTCGGCAGCAAGGGTCGCACACTGCTGGCCGCATCGTTGAAGAAGGACGGATCATACCTGGGAACTTCATTGCCAGCAAAAGAAATAAGCTCGGAACCCTGACAATTACTGCGCTCGTACAGCACCCAGACTCCATTTCTCACTTTGTGGGACAAAGCTGTGGCACTGAAATTCCGGATTTCCTCAAGATTGGTTTTGTTGCGTACGATCGCGCTTCTTCCTTTATAGCCCTCAAACTCAAACAGGTGGATTTCAGGGTGGCTCAGGTCATCTGAGACCATCTTGAGGGAAGAAAACGGCATTTGGCCACCAAGGGTGGCGTACTCCCCTTCCTCAAACACCACCTGCTTTCCAGCAAAACTCTTGTCATAGTACGCCACCCATGCTTTGCCAATGACTTTTATGGAGGCGATGTCGTCTTTGAAGCCCTCCTTTTCTATGTCGCTGACATCATACTTGAATTCCTCTACTTTGCCCTTGAAGCCCTCTTTGCTATAAACAATGATCTTGCTCATTTTGAGTGATGACTCGAGGAGAGAGAGGCTGAAGAAGGCAAGTGTTTCTGAAGCAGCTTCCAGTGGTTCTGCTGGGAACAGTGACTTACTTGGTGTGCAGAGCTGCCTTTTAAAGCACAAATACACCAAAGTGGGCGTTGACTAGGTCATGACAGGACGTGTAGGTGTGGAAGCTGAGAAACATGCCAAATCTCAAACTTCTGCTCAGTATCTACAGTCACATGTAGACTAATACAAGGTTCAAAACTCTCTACGAGTCGTATGTTACAAGGGGAAAAACAAACAAACAAAAAAAAAAACATTATATTGTGTTCACTTTGAACTGCTGCTTAGCTCTTAGGTACAAGTTGCTACTGATAATGGCCAAATCCCAAATACTGTAAATTGAGCCACACTTCACTAATTCCATTAAATGGTAAGATGCATCTTAACTGAGATGCAGAAATATCACGGAAGAAAAGAAAAAAAAAGTACTTACCATCACCACTTCTCCCTCCTAAAGCAATCCACTTAAACTTTTAAAGTCAACTGAACAGCGTTGTTACGTCAACCGATAACTGACGCAAAGGCCGTTGATATTTTTGTGACCATAAAGTGAATTTCTTAAAATACGTCCACGCTTGTGTTTATTTGTAACTCTGTAGCCATACGGTAACATTGCGTGAGGAACAGAGTGAAAAAAATTTTCCGCTCTGTGAACATGGCCTCACCAAACTCAAAGATGAATCTTAAAATCAGCATCTGGCAATCGGCGACGGGAGCCAACGGCTTTTTAATGATGAAACTCACACAACGCTTCTTCAGGTGGCGATTTGTGAATGTGGATGGAGACGGTGATCCGTTTTGGGTTTGTTCCATGAAGCAATCGTTTGGCCTCGGAAGACTTGAAATATTTGATATTTTTGAATAAATGATTGTGACCATACTTTTTATCTGCCTGCTATGTGTTTCATATTGATAAATGGTTATGTTTATGGTCGGGTTAGGTGCTCAAAAACATCTACTCAGTAGACTAGGGGCGGCAGTGGCTCATTGGTTCATGTAGGTTGTCTACAAACTGGAAGGTTGGCGGTTCAATCCCCGCTTCCACCTGACCAAGTGTCGAGGTGTCCATGAGCAAGACACGTAACCCCGGCTGCTCCCGACGAGCTGGGTGGCGCCTTGCATGGCTTACACCGCTGTCGGTGAATGTGAGGCAATATGTAAAGCGCTTTGGTGGCCATTGGGTCTGTGTGGGAAAGTGCTATATAAATGCAGTCCATTTACTAAACCTGACTTCTTCACCACGGACAATTTTATGCGCAGCATATACCTGACACGACTCCCAAGTTGCTCTTTGTAGTTTTATTCACGGCCGGGAGATCACTGGCCACAACAACCAAGTGAGTCTCCTGAATAGAAAGATACATGAACATTTAAATCATATTAATGTCATAAAAATCCATGTCACTTAAGTCTTCTTCACTGTGATTTGTTCTGGTGATTGGTTTGTAACGATCTAAGCTAATCATATTGGTTCTACTGTGTTGAGCACTTTTGGGGTAATGGTCTCTGACCTGAGCATCCTAAGTCTGCATTTCTCTGTAGCTACATTTAATGTTGAAAACAGCTATTATAAAATATTTCCATCACATACCCCAATGTATAATTTCATGATGATAAAATTCCCATGCCCATTGCGTCTGTATTGATGCCAAAGGTTTTTCAATGAAAGCAATGACAATAAAGAGGCGAAAGGACGCTTTTGGCGTCTGTGTAGTATCACGCGCATTTGTCTTGGACACGTGATGATATCAGACACCTTGGAATGAGAAACCGTTAGGCTTGTTCGACTTGACCGGCGCCGCACAAACCGATCGGTTTATGACATCAAAGTACTGCGAGAGCAATTAGAGAGCAGACGGCTTCTTATGCTTTTGGAATCGCTCTCGCGGTACGTGCAGCGCCGGTTCAAGTCGAACCAGCCCATAGCCTTCTACCCTGATAACAGTTAAGCAGGTGTGATTTCTCACGAATATATATATATATATTTCTTATCAGTTCTCGTTAAACAACCTAATGCAACCCTTTTCCAGGGAACTGGCAAAAACGCAACGATATTACTCAATGACAGAAGTGGGTGTTTACAATGAGACGCGAGTGTTTAAATCAGAGTGGGTAGAAAATGACCTTTGTATAAATGATGAAAGTTTTGATGTGATTCTACTAACATTATAAGAATGAATAATAATAAAAAATGTCTCTTTACATGAAGCTGAAATCAGTGAGTGAACTGAGAAAAAATGTACAGGACAAAAATATTTATTACCAGCCATTAAAACAGAATTAGCAGAATGTTTTCTTATCTTATTAGTGGGCTGGTGTTTTGAAATATATGACTGACTTATTGCTTGAATCAATACTGATATTTGCACTATTTATGTTCAGGGGTGTTCATATCTTGCTTGTAAAACTATGTGAATTTAATGAGGCTCTGATTATTGTTATCTGATTACTCTGATTCGATGTGCATCACACACAATATGTATATATATATATATATATATATATCAATATGTATACATATTTTTAAACAACTTTATTCACTGATGACTCTTATACTTCCACTCGAATGTCTTTCAATCTTATTTTCTGTCAAAAGTTAATAACAGTATTTTTAATTAGTCTGTCTTGAAAAATACTAGCGCATACAGCCACCGCTTACTTATAGACAAGGAATATAATATTGATCACTCAGATTTCACATGTGACTTTATGCTAAATAAATGATTTGTTAGATACTGTTGCATAATTAAGTGATCATAGAAATTAATGGTATGCATTGTTTTCAATTTAGAGGGAGATATTAGGTTCATTGTCACACAAAATTATTGTTTTGTTTAGGTTCTTTCGAAATAATTTCCCCTAATTGAATGTGTGACATGTCATAATAACGAAAGCCCAAGACAGACCCTCTCAGGTTGAGGCAGCATTAGTATTTTTCTGGACATGAGAGTTTAATGGGTATGAAAACGAATGTCAAACAGTACAAAGTTCAGGCATGACATTCAATCTCTGTCATTATCGTTGCATTTTTGTCAGTTCCCTGGAAAATGTTTGCATTAGGTTTTTTTGACGAGAACTGACAAGGAATGTATATATTCTTGAGAAATCACACCTGGTTAACTGTGTAACGCCCCCCTTCCTGTCACTGGGAATTGTTACAGTATGGGTGACGAGTTTCAAGTGCCAAGTTTTCTTAGCATGATGGGTTCAGGCAAGGCAAGGCAAGTTTATTTATATAGCGCATCTCATACACAATGGTAATTCAAAGTGCTTTAGATAGAAGAAAACAAATGAATCAAAAGAAAGAAGAATAATTAAAACAGTTTAGAATAAAAAGTTAAATAACGTACAGTACAAACAGTCGGACGAACAGCGGCACACAGTGCTCATTCAGTAAAATGCACAGCTAAACAGATGTGTTTTGAGTCTGGGTTTGAATGTGACTACAGTAGGAGCACATCTGATCTCTTCTGGAAGCTGGTTCCAGCTGCTGCTGGCATAGTAGCTAAAAGCAGACTCTCCTTGTTTGGAGTGAACCCTTGGTATTTCTAGCTGACGTGATCCTAGTGCTCTGTTGGGTTTATATTCATTGAGCATATCTGCAATATATTGAGGTCCTAGGCCATTGAATGATTTATATACCAGTAATAATACTTTAAAATCAATCCTAAATGTAACTGGGAGCCAGTGTATAAAGACCTGAGGACTGGTGTGATGTGTTCATATTTTCTGGTTCTGCTCAGGATCCTGGCGGCAGCGTTCTGTATGAGCTGCAACTGTCTGATGGTCTTTTTGGGAAGGCCAGTGAGGAGTCCATTACAATAATCCACCCTGCTGGTGATGAAAGCATGCACAAGTTTCTCTAAGTCTTGACTGGAAACAAAGCATCTAATTCTTGCAATATTTTTCAGATGATAATATGCTGATTTAGTTGCTTTGACATGACTACTGAAACTAAGGTCTGACTCTAGAGACACACCAAGATTCCTGACTTGATTTTTAGGAGTTGGATCCCTAGAGTGAAGGTATGCATTCACCTTGAGAACTTCATCTTTGTTTCCAAACGCAATGAGTTCAGTTTTGTCTTTGTTTAACTGAAGAAAGTTTTGGCACATCCAACTGTTGACTTTCATCAATGCATTGGCACTGCAGGGAGTCAATGGGGCTGTAATCGTTAGGCGATAGGGCTAAGCAGATCTGTGTGTCGTCTGCATAGCTGTGGTAAGAGATTTGGTTCTTTTTCATTATTTGGCTCATTGGGAGCATGTATAGGAGTTGAATAGGAGTGGCGCAAGAATTGAGCCTTGAGGGACTCCGCATGTCATGGATGTCGACTCAGACTTATGGTCTCCTATACTCACATAATAACCTCTCCCTTCTAAGTATGACCTGAACCATTTAGAGCACTATCCCTAATGCGAACTTTTCTTCGCGCAAGCTTCACGTTTATTTCAAGTGAGTGAGATCAAATATTTCAACTCAAAACAACATTTTGTGCCCAATTATTTCCCAGACGTAGTGTTGGTATTGAGGTCAAAGTTAACGTGCATTGGGTTCGCTGTACAACAGTGGGTGATGATCACACAAGACGACTCGGCAGATTTGAAGTGTATTGCAGCAACTTTTTTGTGCATGTTCTGCAGACCACACCTCAGATTTGGTCCTCTTCAAAGGCTGAAAAATCAGGTGAAGGTGGGGGAGAAAAGTCCTCGACTTCAAATGACCGCTCTGTTGAAAAGCTACTTGCGTCACTCCAGTCGCTCTCCATTTATTAGCGAGTCTGACAGCAGCTGTCAATTAATCCGTCACTTCGGGTCTGAGGTTTTCCGGCACGGCTTGCTCGGGTGGGTAGCTCTAGCTTTCCAACTAGCAGCAGTGTTCGGGCAGAGGTGAGCGCCCACACCCTCTGCGAGGGGCGGCAACGACTCGTAGCCCTTTTCCGCCGCGCCGTCCACAGAGGAGAGCGTTGCGAACATGGTGGAGCTCAGGGCGTGCGGAATAAGCAGCGCGCCACGTCTTGGTGAGTTCCTGATGAACTCCAGGAAAGAACGGCGTGGGTTTGTGGCGAGGGGCCTGCTGGCGCTCGGCAAAAACCAGCCGTCTAGCCGACTTCGAGGAGGTTCCTCGAGGAAAAAAAAAACTGAAAAAAATAAGCTTTATCAAAAACTATTATTTTGCTACTATACAATAAACTAAGTTTGTCAATAAAATGATACCTTCATAAGGGCAACAAACTCAAAAATGCAACAATCAATCTAAAGATGTTTACTAATGCATATGTGTGATTATGTTTGATTTCGTATTTGTAATATTATTTGCTATTTTGTAAAAATCCATGTGGTGGGCTATATTTTTCTGTATATTGTATTGTGTTTGAGGTTTATCTGGGTATTTTTGGGGTTTTATTGTTTGTATTTTGGATGCATCTGACATTTAACTTTATTTGTCCTATGCTGAAAGTTATTTTACAGTGTTTTAGTAAGTTTGAGAACCCTCTGATTTAAGGTGAATTTAACTGCAGCCTATACTATATACAACTAACTATATTATTTTGTTTTATAATTTTGTATGCATTGCTATTTTGATGTTGATTGTTAACTAACAGTTCTATTTCCTTGTGGAAAGCTGTTGCAGTTTTGTGATGTTTGTGGAGCTGTTTGCTGAGAAAGAGCCTACTAAAAACAAAAGCTTCACTGCTGTGACACAACTACGATCTTGGTGTCCTCCTCATTCACCCATCACATTAACACAACGCAGAGACATTTGGGGGAGCACACCGACGTAGAGGGTTACATATACATGTTGTTTTCGGAAAATATACAAGCAGTTTATCAATGTGTCTCGGTTTCATCACTGTCAGTTCTTACTGGTCTATTCCAGACATCCCACCTCTCCCTTAAATTCAGGGATTCTCGCTATTCCTTAATTCCTCCCTATTCTAGCTTGAACAATGGCTGAAACTCTGTATTAATAGCACTTCTCCTGTTTATTGCCTCTTTAGATGAATTGCTTCGCTTGAATTCCTCAGTCGCTTTGGTTAAAAGCATCTGCTAAATGAAAAATAAAAAGACAATTGAAACAAGGAGCATTACGATATCTTTATTTTCTGAGTTGACAGATTAAAACAGCATTTGTTGTCTCTTTCTCAGCATAATTTAAATCCAACATCCCTTCCAATACTTCACTCTCAGCAAACAGGGGAAATACGTTCAAATACAATAGGATCTTTAGTTGATCCGGACCAATTCCAAAACTGTATTTTATTGCACATGTTTACTGATACTGATCGCTATTGACAACCAGCAGCTTAAAAACTCTTCTAATAAAATGTGTCCTTGTTATATAACATTTGCCTAATTAACATGTACAGTATGTCTTTACACAGATATCATCAAATGATGAGGTTGAGTCTAATTGCATGAAGTTTCTTCAGACTTATTGGAGTCACAGTCATCGTTTCTGGTCCAGATCAGTCTTTCCCCACCACCTGCCTGGTTCTTTCCAGAAGGGATCCGGTTCATATTCAGCTGCAGAAAGCGGACTTTGAAAGGTGCTGTCTAAGGCCTCGGCAGCAAGGGTCGCACACTGCTGGCCGCATCGTTGAAGAAGGACGGATCATACCTGGGAACTTCATTGCCAGCAAAAGAAATAAGCTCGGAACCCTGACAATTACTGCGCTCGTACAGCACCCAGACTCCATTTCTCACTTTGTGGGACAAAGCTGTGGCACTGAAATTCCGGATTTCCTCAAGATTGGTTTTGTTGCGTACGATCGCGCTTCTTCCTTTATAGCCCTCAAACTCAAACAGGTGGATTTCAGGGTGGCTCAGGTCATCTGAGACCATCTTGAGGGAAGAAAACGGCATTTGGCCACCAAGGGTGGCGTACTCCCCTTCCTCAAACACCACCTGCTTTCCAGCAAAACTCTTGTCATAGTACGCCACCCATGCTTTGCCAATGACTTTTATGGAGGCGATGTCGTCTTTGAAGCCCTCCTTTTCTATGTCGCTGACATCATACTTGAATTCCTCTACTTTGCCCTTGAAGCCCTCTTTGCTATAAACAATGATCTTGCTCATTTTGAGTGATGACTCGAGGAGAGAGAGGCTGAAGAAGGCAAGTGTTTCTGAAGCAGCTTCCAGTGGTTCTGCTGGGAACAGTGACTTACTTGGTGTGCAGAGCTGCCTTTTAAAGCACAAATACACCAAAGTGGGCGTTGACTAGGTCATGACAGGACGTGTAGGTGTGGAAGCTGAGAAACATGCCAAATCTCAAACTTCTGCTCAGTATCTACAGTCACATGTAGACTAATACAAGGTTCAAAACTCTCTACGAGTCGTATGTTACAAGGGGAAAAACAAACAAACAAAAAAAAAAACATTATATTGTGTTCACTTTGAACTGCTGCTTAGCTCTTAGGTACAAGTTGCTACTGATAATGGCCAAATCCCAAATACTGTAAATTGAGCCACACTTCACTAATTCCATTAAATGGTAAGATGCATCTTAACTGAGATGCAGAAATATCACGGAAGAAAAGAAAAAAAAAGTACTTACCATCACCACTTCTCCCTCCTAAAGCAATCCACTTAAACTTTTAAAGTCAACTGAACAGCGTTGTTACGTCAACCGATAACTGACGCAAAGGCCGTTGATATTTTTGTGACCATAAAGTGAATTTCTTAAAATACGTCCACGCTTGTGTTTATTTGTAACTCTGTAGCCATACGGTAACATTGCGTGAGGAACAGAGTGAAAAAAATTTTCCGCTCTGTGAACATGGCCTCACCAAACTCAAAGATGAATCTTAAAATCAGCATCTGGCAATCGGCGACGGGAGCCAACGGCTTTTTAATGATGAAACTCACACAACGCTTCTTCAGGTGGCGATTTGTGAATGTGGATGGAGACGGTGATCCGTTTTGGGTTTGTTCCATGAAGCAATCGTTTGGCCTCGGAAGACTTGAAATATTTGATATTTTTGAATAAATGATTGTGACCATACTTTTTATCTGCCTGCTATGTGTTTCATATTGATAAATGGTTATGTTTATGGTCGGGTTAGGTGCTCAAAAACATCTACTCAGTAGACTAGGGGCGGCAGTGGCTCATTGGTTCATGTAGGTTGTCTACAAACTGGAAGGTTGGCGGTTCAATCCCCGCTTCCACCTGACCAAGTGTCGAGGTGTCCATGAGCAAGACACGTAACCCCGGCTGCTCCCGACGAGCTGGGTGGCGCCTTGCATGGCTTACACCGCTGTCGGTGAATGTGAGGCAATATGTAAAGCGCTTTGGTGGCCATTGGGTCTGTGTGGGAAAGTGCTATATAAATGCAGTCCATTTACTAAACCTGACTTCTTCACCACGGACAATTTTATGCGCAGCATATACCTGACACGACTCCCAAGTTGCTCTTTGTAGTTTTATTCACGGCCGGGAGATCACTGGCCACAACAACCAAGTGAGTCTCCTGAATAGAAAGATACATGAACATTTAAATCATATTAATGTCATAAAAATCCATGTCACTTAAGTCTTCTTCACTGTGATTTGTTCTGGTGATTGGTTTGTAACGATCTAAGCTAATCATATTGGTTCTACTGTGTTGAGCACTTTTGGGGTAATGGTCTCTGACCTGAGCATCCTAAGTCTGCATTTCTCTGTAGCTACATTTAATGTTGAAAACAGCTATTATAAAATATTTCCATCACATACCCCAATGTATAATTTCATGATGATAAAATTCCCATGCCCATTGCGTCTGTATTGATGCCAAAGGTTTTTCAATGAAAGCAATGACAATAAAGAGGCGAAAGGACGCTTTTGGCGTCTGTGTAGTATCACGCGCATTTGTCTTGGACACGTGATGATATCAGACACCTTGGAATGAGAAACCGTTAGGCTTGTTCGACTTGACCGGCGCCGCACAAACCGATCGGTTTATGACATCAAAGTACTGCGAGAGCAATTAGAGAGCAGACGGCTTCTTATGCTTTTGGAATCGCTCTCGCGGTACGTGCAGCGCCGGTTCAAGTCGAACCAGCCCATAGCCTTCTACCCTGATAACAGTTAAGCAGGTGTGATTTCTCACGAATATATATATATATATTTCTTATCAGTTCTCGTTAAACAACCTAATGCAACCCTTTTCCAGGGAACTGGCAAAAACGCAACGATATTACTCAATGACAGAAGTGGGTGTTTACAATGAGACGCGAGTGTTTAAATCAGAGTGGGTAGAAAATGACCTTTGTATAAATGATGAAAGTTTTGATGTGATTCTACTAACATTATAAGAATGAATAATAATAAAAAATGTCTCTTTACATGAAGCTGAAATCAGTGAGTGAACTGAGAAAAAATGTACAGGACAAAAATATTTATTACCAGCCATTAAAACAGAATTAGCAGAATGTTTTCTTATCTTATTAGTGGGCTGGTGTTTTGAAATATATGACTGACTTATTGCTTGAATCAATACTGATATTTGCACTATTTATGTTCAGGGGTGTTCATATCTTGCTTGTAAAACTATGTGAATTTAATGAGGCTCTGATTATTGTTATCTGATTACTCTGATTCGATGTGCATCACACACAATATGTATATATATATATATATATATATATCAATATGTATACATATTTTTAAACAACTTTATTCACTGATGACTCTTATACTTCCACTCGAATGTCTTTCAATCTTATTTTCTGTCAAAAGTTAATAACAGTATTTTTAATTAGTCTGTCTTGAAAAATACTAGCGCATACAGCCACCGCTTACTTATAGACAAGGAATATAATATTGATCACTCAGATTTCACATGTGACTTTATGCTAAATAAATGATTTGTTAGATACTGTTGCATAATTAAGTGATCATAGAAATTAATGGTATGCATTGTTTTCAATTTAGAGGGAGATATTAGGTTCATTGTCACACAAAATTATTGTTTTGTTTAGGTTCTTTCGAAATAATTTCCCCTAATTGAATGTGTGACATGTCATAATAACGAAAGCCCAAGACAGACCCTCTCAGGTTGAGGCAGCATTAGTATTTTTCTGGACATGAGAGTTTAATGGGTATGAAAACGAATGTCAAACAGTACAAAGTTCAGGCATGACATTCAATCTCTGTCATTATCGTTGCATTTTTGTCAGTTCCCTGGAAAATGTTTGCATTAGGTTTTTTTGACGAGAACTGACAAGGAATGTATATATTCTTGAGAAATCACACCTGGTTAACTGTGTAACGCCCCCCTTCCTGTCACTGGGAATTGTTACAGTATGGGTGACGAGTTTCAAGTGCCAAGTTTTCTTAGCATGATGGGTTCAGGCAAGGCAAGGCAAGTTTATTTATATAGCGCATCTCATACACAATGGTAATTCAAAGTGCTTTAGATAGAAGAAAACAAATGAATCAAAAGAAAGAAGAATAATTAAAACAGTTTAGAATAAAAAGTTAAATAACGTACAGTACAAACAGTCGGACGAACAGCGGCACACAGTGCTCATTCAGTAAAATGCACAGCTAAACAGATGTGTTTTGAGTCTGGGTTTGAATGTGACTACAGTAGGAGCACATCTGATCTCTTCTGGAAGCTGGTTCCAGCTGCTGCTGGCATAGTAGCTAAAAGCAGACTCTCCTTGTTTGGAGTGAACCCTTGGTATTTCTAGCTGACGTGATCCTAGTGCTCTGTTGGGTTTATATTCATTGAGCATATCTGCAATATATTGAGGTCCTAGGCCATTGAATGATTTATATACCAGTAATAATACTTTAAAATCAATCCTAAATGTAACTGGGAGCCAGTGTATAAAGACCTGAGGACTGGTGTGATGTGTTCATATTTTCTGGTTCTGCTCAGGATCCTGGCGGCAGCGTTCTGTATGAGCTGCAACTGTCTGATGGTCTTTTTGGGAAGGCCAGTGAGGAGTCCATTACAATAATCCACCCTGCTGGTGATGAAAGCATGCACAAGTTTCTCTAAGTCTTGACTGGAAACAAAGCATCTAATTCTTGCAATATTTTTCAGATGATAATATGCTGATTTAGTTGCTTTGACATGACTACTGAAACTAAGGTCTGACTCTAGAGACACACCAAGATTCCTGACTTGATTTTTAGGAGTTGGATCCCTAGAGTGAAGGTATGCATTCACCTTGAGAACTTCATCTTTGTTTCCAAACGCAATGAGTTCAGTTTTGTCTTTTTTTTAACTGAAGAAAGTTTTGGCACATCCAACTGTTGACTTTCATCAATGCATTGGCACTGCAGGGAGTCAATGGGGCTGTAATCGTTAGGCGATAGGGCTAAGCAGATCTGTGTGTCGTCTGCATAGCTGTGGTAAGAGATTTGGTTCTTTTTCATTATTTGGCTCATTGGGAGCATGTATAGGAGTTGAATAGGAGTGGCGCAAGAATTGAGCCTTGAGGGACTCCGCATGTCATGGATGTCCACTCAGACTTATGGTCTCCTATACTCACATAATAACCTCTCCCTTCTAAGTATGACCTGAACCATTTAGAGCACTATCCCTAATGCGAACTTTTCTTCGCGCAAGCTTCACGTTTATTTCAAGTGAGTGAGATCAAATATTTCAACTCAAAACAACATTTTGTGCCCAATTATTTCCCAGACGTAGTGTTGGTATTGAGGTCAAAGTTAACGTGCATTGGGTTCGCTGTACAACAGTGGGTGATGATCACACAAGACGACTCGGCAGATTTGAAGTGTATTGCAGCAACTTTTTTGTGCATGTTCTGCAGACCACACCTCAGATTTGGTCCTCTTCAAAGGCTGAAAAATCAGGTGAAGGTGGGGGAGAAAAGTCCTCGACTTCAAATGACCGCTCTGTTGAAAAGCTACTTGCGTCACTCCAGTCGCTCTCCATTTATTAGCGAGTCTGACAGCAGCTGTCAATTAATCCGTCACTTCGGGTCTGAGGTTTTCCGGCACGGCTTGCTCGGGTGGGTAGCTCTAGCTTTCCAACTAGCAGCAGTGTTCGGGCAGAGGTGAGCGCCCACACCCTCTGCGAGGGGCGGCAACGACTCGTAGCCCTTTTCCGCCGCGCCGTCCACAGAGGAGAGCGTTGCGAACATGGTGGAGCTCAGGGCGTGCGGAATAAGCAGCGCGCCACGTCTTGGTGAGTTCCTGATGAACTCCAGGAAAGAACGGCGTGGGTTTGTGGCGAGGGGCCTGCTGGCGCTCGGCAAAAACCAGCCGTCTAGCCGACTTCGAGGAGGTTCCTCGAGGAAAAAAAAAACTGAAAAAAATAAGCTTTATCAAAAACTATTATTTTGCTACTATACAATAAACTAAGTTTGTCAATAAAATGATACCTTCATAAGGGCAACAAACTCAAAAATGCAACAATCAATCTAAAGATGTTTACTAATGCATATGTGTGATTATGTTTGATTTCGTATTTGTAATATTATTTGCTATTTTGTAAAAATCCATGTGGTGGGCTATATTTTTCTGTATATTGTATTGTGTTTGAGGTTTATCTGGGTATTTTTGGGGTTTTATTGTTTGTATTTTGGATGCATCTGACATTTAACTTTATTTGTCCTATGCTGAAAGTTATTTTACAGTGTTTTAGTAAGTTTGAGAACCCTCTGATTTAAGGTGAATTTAACTGCAGCCTATACTATATACAACTAACTATATTATTTTGTTTTATAATTTTGTATGCATTGCTATTTTGATGTTGATTGTTAACTAACAGTTCTATTTCCTTGTGGAAAGCTGTTGCAGTTTTGTGATGTTTGTGGAGCTGTTTGCTGAGAAAGAGCCTACTAAAAACAAAAGCTTCACTGCTGTGACACAACTACGATCTTGGTGTCCTCCTCATTCACCCATCACATTAACACAACGCAGAGACATTTGGGGGAGCACACCGACGTAGAGGGTTACATATACATGTTGTTTTCGGAAAATATACAAGCAGTTTATCAATGTGTCTCGGTTTCATCACTGTCAGTTCTTACTGGTCTATTCCAGACATCCCACCTCTCCCTTAAATTCAGGGATTCTCGCTATTCCTTAATTCCTCCCTATTCTAGCTTGAACAATGGCTGAAACTCTGTATTAATAGCACTTCTCCTGTTTATTGCCTCTTTAGATGAATTGCTTCGCTTGAATTCCTCAGTCGCTTTGGTTAAAAGCATCTGCTAAATGAAAAATAAAAAGACAATTGAAACAAGGAGCATTACGATATCTTTATTTTCTGAGTTGACAGATTAAAACAGCATTTGTTGTCTCTTTCTCAGCATAATTTAAATCCAACATCCCTTCCAATACTTCACTCTCAGCAAACAGGGGAAATACGTTCAAATACAATAGGATCTTTAGTTGATCCGGACCAATTCCAAAACTGTATTTTATTGCACATGTTTACTGATACTGATCGCTATTGACAACCAGCAGCTTAAAAACTCTTCTAATAAAATGTGTCCTTGTTATATAACATTTGCCTAATTAACATGTACAGTATGTCTTTACACAGATATCATCAAATGATGAGGTTGAGTCTAATTGCATGAAGTTTCTTCAGACTTATTGGAGTCACAGTCATCGTTTCTGGTCCAGATCAGTCTTTCCCCACCACCTGCCTGGTTCTTTCCAGAAGGGATCCGGTTCATATTCAGCTGCAGAAAGCGGACTTTGAAAGGTGCTGTCTAAGGCCTCGGCAGCAAGGGTCGCACACTGCTGGCCGCATCGTTGAAGAAGGACGGATCATACCTGGGAACTTCATTGCCAGCAAAAGAAATAAGCTCGGAACCCTGACAATTACTGCGCTCGTACAGCACCCAGACTCCATTTCTCACTTTGTGGGACAAAGCTGTGGCACTGAAATTCCGGATTTCCTCAAGATTGGTTTTGTTGCGTACGATCGCGCTTCTTCCTTTATAGCCCTCAAACTCAAACAGGTGGATTTCAGGGTGGCTCAGGTCATCTGAGACCATCTTGAGGGAAGAAAACGGCATTTGGCCACCAAGGGTGGCGTACTCCCCTTCCTCAAACACCACCTGCTTTCCAGCAAAACTCTTGTCATAGTACGCCACCCATGCTTTGCCAATGACTTTTATGGAGGCGATGTCGTCTTTGAAGCCCTCCTTTTCTATGTCGCTGACATCATACTTGAATTCCTCTACTTTGCCCTTGAAGCCCTCTTTGCTATAAACAATGATCTTGCTCATTTTGAGTGATGACTCGAGGAGAGAGAGGCTGAAGAAGGCAAGTGTTTCTGAAGCAGCTTCCAGTGGTTCTGCTGGGAACAGTGACTTACTTGGTGTGCAGAGCTGCCTTTTAAAGCACAAATACACCAAAGTGGGCGTTGACTAGGTCATGACAGGACGTGTAGGTGTGGAAGCTGAGAAACATGCCAAATCTCAAACTTCTGCTCAGTATCTACAGTCACATGTAGACTAATACAAGGTTCAAAACTCTCTACGAGTCGTATGTTACAAGGGGAAAAACAAACAAACAAAAAAAAAAACATTATATTGTGTTCACTTTGAACTGCTGCTTAGCTCTTAGGTACAAGTTGCTACTGATAATGGCCAAATCCCAAATACTGTAAATTGAGCCACACTTCACTAATTCCATTAAATGGTAAGATGCATCTTAACTGAGATGCAGAAATATCACGGAAGAAAAGAAAAAAAAAGTACTTACCATCACCACTTCTCCCTCCTAAAGCAATCCACTTAAACTTTTAAAGTCAACTGAACAGCGTTGTTACGTCAACCGATAACTGACGCAAAGGCCGTTGATATTTTTGTGACCATAAAGTGAATTTCTTAAAATACGTCCACGCTTGTGTTTATTTGTAACTCTGTAGCCATACGGTAACATTGCGTGAGGAACAGAGTGAAAAAAATTTTCCGCTCTGTGAACATGGCCTCACCAAACTCAAAGATGAATCTTAAAATCAGCATCTGGCAATCGGCGACGGGAGCCAACGGCTTTTTAATGATGAAACTCACACAACGCTTCTTCAGGTGGCGATTTGTGAATGTGGATGGAGACGGTGATCCGTTTTGGGTTTGTTCCATGAAGCAATCGTTTGGCCTCGGAAGACTTGAAATATTTGAT
This sequence comes from Semotilus atromaculatus, assembly GCA_031834385.1. Taxonomy (NCBI): domain Eukaryota; kingdom Metazoa; phylum Chordata; class Actinopteri; order Cypriniformes; family Leuciscidae; genus Semotilus; species Semotilus atromaculatus. Next base: position 793,477 of record JAULUF010000098.1, read on the forward strand.
ATTTTTGAATAAATGATTGTGACCATACTTTTTATCTGCCTGCTATGTGTTTCATATTGATAAATGGTTATGTTTATGGTCGGGTTAGGTGCTCAAAAACATCTACTCAGTAGACTAGGGGCGGCAGTGGCTCATTGGTTCATGTAGGTTGTCTACAAACTGGAAGGTTGGCGGTTCAATCCCCGCTTCCACCTGACCAAGTGTCGAGGTGTCCATGAGCAAGACACGTAACCCCGGCTGCTCCCGACGAGCTGGGTGGCGCCTTGCATGGCTTACACCGCTGTCGGTGAATGTGAGGCAATATGTAAAGCGCTTTGGTGGCCATTGGGTCTGTGTGGGAAAGTGCTATATAAATGCAGTCCATTTACTAAACCTGACTTCTTCACCACGGACAATTTTATGCGCAGCATATACCTGACACGACTCCCAAGTTGCTCTTTGTAGTTTTATTCACGGCCGGGAGATCACTGGCCACAACAACCAAGTGAGTCTCCTGAATAGAAAGATACATGAACATTTAAATCATATTAATGTCATAAAAATCCATGTCACTTAAGTCTTCTTCACTGTGATTTGTTCTGGTGATTGGTTTGTAACGATCTAAGCTAATCATATTGGTTCTACTGTGTTGAGCACTTTTGGGGTAATGGTCTCTGACCTGAGCATCCTAAGTCTGCATTTCTCTGTAGCTACATTTAATGTTGAAAACAGCTATTATAAAATATTTCCATCACATACCCCAATGTATAATTTCATGATGATAAAATTCCCATGCCCATTGCGTCTGTATTGATGCCAAAGGTTTTTCAATGAAAGCAATGACAATAAAGAGGCGAAAGGACGCTTTTGGCGTCTGTGTAGTATCACGCGCATTTGTCTTGGACACGTGATGATATCAGACACCTTGGAATGAGAAACCGTTAGGCTTGTTCGACTTGACCGGCGCCGCACAAACCGATCGGTTTATGACATCAAAGTACTGCGAGAGCAATTAGAGAGCAGACGGCTTCTTATGCTTTTGGAATCGCTCTCGCGGTACGTGCAGCGCCGGTTCAAGTCGAACCAGCCCATAGCCTTCTACCCTGATAACAGTTAAGCAGGTGTGATTTCTCACGAATATATATATATATATTTCTTATCAGTTCTCGTTAAACAACCTAATGCAACCCTTTTCCAGGGAACTGGCAAAAACGCAACGATATTACTCAATGACAGAAGTGGGTGTTTACAATGAGACGCGAGTGTTTAAATCAGAGTGGGTAGAAAATGACCTTTGTATAAATGATGAAAGTTTTGATGTGATTCTACTAACATTATAAGAATGAATAATAATAAAAAATGTCTCTTTACATGAAGCTGAAATCAGTGAGTGAACTGAGAAAAAATGTACAGGACAAAAATATTTATTACCAGCCATTAAAACAGAATTAGCAGAATGTTTTCTTATCTTATTAGTGGGCTGGTGTTTTGAAATATATGACTGACTTATTGCTTGAATCAATACTGATATTTGCACTATTTATGTTCAGGGGTGTTCATATCTTGCTTGTAAAACTATGTGAATTTAATGAGGCTCTGATTATTGTTATCTGATTACTCTGATTCGATGTGCATCACACACAATATGTATATATATATATATATATATATATCAATATGTATACATATTTTTAAACAACTTTATTCACTGATGACTCTTATACTTCCACTCGAATGTCTTTCAATCTTATTTTCTGTCAAAAGTTAATAACAGTATTTTTAATTAGTCTGTCTTGAAAAATACTAGCGCATACAGCCACCGCTTACTTATAGACAAGGAATATAATATTGATCACTCAGATTTCACATGTGACTTTATGCTAAATAAATGATTTGTTAGATACTGTTGCATAATTAAGTGATCATAGAAATTAATGGTATGCATTGTTTTCAATTTAGAGGGAGATATTAGGTTCATTGTCACACAAAATTATTGTTTTGTTTAGGTTCTTTCGAAATAATTTCCCCTAATTGAATGTGTGACATGTCATAATAACGAAAGCCCAAGACAGACCCTCTCAGGTTGAGGCAGCATTAGTATTTTTCTGGACATGAGAGTTTAATGGGTATGAAAACGAATGTCAAACAGTACAAAGTTCAGGCATGACATTCAATCTCTGTCATTATCGTTGCATTTTTGTCAGTTCCCTGGAAAATGTTTGCATTAGGTTTTTTTGACGAGAACTGACAAGGAATGTATATATTCTTGAGAAATCACACCTGGTTAACTGTGTAACGCCCCCCTTCCTGTCACTGGGAATTGTTACAGTATGGGTGACGAGTTTCAAGTGCCAAGTTTTCTTAGCATGATGGGTTCAGGCAAGGCAAGGCAAGTTTATTTATATAGCGCATCTCATACACAATGGTAATTCAAAGTGCTTTAGATAGAAGAAAACAAATGAATCAAAAGAAAGAAGAATAATTAAAACAGTTTAGAATAAAAAGTTAAATAACGTACAGTACAAACAGTCGGACGAACAGCGGCACACAGTGCTCATTCAGTAAAATGCACAGCTAAACAGATGTGTTTTGAGTCTGGGTTTGAATGTGACTACAGTAGGAGCACATCTGATCTCTTCTGGAAGCTGGTTCCAGCTGCTGCTGGCATAGTAGCTAAAAGCAGACTCTCCTTGTTTGGAGTGAACCCTTGGTATTTCTAGCTGACGTGATCCTAGTGCTCTGTTGGGTTTATATTCATTGAGCATATCTGCAATATATTGAGGTCCTAGGCCATTGAATGATTTATATACCAGTAATAATACTTTAAAATCAATCCTAAATGTAACTGGGAGCCAGTGTATAAAGACCTGAGGACTGGTGTGATGTGTTCATATTTTCTGGTTCTGCTCAGGATCCTGGCGGCAGCGTTCTGTATGAGCTGCAACTGTCTGATGGTCTTTTTGGGAAGGCCAGTGAGGAGTCCATTACAATAATCCACCCTGCTGGTGATGAAAGCATGCACAAGTTTCTCTAAGTCTTGACTGGAAACAAAGCATCTAATTCTTGCAATATTTTTCAGATGATAATATGCTGATTTAGTTGCTTTGACATGACTACTGAAACTAAGGTCTGACTCTAGAGACACACCAAGATTCCTGACTTGATTTTTAGGAGTTGGATCCCTAGAGTGAAGGTATGCATTCACCTTGAGAACTTCATCTTTGTTTCCAAACGCAATGAGTTCAGTTTTGTCTTTGTTTAACTGAAGAAAGTTTTGGCACATCCAACTGTTGACTTTCATCAATGCATTGGCACTGCAGGGAGTCAATGGGGCTGTAATCGTTAGGCGATAGGGCTAAGCAGATCTGTGTGTCGTCTGCATAGCTGTGGTAAGAGATTTGGTTCTTTTTCATTATTTGGCTCATTGGGAGCATGTATAGGAGTTGAATAGGAGTGGCGCAAGAATTGAGCCTTGAGGGACTCCGCATGTCATGGATGTCGACTCAGACTTATGGTCTCCTATACTCACATAATAACCTCTCCCTTCTAAGTATGACCTGAACCATTTAGAGCACTATCCCTAATGCGAACTTTTCTTCGCGCAAGCTTCACGTTTATTTCAAGTGAGTGAGATCAAATATTTCAACTCAAAACAACATTTTGTGCCCAATTATTTCCCAGACGTAGTGTTGGTATTGAGGTCAAAGTTAACGTGCATTGGGTTCGCTGTACAACAGTGGGTGATGATCACACAAGACGACTCGGCAGATTTGAAGTGTATTGCAGCAACTTTTTTGTGCATGTTCTGCAGACCACACCTCAGATTTGGTCCTCTTCAAAGGCTGAAAAATCAGGTGAAGGTGGGGGAGAAAAGTCCTCGACTTCAAATGACCGCTCTGTTGAAAAGCTACTTGCGTCACTCCAGTCGCTCTCCATTTATTAGCGAGTCTGACAGCAGCTGTCAATTAATCCGTCACTTCGGGTCTGAGGTTTTCCGGCACGGCTTGCTCGGGTGGGTAGCTCTAGCTTTCCAACTAGCAGCAGTGTTCGGGCAGAGGTGAGCGCCCACACCCTCTGCGAGGGGCGGCAACGACTCGTAGCCCTTTTCCGCCGCGCCGTCCACAGAGGAGAGCGTTGCGAACATGGTGGAGCTCAGGGCGTGCGGAATAAGCAGCGCGCCACGTCTTGGTGAGTTCCTGATGAACTCCAGGAAAGAACGGCGTGGGTTTGTGGCGAGGGGCCTGCTGGCGCTCGGCAAAAACCAGCCGTCTAGCCGACTTCGAGGAGGTTCCTCGAGGAAAAAAAAAACTGAAAAAAATAAGCTTTATCAAAAACTATTATTTTGCTACTATACAATAAACTAAGTTTGTCAATAAAATGATACCTTCATAAGGGCAACAAACTCAAAAATGCAACAATCAATCTAAAGATGTTTACTAATGCATATGTGTGATTATGTTTGATTTCGTATTTGTAATATTATTTGCTATTTTGTAAAAATCCATGTGGTGGGCTATATTTTTCTGTATATTGTATTGTGTTTGAGGTTTATCTGGGTATTTTTGGGGTTTTATTGTTTGTATTTTGGATGCATCTGACATTTAACTTTATTTGTCCTATGCTGAAAGTTATTTTACAGTGTTTTAGTAAGTTTGAGAACCCTCTGATTTAAGGTGAATTTAACTGCAGCCTATACTATATACAACTAACTATATTATTTTGTTTTATAATTTTGTATGCATTGCTATTTTGATGTTGATTGTTAACTAACAGTTCTATTTCCTTGTGGAAAGCTGTTGCAGTTTTGTGATGTTTGTGGAGCTGTTTGCTGAGAAAGAGCCTACTAAAAACAAAAGCTTCACTGCTGTGACACAACTACGATCTTGGTGTCCTCCTCATTCACCCATCACATTAACACAACGCAGAGACATTTGGGGGAGCACACCGACGTAGAGGGTTACATATACATGTTGTTTTCGGAAAATATACAAGCAGTTTATCAATGTGTCTCGGTTTCATCACTGTCAGTTCTTACTGGTCTATTCCAGACATCCCACCTCTCCCTTAAATTCAGGGATTCTCGCTATTCCTTAATTCCTCCCTATTCTAGCTTGAACAATGGCTGAAACTCTGTATTAATAGCACTTCTCCTGTTTATTGCCTCTTTAGATGAATTGCTTCGCTTGAATTCCTCAGTCGCTTTGGTTAAAAGCATCTGCTAAATGAAAAATAAAAAGACAATTGAAACAAGGAGCATTACGATATCTTTATTTTCTGAGTTGACAGATTAAAACAGCATTTGTTGTCTCTTTCTCAGCATAATTTAAATCCAACATCCCTTCCAATACTTCACTCTCAGCAAACAGGGGAAATACGTTCAAATACAATAGGATCTTTAGTTGATCCGGACCAATTCCAAAACTGTATTTTATTGCACATGTTTACTGATACTGATCGCTATTGACAACCAGCAGCTTAAAAACTCTTCTAATAAAATGTGTCCTTGTTATATAACATTTGCCTAATTAACATGTACAGTATGTCTTTACACAGATATCATCAAATGATGAGGTTGAGTCTAATTGCATGAAGTTTCTTCAGACTTATTGGAGTCACAGTCATCGTTTCTGGTCCAGATCAGTCTTTCCCCACCACCTGCCTGGTTCTTTCCAGAAGGGATCCGGTTCATATTCAGCTGCAGAAAGCGGACTTTGAAAGGTGCTGTCTAAGGCCTCGGCAGCAAGGGTCGCACACTGCTGGCCGCATCGTTGAAGAAGGACGGATCATACCTGGGAACTTCATTGCCAGCAAAAGAAATAAGCTCGGAACCCTGACAATTACTGCGCTCGTACAGCACCCAGACTCCATTTCTCACTTTGTGGGACAAAGCTGTGGCACTGAAATTCCGGATTTCCTCAAGATTGGTTTTGTTGCGTACGATCGCGCTTCTTCCTTTATAGCCCTCAAACTCAAACAGGTGGATTTCAGGGTGGCTCAGGTCATCTGAGACCATCTTGAGGGAAGAAAACGGCATTTGGCCACCAAGGGTGGCGTACTCCCCTTCCTCAAACACCACCTGCTTTCCAGCAAAACTCTTGTCATAGTACGCCACCCATGCTTTGCCAATGACTTTTATGGAGGCGATGTCGTCTTTGAAGCCCTCCTTTTCTATGTCGCTGACATCATACTTGAATTCCTCTACTTTGCCCTTGAAGCCCTCTTTGCTATAAACAATGATCTTGCTCATTTTGAGTGATGACTCGAGGAGAGAGAGGCTGAAGAAGGCAAGTGTTTCTGAAGCAGCTTCCAGTGGTTCTGCTGGGAACAGTGACTTACTTGGTGTGCAGAGCTGCCTTTTAAAGCACAAATACACCAAAGTGGGCGTTGACTAGGTCATGACAGGACGTGTAGGTGTGGAAGCTGAGAAACATGCCAAATCTCAAACTTCTGCTCAGTATCTACAGTCACATGTAGACTAATACAAGGTTCAAAACTCTCTACGAGTCGTATGTTACAAGGGGAAAAACAAACAAACAAAAAAAAAAACATTATATTGTGTTCACTTTGAACTGCTGCTTAGCTCTTAGGTACAAGTTGCTACTGATAATGGCCAAATCCCAAATACTGTAAATTGAGCCACACTTCACTAATTCCATTAAATGGTAAGATGCATCTTAACTGAGATGCAGAAATATCACGGAAGAAAAGAAAAAAAAAGTACTTACCATCACCACTTCTCCCTCCTAAAGCAATCCACTTAAACTTTTAAAGTCAACTGAACAGCGTTGTTACGTCAACCGATAACTGACGCAAAGGCCGTTGATATTTTTGTGACCATAAAGTGAATTTCTTAAAATACGTCCACGCTTGTGTTTATTTGTAACTCTGTAGCCATACGGTAACATTGCGTGAGGAACAGAGTGAAAAAAATTTTCCGCTCTGTGAACATGGCCTCACCAAACTCAAAGATGAATCTTAAAATCAGCATCTGGCAATCGGCGACGGGAGCCAACGGCTTTTTAATGATGAAACTCACACAACGCTTCTTCAGGTGGCGATTTGTGAATGTGGATGGAGACGGTGATCCGTTTTGGGTTTGTTCCATGAAGCAATCGTTTGGCCTCGGAAGACTTGAAATATTTGATATTTTTGAATAAATGATTGTGACCATACTTTTTATCTGCCTGCTATGTGTTTCATATTGATAAATGGTTATGTTTATGGTCGGGTTAGGTGCTCAAAAACATCTACTCAGTAGACTAGGGGCGGCAGTGGCTCATTGGTTCATGTAGGTTGTCTACAAACTGGAAGGTTGGCGGTTCAATCCCCGCTTCCACCTGACCAAGTGTCGAGGTGTCCATGAGCAAGACACGTAACCCCGGCTGCTCCCGACGAGCTGGGTGGCGCCTTGCATGGCTTACACCGCTGTCGGTGAATGTGAGGCAATATGTAAAGCGCTTTGGTGGCCATTGGGTCTGTGTGGGAAAGTGCTATATAAATGCAGTCCATTTACTAAACCTGACTTCTTCACCACGGACAATTTTATGCGCAGCATATACCTGACACGACTCCCAAGTTGCTCTTTGTAGTTTTATTCACGGCCGGGAGATCACTGGCCACAACAACCAAGTGAGTCTCCTGAATAGAAAGATACATGAACATTTAAATCATATTAATGTCATAAAAATCCATGTCACTTAAGTCTTCTTCACTGTGATTTGTTCTGGTGATTGGTTTGTAACGATCTAAGCTAATCATATTGGTTCTACTGTGTTGAGCACTTTTGGGGTAATGGTCTCTGACCTGAGCATCCTAAGTCTGCATTTCTCTGTAGCTACATTTAATGTTGAAAACAGCTATTATAAAATATTTCCATCACATACCCCAATGTATAATTTCATGATGATAAAATTCCCATGCCCATTGCGTCTGTATTGATGCCAAAGGTTTTTCAATGAAAGCAATGACAATAAAGAGGCGAAAGGACGCTTTTGGCGTCTGTGTAGTATCACGCGCATTTGTCTTGGACACGTGATGATATCAGACACCTTGGAATGAGAAACCGTTAGGCTTGTTCGACTTGACCGGCGCCGCACAAACCGATCGGTTTATGACATCAAAGTACTGCGAGAGCAATTAGAGAGCAGACGGCTTCTTATGCTTTTGGAATCGCTCTCGCGGTACGTGCAGCGCCGGTTCAAGTCGAACCAGCCCATAGCCTTCTACCCTGATAACAGTTAAGCAGGTGTGATTTCTCACGAATATATATATATATATTTCTTATCAGTTCTCGTTAAACAACCTAATGCAACCCTTTTCCAGGGAACTGGCAAAAACGCAACGATATTACTCAATGACAGAAGTGGGTGTTTACAATGAGACGCGAGTGTTTAAATCAGAGTGGGTAGAAAATGACCTTTGTATAAATGATGAAAGTTTTGATGTGATTCTACTAACATTATAAGAATGAATAATAATAAAAAATGTCTCTTTACATGAAGCTGAAATCAGTGAGTGAACTGAGAAAAAATGTACAGGACAAAAATATTTATTACCAGCCATTAAAACAGAATTAGCAGAATGTTTTCTTATCTTATTAGTGGGCTGGTGTTTTGAAATATATGACTGACTTATTGCTTGAATCAATACTGATATTTGCACTATTTATGTTCAGGGGTGTTCATATCTTGCTTGTAAAACTATGTGAATTTAATGAGGCTCTGATTATTGTTATCTGATTACTCTGATTCGATGTGCATCACACACAATATGTATATATATATATATATATATATATCAATATGTATACATATTTTTAAACAACTTTATTCACTGATGACTCTTATACTTCCACTCGAATGTCTTTCAATCTTATTTTCTGTCAAAAGTTAATAACAGTATTTTTAATTAGTCTGTCTTGAAAAATACTAGCGCATACAGCCACCGCTTACTTATAGACAAGGAATATAATATTGATCACTCAGATTTCACATGTGACTTTATGCTAAATAAATGATTTGTTAGATACTGTTGCATAATTAAGTGATCATAGAAATTAATGGTATGCATTGTTTTCAATTTAGAGGGAGATATTAGGTTCATTGTCACACAAAATTATTGTTTTGTTTAGGTTCTTTCGAAATAATTTCCCCTAATTGAATGTGTGACATGTCATAATAACGAAAGCCCAAGACAGACCCTCTCAGGTTGAGGCAGCATTAGTATTTTTCTGGACATGAGAGTTTAATGGGTATGAAAACGAATGTCAAACAGTACAAAGTTCAGGCATGACATTCAATCTCTGTCATTATCGTTGCATTTTTGTCAGTTCCCTGGAAAATGTTTGCATTAGGTTTTTTTGACGAGAACTGACAAGGAATGTATATATTCTTGAGAAATCACACCTGGTTAACTGTGTAACGCCCCCCTTCCTGTCACTGGGAATTGTTACAGTATGGGTGACGAGTTTCAAGTGCCAAGTTTTCTTAGCATGATGGGTTCAGGCAAGGCAAGGCAAGTTTATTTATATAGCGCATCTCATACACAATGGTAATTCAAAGTGCTTTAGATAGAAGAAAACAAATGAATCAAAAGAAAGAAGAATAATTAAAACAGTTTAGAATAAAAAGTTAAATAACGTACAGTACAAACAGTCGGACGAACAGCGGCACACAGTGCTCATTCAGTAAAATGCACAGCTAAACAGATGTGTTTTGAGTCTGGGTTTGAATGTGACTACAGTAGGAGCACATCTGATCTCTTCTGGAAGCTGGTTCCAGCTGCTGCTGGCATAGTAGCTAAAAGCAGACTCTCCTTGTTTGGAGTGAACCCTTGGTATTTCTAGCTGACGTGATCCTAGTGCTCTGTTGGGTTTATATTCATTGAGCATATCTGCAATATATTGAGGTCCTAGGCCATTGAATGATTTATATACCAGTAATAATACTTTAAAATCAATCCTAAATGTAACTGGGAGCCAGTGTATAAAGACCTGAGGACTGGTGTGATGTGTTCATATTTTCTGGTTCTGCTCAGGATCCTGGCGGCAGCGTTCTGTATGAGCTGCAACTGTCTGATGGTCTTTTTGGGAAGGCCAGTGAGGAGTCCATTACAATAATCCACCCTGCTGGTGATGAAAGCATGCACAAGTTTCTCTAAGTCTTGACTGGAAACAAAGCATCTAATTCTTGCAATATTTTTCAGATGATAATATGCTGATTTAGTTGCTTTGACATGACTACTGAAACTAAGGTCTGACTCTAGAGACACACCAAGATTCCTGACTTGATTTTTAGGAGTTGGATCCCTAGAGTGAAGGTATGCATTCACCTTGAGAACTTCATCTTTGTTTCCAAACGCAATGAGTTCAGTTTTGTCTTTTTTTTAACTGAAGAAAGTTTTGGCACATCCAACTGTTGACTTTCATCAATGCATTGGCACTGCAGGGAGTCAATGGGGCTGTAATCGTTAGGCGATAGGGCTAAGCAGATCTGTGTGTCGTCTGCATAGCTGTGGTAAGAGATTTGGTTCTTTTTCATTATTTGGCTCATTGGGAGCATGTATAGGAGTTGAATAGGAGTGGCGCAAGAATTGAGCCTTGAGGGACTCCGCATGTCATGGATGTCCACTCAGACTTATGGTCTCCTATACTCACATAATAACCTCTCCCTTCTAAGTATGACCTGAACCATTTAGAGCACTATCCCTAATGCAAACTTTTCTTCGCGCAAGCTTCACGTTTATTTCAAGTGAGTGAGATCAAATATTTCAACTCAAAACAACATTTTGTGCCCAATTATTTCCCAGACGTAGTGTTGGTATTGAGGTCAAAGTTAACGTGCATTGGGTTCGCTGTACAACAGTGGGTGATGATCACACAAGACGACTCGGCAGATTTGAAGTGTATTGCAGCAACTTTTTTGTGCATGTTCTGCAGACCACACCTCAGATTTGGTCCTCTTCAAAGGCTGAAAAATCAGGTGAAGGTGGGGGAGAAAAGTCCTCGACTTCAAATGACCGCTCTGTTGAAAAGCTACTTGCGTCACTCCAGTCGCTCTCCATTTATTAGCGAGTCTGACAGCAGCTGTCAATTAATCCGTCACTTCGGGTCTGAGGTTTTCCGGCACGGCTTGCTCGGGTGGGTAGCTCTAGCTTTCCAACTAGCAGCAGTGTTCGGGCAGAGGTGAGCGCCCACACCCTCTGCGAGGGGCGGCAACGACTCGTAGCCCTTTTCCGCCGCGCCGTCCACAGAGGAGAGCGTTGCGAACATGGTGGAGCTCAGGGCGTGCGGAATAAGCAGCGCGCCACGTCTTGGTGAGTTCCTGATGAACTCCAGGAAAGAACGGCGTGGGTTTGTGGCGAGGGGCCTGCTGGCGCTCGGCAAAAACCAGCCGTCTAGCCGACTTCGAGGAGGTTCCTCGAGGAAAAAAAAAACTGAAAAAAATAAGCTTTATCAAAAACTATTATTTTGCTACTATACAATAAACTAAGTTTGTCAATAAAATGATACCTTCATAAGGGCAACAAACTCAAAAATGCAACAATCAATCTAAAGATGTTTACTAATGCATATGTGTGATTATGTTTGATTTCGTATTTGTAATATTATTTGCTATTTTGTAAAAATCCATGTGGTGGGCTATATTTTTCTGTATATTGTATTGTGTTTGAGGTTTATCTGGGTATTTTTGGGGTTTTATTGTTTGTATTTTGGATGCATCTGACATTTAACTTTATTTGTCCTATGCTGAAAGTTATTTTACAGTGTTTTAGTAAGTTTGAGAACCCTCTGATTTAAGGTGAATTTAACTGCAGCCTATACTATATACAACTAACTATATTATTTTGTTTTATAATTTTGTATGCATTGCTATTTTGATGTTGATTGTTAACTAACAGTTCTATTTCCTTGTGGAAAGCTGTTGCAGTTTTGTGATGTTTGTGGAGCTGTTTGCTGAGAAAGAGCCTACTAAAAACAAAAGCTTCACTGCTGTGACACAACTACGATCTTGGTGTCCTCCTCATTCACCCATCACATTAACACAACGCAGAGACATTTGGGGGAGCACACCGACGTAGAGGGTTACATATACATGTTGTTTTCGGAAAATATACAAGCAGTTTATCAATGTGTCTCGGTTTCATCACTGTCAGTTCTTACTGGTCTATTCCAGACATCCCACCTCTCCCTTAAATTCAGGGATTCTCGCTATTCCTTAATTCCTCCCTATTCTAGCTTGAACAATGGCTGAAACTCTGTATTAATAGCACTTCTCCTGTTTATTGCCTCTTTAGATGAATTGCTTCGCTTGAATTCCTCAGTCGCTTTGGTTAAAAGCATCTGCTAAATGAAAAATAAAAAGACAATTGAAACAAGGAGCATTACGATATCTTTATTTTCTGAGTTGACAGATTAAAACAGCATTTGTTGTCTCTTTCTCAGCATAATTTAAATCCAACATCCCTTCCAATACTTCACTCTCAGCAAACAGGGGAAATACGTTCAAATACAATAGGATCTTTAGTTGATCCGGACCAATTCCAAAACTGTATTTTATTGCACATGTTTACTGATACTGATCGCTATTGACAACCAGCAGCTTAAAAACTCTTCTAATAAAATGTGTCCTTGTTATATAACATTTGCCTAATTAACATGTACAGTATGTCTTTACACAGATATCATCAAATGATGAGGTTGAGTCTAATTGCATGAAGTTTCTTCAGACTTATTGGAGTCACAGTCATCGTTTCTGGTCCAGATCAGTCTTTCCCCACCACCTGCCTGGTTCTTTCCAGAAGGGATCCGGTTCATATTCAGCTGCAGAAAGCGGACTTTGAAAGGTGCTGTCTAAGGCCTCGGCAGCAAGGGTCGCACACTGCTGGCCGCATCGTTGAAGAAGGACGGATCATACCTGGGAACTTCATTGCCAGCAAAAGAAATAAGCTCGGAACCCTGACAATTACTGCGCTCGTACAGCACCCAGACTCCATTTCTCACTTTGTGGGACAAAGCTGTGGCACTGAAATTCCGGATTTCCTCAAGATTGGTTTTGTTGCGTACGATCGCGCTTCTTCCTTTATAGCCCTCAAACTCAAACAGGTGGATTTCAGGGTGGCTCAGGTCATCTGAGACCATCTTGAGGGAAGAAAACGGCATTTGGCCACCAAGGGTGGCGTACTCCCCTTCCTCAAACACCACCTGCTTTCCAGCAAAACTCTTGTCATAGTACGCCACCCATGCTTTGCCAATGACTTTTATGGAGGCGATGTCGTCTTTGAAGCCCTCCTTTTCTATGTCGCTGACATCATACTTGAATTCCTCTACTTTGCCCTTGAAGCCCTCTTTGCTATAAACAATGATCTTGCTCATTTTGAGTGATGACTCGAGGAGAGAGAGGCTGAAGAAGGCAAGTGTTTCTGAAGCAGCTTCCAGTGGTTCTGCTGGGAACAGTGACTTACTTGGTGTGCAGAGCTGCCTTTTAAAGCACAAATACACCAAAGTGGGCGTTGACTAGGTCATGACAGGACGTGTAGGTGTGGAAGCTGAGAAACATGCCAAATCTCAAACTTCTGCTCAGTATCTACAGTCACATGTAGACTAATACAAGGTTCAAAACTCTCTACGAGTCGTATGTTACAAGGGGAAAAACAAACAAACAAAAAAAAAAACATTATATTGTGTTCACTTTGAACTGCTGCTTAGCTCTTAGGTACAAGTTGCTACTGATAATGGCCAAATCCCAAATACTGTAAATTGAGCCACACTTCACTAATTCCATTAAATGGTAAGATGCATCTTAACTGAGATGCAGAAATATCACGGAAGAAAAGAAAAAAAAAGTACTTACCATCACCACTTCTCCCTCCTAAAGCAATCCACTTAAACTTTTAAAGTCAACTGAACAGCGTTGTTACGTCAACCGATAACTGACGCAAAGGCCGTTGATATTTTTGTGACCATAAAGTGAATTTCTTAAAATACGTCCACGCTTGTGTTTATTTGTAACTCTGTAGCCATACGGTAACATTGCGTGAGGAACAGAGTGAAAAAAAATTTTCCGCTCTGTGAACATGGCCTCACCAAACTCAAAGATGAATCTTAAAATCAGCATCTGGCAATCGGCGACGGGAGCCAACGGCTTTTTAATGATGAAACTCACACAACGCTTCTTCAGGTGGCGATTTGTGAATGTGGATGGAGACGGTGATCCGTTTTGGGTTTGTTCCATGAAGCAATCGTTTGGCCTCGGAAGACTTGAAATATTTGATATTTTTGAATAAATGATTGTGACCATACTTTTTATCTGCCTGCTATGTGTTTCATATTGATAAATGGTTATGTTTATGGTCGGGTTAGGTGCTCAAAAACATCTACTCAGTAGACTAGGGGCGGCAGTGGCTCATTGGTTCATGTAGGTTGTCTACAAACTGGAAGGTTGGCGGTTCAATCCCCGCTTCCACCTGACCAAGTGTCGAGGTGTCCATGAGCAAGACACGTAACCCCGGCTGCTCCCGACGAGCTGGGTGGCGCCTTGCATGGCTTACACCGCTGTCGGTGAATGTGAGGCAATATGTAAAGCGCTTTGGTGGCCATTGGGTCTGTGTGGGAAAGTGCTATATAAATGCAGTCCATTTACTAAACCTGACTTCTTCACCACGGACAATTTTATGCGCAGCATATACCTGACACGACTCCCAAGTTGCTCTTTGTAGTTTTATTCACGGCCGGGAGATCACTGGCCACAACAACCAAGTGAGTCTCCTGAATAGAAAGATACATGAACATTTAAATCATATTAATGTCATAAAAATCCATGTCACTTAAGTCTTCTTCACTGTGATTTGTTCTGGTGATTGGTTTGTAACGATCTAAGCTAATCATATTGGTTCTACTGTGTTGAGCACTTTTGGGGTAATGGTCTCTGACCTGAGCATCCTAAGTCTGCATTTCTCTGTAGCTACATTTAATGTTGAAAACAGCTATTATAAAATATTTCCATCACATACCCCAATGTATAATTTCATGATGATAAAATTCCCATGCCCATTGCGTCTGTATTGATGCCAAAGGTTTTTCAATGAAAGCAATGACAATAAAGAGGCGAAAGGACGCTTTTGGCGTCTGTGTAGTATCACGCGCATTTGTCTTGGACACGTGATGATATCAGACACCTTGGAATGAGAAACCGTTAGGCTTGTTCGACTTGACCGGCGCCGCACAAACCGATCGGTTTATGACATCAAAGTACTGCGAGAGCAATTAGAGAGCAGACGGCTTCTTATGCTTTTGGAATCGCTCTCGCGGTACGTGCAGCGCCGGTTCAAGTCGAACCAGCCCATAGCCTTCTACCCTGATAACAGTTAAGCAGGTGTGATTTCTCACGAATATATATATATATATTTCTTATCAGTTCTCGTTAAACAACCTAATGCAACCCTTTTCCAGGGAACTGGCAAAAACGCAACGATATTACTCAATGACAGAAGTGGGTGTTTACAATGAGACGCGAGTGTTTAAATCAGAGTGGGTAGAAAATGACCTTTGTATAAATGATGAAAGTTTTGATGTGATTCTACTAACATTATAAGAATGAATAATAATAAAAAATGTCTCTTTACATGAAGCTGAAATCAGTGAGTGAACTGAGAAAAAATGTACAGGACAAAAATATTTATTACCAGCCATTAAAACAGAATTAGCAGAATGTTTTCTTATCTTATTAGTGGGCTGGTGTTTTGAAATATATGACTGACTTATTGCTTGAATCAATACTGATATTTGCACTATTTATGTTCAGGGGTGTTCATATCTTGCTTGTAAAACTATGTGAATTTAATGAGGCTCTGATTATTGTTATCTGATTACTCTGATTCGATGTGCATCACACACAATATGTATATATATATATATATATATATATCAATATGTATACATATTTTTAAACAACTTTATTCACTGATGACTCTTATACTTCCACTCGAATGTCTTTCAATCTTATTTTCTGTCAAAAGTTAATAACAGTATTTTTAATTAGTCTGTCTTGAAAAATACTAGCGCATACAGCCACCGCTTACTTATAGACAAGGAATATAATATTGATCACTCAGATTTCACATGTGACTTTATGCTAAATAAATGATTTGTTAGATACTGTTGCATAATTAAGTGATCATAGAAATTAATGGTATGCATTGTTTTCAATTTAGAGGGAGATATTAGGTTCATTGTCACACAAAATTATTGTTTTGTTTAGGTTCTTTCGAAATAATTTCCCCTAATTGAATGTGTGACATGTCATAATAACGAAAGCCCAAGACAGACCCTCTCAGGTTGAGGCAGCATTAGTATTTTTCTGGACATGAGAGTTTAATGGGTATGAAAACGAATGTCAAACAGTACAAAGTTCAGGCATGACATTCAATCTCTGTCATTATCGTTGCATTTTTGTCAGTTCCCTGGAAAATGTTTGCATTAGGTTTTTTTGACGAGAACTGACAAGGAATGTATATATTCTTGAGAAATCACACCTGGTTAACTGTGTAACGCCCCCCTTCCTGTCACTGGGAATTGTTACAGTATGGGTGACGAGTTTCAAGTGCCAAGTTTTCTTAGCATGATGGGTTCAGGCAAGGCAAGGCAAGTTTATTTATATAGCGCATCTCATACACAATGGTAATTCAAAGTGCTTTAGATAGAAGAAAACAAATGAATCAAAAGAAAGAAGAATAATTAAAACAGTTTAGAATAAAAAGTTAAATAACGTACAGTACAAACAGTCGGACGAACAGCGGCACACAGTGCTCATTCAGTAAAATGCACAGCTAAACAGATGTGTTTTGAGTCTGGGTTTGAATGTGACTACAGTAGGAGCACATCTGATCTCTTCTGGAAGCTGGTTCCAGCTGCTGCTGGCATAGTAGCTAAAAGCAGACTCTCCTTGTTTGGAGTGAACCCTTGGTATTTCTAGCTGACGTGATCCTAGTGCTCTGTTGGGTTTATATTCATTGAGCATATCTGCAATATATTGAGGTCCTAGGCCATTGAATGATTTATATACCAGTAATAATACTTTAAAATCAATCCTAAATGTAACTGGGAGCCAGTGTATAAAGACCTGAGGACTGGTGTGATGTGTTCATATTTTCTGGTTCTGCTCAGGATCCTGGCGGCAGCGTTCTGTATGAGCTGCAACTGTCTGATGGTCTTTTTGGGAAGGCCAGTGAGGAGTCCATTACAATAATCCACCCTGCTGGTGATGAAAGCATGCACAAGTTTCTCTAAGTCTTGACTGGAAACAAAGCATCTAATTCTTGCAATATTTTTCAGATGATAATATGCTGATTTAGTTGCTTTGACATGACTACTGAAACTAAGGTCTGACTCTAGAGACACACCAAGATTCCTGACTTGATTTTTAGGAGTTGGATCCCTAGAGTGAAGGTATGCATTCACCTTGAGAACTTCATCTTTGTTTCCAAACGCAATGAGTTCAGTTTTGTCTTTGTTTAACTGAAGAAAGTTTTGGCACATCCAACTGTTGACTTTCATCAATGCATTGGCACTGCAGGGAGTCAATGGGGCTGTAATCGTTAGGCGATAGGGCTAAGCAGATCTGTGTGTCGTCTGCATAGCTGTGGTAAGAGATTTGGTTCTTTTTCATTATTTGGCTCATTGGGAGCATGTATAGGAGTTGAATAGGAGTGGCGCAAGAATTGAGCCTTGAGGGACTCCGCATGTCATGGATGTCCACTCAGACTTATGGTCTCCTATACTCACATAATAACCTCTCCCTTCTAAGTATGACCTGAACCATTTAGAGCACTATCCCTAATGCGAACTTTTCTTCGCGCAAGCTTCACGTTTATTTCAAGTGAGTGAGATCAAATATTTCAACTCAAAACAACATTTTGTGCCCAATTATTTCCCAGACGTAGTGTTGGTATTGAGGTCAAAGTTAACGTGCATTGGGTTCGCTGTACAACAGTGGGTGATGATCACACAAGACGACTCGGCAGATTTGAAGTGTATTGCAGCAACTTTTTTGTGCATGTTCTGCAGACCACACCTCAGATTTGGTCCTCTTCAAAGGCTGAAAAATCAGGTGAAGGTGGGGGAGAAAAGTCCTCGACTTCAAATGACCGCTCTGTTGAAAAGCTACTTGCGTCACTCCAGTCGCTCTCCATTTATTAGCGAGTCTGACAGCAGCTGTCAATTAATCCGTCACTTCGGGTCTGAGGTTTTCCGGCACGGCTTGCTCGGGTGGGTAGCTCTAGCTTTCCAACTAGCAGCAGTGTTCGGGCAGAGGTGAGCGCCCACACCCTCTGCGAGGGGCGGCAACGACTCGTAGCCCTTTTCCGCCGCGCCGTCCACAGAGGAGAGCGTTGCGAACATGGTGGAGCTCAGGGCGTGCGGAATAAGCAGCGCGCCACGTCTTGGTGAGTTCCTGATGAACTCCAGGAAAGAACGGCGTGGGTTTGTGGCGAGGGGCCTGCTGGCGCTCGGCAAAAACCAGCCGTCTAGCCGACTTCGAGGAGGTTCCTCGAGGAAAAAAAAAACTGAAAAAAATAAGCTTTATCAAAAACTATTATTTTGCTACTATACAATAAACTAAGTTTGTCAATAAAATGATACCTTCATAAGGGCAACAAACTCAAAAATGCAACAATCAATCTAAAGATGTTTACTAATGCATATGTGTGATTATGTTTGATTTCGTATTTGTAATATTATTTGCTATTTTGTAAAAATCCATGTGGTGGGCTATATTTTTCTGTATATTGTATTGTGTTTGAGGTTTATCTGGGTATTTTTGGGGTTTTATTGTTTGTATTTTGGATGCATCTGACATTTAACTTTATTTGTCCTATGCTGAAAGTTATTTTACAGTGTTTTAGTAAGTTTGAGAACCCTCTGATTTAAGGTGAATTTAACTGCAGCCTATACTATATACAACTAACTATATTATTTTGTTTTATAATTTTGTATGCATTGCTATTTTGATGTTGATTGTTAACTAACAGTTCTATTTCCTTGTGGAAAGCTGTTGCAGTTTTGTGATGTTTGTGGAGCTGTTTGCTGAGAAAGAGCCTACTAAAAACAAAAGCTTCACTGCTGTGACACAACTACGATCTTGGTGTCCTCCTCATTCACCCATCACATTAACACAACGCAGAGACATTTGGGGGAGCACACCGACGTAGAGGGTTACATATACATGTTGTTTTCGGAAAATATACAAGCAGTTTATCAATGTGTCTCGGTTTCATCACTGTCAGTTCTTACTGGTCTATTCCAGACATCCCACCTCTCCCTTAAATTCAGGGATTCTCGCTATTCCTTAATTCCTCCCTATTCTAGCTTGAACAATGGCTGAAACTCTGTATTAATAGCACTTCTCCTGTTTATTGCCTCTTTAGATGAATTGCTTCGCTTGAATTCCTCAGTCGCTTTGGTTAAAAGCATCTGCTAAATGAAAAATAAAAAGACAATTGAAACAAGGAGCATTACGATATCTTTATTTTCTGAGTTGACAGATTAAAACAGCATTTGTTGTCTCTTTCTCAGCATAATTTAAATCCAACATCCCTTCCAATACTTCACTCTCAGCAAACAGGGGAAATACGTTCAAATACAATAGGATCTTTAGTTGATCCGGACCAATTCCAAAACTGTATTTTATTGCACATGTTTACTGATACTGATCGCTATTGACAACCAGCAGCTTAAAAACTCTTCTAATAAAATGTGTCCTTGTTATATAACATTTGCCTAATTAACATGTACAGTATGTCTTTACACAGATATCATCAAATGATGAGGTTGAGTCTAATTGCATGAAGTTTCTTCAGACTTATTGGAGTCACAGTCATCGTTTCTGGTCCAGATCAGTCTTTCCCCACCACCTGCCTGGTTCTTTCCAGAAGGGATCCGGTTCATATTCAGCTGCAGAAAGCGGACTTTGAAAGGTGCTGTCTAAGGCCTCGGCAGCAAGGGTCGCACACTGCTGGCCGCATCGTTGAAGAAGGACGGATCATACCTGGGAACTTCATTGCCAGCAAAAGAAATAAGCTCGGAACCCTGACAATTACTGCGCTCGTACAGCACCCAGACTCCATTTCTCACTTTGTGGGACAAAGCTGTGGCACTGAAATTCCGGATTTCCTCAAGATTGGTTTTGTTGCGTACGATCGCGCTTCTTCCTTTATAGCCCTCAAACTCAAACAGGTGGATTTCAGGGTGGCTCAGGTCATCTGAGACCATCTTGAGGGAAGAGAACGGCATTTGGCCACCAAGGGTGGCGTACTCCCCTTCCTCAAACACCACCTGCTTTCCAGCAAAACTCTTGTCATAGTACGCCACCCATGCTTTGCCAATGACTTTTATGGAGGCGATGTCGTCTTTGAAGCCCTCCTTTTCTATGTCGCTGACATCATACTTGAATTCCTCTACTTTGCCCTTGAAGCCCTCTTTGCTATAAACAATGATCTTGCTCATTTTGAGTGATGACTCGAGGAGAGAGAGGCTGAAGAAGGCAAGTGTTTCTGAAGCAGCTTCCAGTGGTTCTGCTGGGAACAGTGACTTACTTGGTGTGCAGAGCTGCCTTTTAAAGCACAAATACACCAAAGTGGGCGTTGACTAGGTCATGACAGGACGTGTAGGTGTGGAAGCTGAGAAACATGCCAAATCTCAAACTTCTGCTCAGTATCTACAGTCACATGTAGACTAATACAAGGTTCAAAACTCTCTACGAGTCGTATGTTACAAGGGGAAAAACAAACAAACAAAAAAAAAAACATTATATTGTGTTCACTTTGAACTGCTGCTTAGCTCTTAGGTACAAGTTGCTACTGATAATGGCCAAATCCCAAATACTGTAAATTGAGCCACACTTCACTAATTCCATTAAATGGTAAGATGCATCTTAACTGAGATGCAGAAATATCACGGAAGAAAAGAAAAAAAAAGTACTTACCATCACCACTTCTCCCTCCTAAAGCAATCCACTTAAACTTTTAAAGTCAACTGAACAGCGTTGTTACGTCAACCGATAACTGACGCAAAGGCCGTTGATATTTTTGTGACCATAAAGTGAATTTCTTAAAATACGTCCACGCTTGTGTTTATTTGTAACTCTGTAGCCATACGGTAACATTGCGTGAGGAACAGAGTGAAAAAAAATTTCCGCTCTGTGAACATGGCCTCACCAAACTCAAAGATGAATCTTAAAATCAGCATCTGGCAATCGGCGACGGGAGCCAACGGCTTTTTAATGATGAAACTCACACAACGCTTCTTCAGGTGGCGATTTGTGAATGTGGATGGAGACGGTGATCCGTTTTGGGTTTGTTCCATGAAGCAATCGTTTGGCCTCGGAAGACTTGAAATATTTGATATTTTTGAATAAATGATTGTGACCATACTTTTTATCTGCCTGCTATGTGTTTCATATTGATAAATGGTTATGTTTATGGTCGGGTTAGGTGCTCAAAAACATCTACTCAGTAGACTAGGGGCGGCAGTGGCTCATTGGTTCATGTAGGTTGTCTACAAACTGGAAGGTTGGCGGTTCAATCCCTGCTTCCACCTGACCAAGTGTCGAGGTGTCCATGAGCAAGACACGTAACCCCGGCTGCTCCCGACGAGCTGGGTGGCGCCTTGCATGGCTTACACCGCTGTCGGTGAATGTGAGGCAATATGTAAAGCGCTTTGGTGGCCATTGGGTCTGTGTGGGAAAGTGCTATATAAATGCAGTCCATTTACTAAACCTGACTTCTTCACCACGGACAATTTTATGCGCAGCATATACCTGACACGACTCCCAAGTTGCTCTTTGTAGTTTTATTCACGGCCGGGAGATCACTGGCCACAACAACCAAGTGAGTCTCCTGAATAGAAAGATACATGAACATTTAAATCATATTAATGTCATAAAAATCCATGTCACTTAAGTCTTCTTCACTGTGATTTGTTCTGGTGATTGGTTTGTAACGATCTAAGCTAATCATATTGGTTCTACTGTGTTGAGCACTTTTGGGGTAATGGTCTCTGACCTGAGCATCCTAAGTCTGCATTTCTCTGTAGCTACATTTAATGTTGAAAACAGCTATTATAAAATATTTCCATCACATACCCCAATGTATAATTTCATGATGATAAAATTCCCATGCCCATTGCGTCTGTATTGATGCCAAAGGTTTTTCAATGAAAGCAATGACAATAAAGAGGCGAAAGGACGCTTTTGGCGTCTGTGTAGTATCACGCGCATTTGTCTTGGACACGTGATGATATCAGACACCTTGGAATGAGAAACCGTTAGGCTTGTTCGACTTGACCGGCGCCGCACAAACCGATCGGTTTATGACATCAAAGTACTGCGAGAGCAATTAGAGAGCAGACGGCTTCTTATGCTTTTGGAATCGCTCTCGCGGTACGTGCAGCGCCGGTTCAAGTCGAACCAGCCCATAGCCTTCTACCCTGATAACAGTTAAGCAGGTGTGATTTCTCACGAATATATATATATATATTTCTTATCAGTTCTCGTTAAACAACCTAATGCAACCCTTTTCCAGGGAACTGGCAAAAACGCAACGATATTACTCAATGACAGAAGTGGGTGTTTACAATGAGACGCGAGTGTTTAAATCAGAGTGGGTAGAAAATGACCTTTGTATAAATGATGAAAGTTTTGATGTGATTCTACTAACATTATAAGAATGAATAATAATAAAAAATGTCTCTTTACATGAAGCTGAAATCAGTGAGTGAACTGAGAAAAAATGTACAGGACAAAAATATTTATTACCAGCCATTAAAACAGAATTAGCAGAATGTTTTCTTATCTTATTAGTGGGCTGGTGTTTTGAAATATATGACTGACTTATTGCTTGAATCAATACTGATATTTGCACTATTTATGTTCAGGGGTGTTCATATCTTGCTTGTAAAACTATGTGAATTTAATGAGGCTCTGATTATTGTTATCTGATTACTCTGATTCGATGTGCATCACACACAATATGTATATATATATATATATATATATATATCAATATGTATACATATTTTTAAACAACTTTATTCACTGATGACTCTTATACTTCCACTCGAATGTCTTTCAATCTTATTTTCTGTCAAAAGTTAATAACAGTATTTTTAATTAGTCTGTCTTGAAAAATACTAGCGCATACAGCCACCGCTTACTTATAGACAAGGAATATAATATTGATCACTCAGATTTCACATGTGACTTTATGCTAAATAAATGATTTGTTAGATACTGTTGCATAATTAAGTGATCATAGAAATTAATGGTATGCATTGTTTTCAATTTAGAGGGAGATATTAGGTTCATTGTCACACAAAATTATTGTTTTGTTTAGGTTCTTTCGAAATAATTTCCCCTAATTGAATGTGTGACATGTCATAATAACGAAAGCCCAAGACAGACCCTCTCAGGTTGAGGCAGCATTAGTATTTTTCTGGACATGAGAGTTTAATGGGTATGAAAACGAATGTCAAACAGTACAAAGTTCAGGCATGACATTCAATCTCTGTCATTATCGTTGCATTTTTGTCAGTTCCCTGGAAAATGTTTGCATTAGGTTTTTTTGACGAGAACTGACAAGGAATGTATATATTCTTGAGAAATCACACCTGGTTAACTGTGTAACGCCCCCCTTCCTGTCACTGGGAATTGTTACAGTATGGGTGACGAGTTTCAAGTGCCAAGTTTTCTTAGCATGATGGGTTCAGGCAAGGCAAGGCAAGTTTATTTATATAGCGCATCTCATACACAATGGTAATTCAAAGTGCTTTAGATAGAAGAAAACAAATGAATCAAAAGAAAGAAGAATAATTAAAACAGTTTAGAATAAAAAGTTAAATAACGTACAGTACAAACAGTCGGACGAACAGCGGCACACAGTGCTCATTCAGTAAAATGCACAGCTAAACAGATGTGTTTTGAGTCTGGGTTTGAATGTGACTACAGTAGGAGCACATCTGATCTCTTCTGGAAGCTGGTTCCAGCTGCTGCTGGCATAGTAGCTAAAAGCAGACTCTCCTTGTTTGGAGTGAACCCTTGGTATTTCTAGCTGACGTGATCCTAGTGCTCTGTTGGGTTTATATTCATTGAGCATATCTGCAATATATTGAGGTCCTAGGCCATTGAATGATTTATATACCAGTAATAATACTTTAAAATCAATCCTAAATGTAACTGGGAGCCAGTGTATAAAGACCTGAGGACTGGTGTGATGTGTTCATATTTTCTGGTTCTGCTCAGGATCCTGGCGGCAGCGTTCTGTATGAGCTGCAACTGTCTGATGGTCTTTTTGGGAAGGCCAGTGAGGAGTCCATTACAATAATCCACCCTGCTGGTGATGAAAGCATGCACAAGTTTCTCTAAGTCTTGACTGGAAACAAAGCATCTAATTCTTGCAATATTTTTCAGATGATAATATGCTGATTTAGTTGCTTTGACATGACTACTGAAACTAAGGTCTGACTCTAGAGACACACCAAGATTCCTGACTTGATTTTTAGGAGTTGGATCCCTAGAGTGAAGGTATGCATTCACCTTGAGAACTTCATCTTTGTTTCCAAACGCAATGAGTTCAGTTTTGTCTTTGTTTAACTGAAGAAAGTTTTGGCACATCCAACTGTTGACTTTCATCAATGCATTGGCACTGCAGGGAGTCAATGGGGCTGTAATCGTTAGGCGATAGGGCTAAGCAGATCTGTGTGTCGTCTGCATAGCTGTGGTAAGAGATTTGGTTCTTTTTCATTATTTGGCTCATTGGGAGCATGTATAGGAGTTGAATAGGAGTGGCGCAAGAATTGAGCCTTGAGGGACTCCGCATGTCATGGATGTCCACTCAGACTTATGGTCTCCTATACTCACATAATAACCTCTCCCTTCTAAGTATGACCTGAACCATTTAGAGCACTATCCCTAATGCGAACTTTTCTTCGCGCAAGCTTCACGTTTATTTCAAGTGAGTGAGATCAAATATTTCAACTCAAAACAACATTTTGTGCCCAATTATTTCCCAGACGTAGTGTTGGTATTGAGGTCAAAGTTAACGTGCATTGGGTTCGCTGTACAACAGTGGGTGATGATCACACAAGACGACTCGGCAGATTTGAAGTGTATTGCAGCAACTTTTTTGTGCATGTTCTGCAGACCACACCTCAGATTTGGTCCTCTTCAAAGGCTGAAAAATCAGGTGAAGGTGGGGGAGAAAAGTCCTCGACTTCAAATGACCGCTCTGTTGAAAAGCTACTTGCGTCACTCCAGTCGCTCTCCATTTATTAGCGAGTCTGACAGCAGCTGTCAATTAATCCGTCACTTCGGGTCTGAGGTTTTCCGGCACGGCTTGCTCGGGTGGGTAGCTCTAGCTTTCCAACTAGCAGCAGTGTTCGGGCAGAGGTGAGCGCCCACACCCTCTGCGAGGGGCGGCAACGACTCGTAGCCCTTTTCCGCCGCGCCGTCCACAGAGGAGAGCGTTGCGAACATGGTGGAGCTCAGGGCGTGCGGAATAAGCAGCGCGCCACGTCTTGGTGAGTTCCTGATGAACTCCAGGAAAGAACGGCGTGGGTTTGTGGCGAGGGGCCTGCTGGCGCTCGGCAAAAACCAGCCGTCTAGCCGACTTCGAGGAGGTTCCTCGAGGAAAAAAAAAACTGAAAAAAATAAGCTTTATCAAAAACTATTATTTTGCTACTATACAATAAACTAAGTTTGTCAATAAAATGATACCTTCATAAGGGCAACAAACTCAAAAATGCAACAATCAATCACATCGTGTAGTATATATTTTGTTACACACACACACACACACACACACATAAATATACAGTATATATAATTTCCTTGTGGAAAGGTAAGGAGGGTTATCACTGTTCTCTGATACATCTATTTTATTTATATGATTATTTTGGCCATTCATGTTATTTGTAGAAATATACTGTTGTTAAAGATGTTTACTAATGCATATGTGTGATTATGTTTGATTTCGTATTTGTAATATTATTTGCTATTTTGTAAAAATCCATGTGGTGGGCTATATTTTTCTGTATATTGTATTGTGTTTGAGGTTTATCTGGGTATTTTTGGGGTTTTATTGTTTGTATTTTGGATGCATCTGACATTTAACTTTATTTGTCCTATGCTGAAAGTTATTTTACAGTGTTTTAGTAAGTTTGAGAACCCTCTGATTTAAGGTGAATTTAACTGCAGCCTATACTATATACAACTAACTATATTATTTTGTTTTATAATTTTGTATGCATTGCTATTTTGATGTTGATTGTTAACTAACAGTTCTATTTCCTTGTGGAAAGCTGTTGCAGTTTTGTGATGTTTGTGGAGCTGTTTGCTGAGAAAGAGCCTACTAAAAACAAAAGCTTCACTGCTGTGACACAACTACGATCTTGGTGTCCTCCTCATTCACCCATCACATTAACACAACGCAGAGACATTTGGGGGAGCACACCGACGTAGAGGGTTACATATACATGTTGTTTTCGGAAAATATACAAGCAGTTTATCAATGTGTCTCGGTTTCATCACTGTCAGTTCTTACTGGTCTATTCCAGACATCCCACCTCTCCCTTAAATTCAGGGATTCTCGCTATTCCTTAATTCCTCCCTATTCTAGCTTGAACAATGGCTGAAACTCTGTATTAATAGCACTTCTCCTGTTTATTGCCTCTTTAGATGAATTGCTTCGCTTGAATTCCTCAGTCGCTTTGGTTAAAAGCATCTGCTAAATGAAAAATAAAAAGACAATTGAAACAAGGAGCATTACGATATCTTTATTTTCTGAGTTGACAGATTAAAACAGCATTTGTTGTCTCTTTCTCAGCATAATTTAAATCCAACATCCCTTCCAATACTTCACTCTCAGCAAACAGGGGAAATACGTTCAAATACAATAGGATCTTTAGTTGATCCGGACCAATTCCAAAACTGTATTTTATTGCACATGTTTACTGATACTGATCGCTATTGACAACCAGCAGCTTAAAAACTCTTCTAATAAAATGTGTCCTTGTTATATAACATTTGCCTAATTAACATGTACAGTATGTCTTTACACAGATATCATCAAATGATGAGGTTGAGTCTAATTGCATGAAGTTTCTTCAGACTTATTGGAGTCACAGTCATCGTTTCTGGTCCAGATCAGTCTTTCCCCACCACCTGCCTGGTTCTTTCCAGAAGGGATCCGGTTCATATTCAGCTGCAGAAAGCGGACTTTGAAAGGTGCTGTCTAAGGCCTCGGCAGCAAGGGTCGCACACTGCTGGCCGCATCGTTGAAGAAGGACGGATCATACCTGGGAACTTCATTGCCAGCAAAAGAAATAAGCTCGGAACCCTGACAATTACTGCGCTCGTACAGCACCCAGACTCCATTTCTCACTTTGTGGGACAAAGCTGTGGCACTGAAATTCCGGATTTCCTCAAGATTGGTTTTGTTGCGTACGATCGCGCTTCTTCCTTTATAGCCCTCAAACTCAAACAGGTGGATTTCAGGGTGGCTCAGGTCATCTGAGACCATCTTGAGGGAAGAAAACGGCATTTGGCCACCAAGGGTGGCGTACTCCCCTTCCTCAAACACCACCTGCTTTCCAGCAAAACTCTTGTCATAGTACGCCACCCATGCTTTGCCAATGACTTTTATGGAGGCGATGTCGTCTTTGAAGCCCTCCTTTTCTATGTCGCTGACATCATACTTGAATTCCTCTACTTTGCCCTTGAAGCCCTCTTTGCTATAAACAATGATCTTGCTCATTTTGAGTGATGACTCGAGGAGAGAGAGGCTGAAGAAGGCAAGTGTTTCTGAAGCAGCTTCCAGTGGTTCTGCTGGGAACAGGGACTTACTTGGTGTGCAGAGCTGCCTTTTAAAGCACAAATACACCAAAGTGGGCGTTGACTAGGTCATGACAGGACGTGTAGGTGTGGAAGCTGAGAAACATGCCAAATCTCAAACTTCTGCTCAGTATCTACAGTCACATGTAGACTAATACAAGGTTCAAAACTCTCTACGAGTCGTATGTTACAAGGGGAAAAACAAACAAACAAAAAAAAAAACATTATATTGTGTTCACTTTGAACTGCTGCTTAGCTCTTAGGTACAAGTTGCTACTGATAATGGCCAAATCCCAAATACTGTAAATTGAGCCACACTTCACTAATTCCATTAAATGGTAAGATGCATCTTAACTGAGATGCAGAAATATCACGGAAGAAAAGAAAAAAAAAGTACTTACCATCACCACTTCTCCCTCCTAAAGCAATCCACTTAAACTTTTAAAGTCAACTGAACAGCGTTGTTACGTCAACCGATAACTGACGCAAAGGCCGTTGATATTTTTGTGACCATAAAGTGAATTTCTTAAAATACGTCCACGCTTGTGTTTATTTGTAACTCTGTAGCCATACGGTAACATTGCGTGAGGAACAGAGTGAAAAAAATTTTCCGCTCTGTGAACATGGCCTCACCAAACTCAAAGATGAATCTTAAAATCAGCATCTGGCAATCGGCGACGGGAGCCAACGGCTTTTTAATGATGAAACTCACACAACGCTTCTTCAGGTGGCGATTTGTGAATGTGGATGGAGACGGTGATCCGTTTTGGGTTTGTTCCATGAAGCAATCGTTTGGCCTCGGAAGACTTGAAATATTTGATATTTTTGAATAAATGATTGTGACCATACTTTTTATCTGCCTGCTATGTGTTTCATATTGATAAATGGTTATGTTTATGGTCGGGTTAGGTGCTCAAAAACATCTACTCAGTAGACTAGGGGCGGCAGTGGCTCATTGGTTCATGTAGGTTGTCTACAAACTGGAAGGTTGGCGGTTCAATCCCCGCTTCCACCTGACCAAGTGTCGAGGTGTCCATGAGCAAGACACGTAACCCCGGCTGCTCCCGACGAGCTGGGTGGCGCCTTGCATGGCTTACACCGCTGTCGGTGAATGTGAGGCAATATGTAAAGCGCTTTGGTGGCCATTGGGTCTGTGTGGGAAAGTGCTATATAAATGCAGTCCATTTACTAAACCTGACTTCTTCACCACGGACAATTTTATGCGCAGCATATACCTGACACGACTCCCAAGTTGCTCTTTGTAGTTTTATTCACGGCCGGGAGATCACTGGCCACAACAACCAAGTGAGTCTCCTGAATAGAAAGATACATGAACATTTAAATCATATTAATGTCATAAAAATCCATGTCACTTAAGTCTTCTTCACTGTGATTTGTTCTGGTGATTGGTTTGTAACGATCTAAGCTAATCATATTGGTTCTACTGTGTTGAGCACTTTTGGGGTAATGGTCTCTGACCTGAGCATCCTAAGTCTGCATTTCTCTGTAGCTACATTTAATGTTGAAAACAGCTATTATAAAATATTTCCATCACATACCCCAATGTATAATTTCATGATGATAAAATTCCCATGCCCATTGCGTCTGTATTGATGCCAAAGGTTTTTCAATGAAAGCAATGACAATAAAGAGGCGAAAGGACGCTTTTGGCGTCTGTGTAGTATCACGCGCATTTGTCTTGGACACGTGATGATATCAGACACCTTGGAATGAGAAACCGTTAGGCTTGTTCGACTTGACCGGCGCCGCACAAACCGATCGGTTTATGACATCAAAGTACTGCGAGAGCAATTAGAGAGCAGACGGCTTCTTATGCTTTTGGAATCGCTCTCGCGGTACGTGCAGCGCCGGTTCAAGTCGAACCAGCCCATAGCCTTCTACCCTGATAACAGTTAAGCAGGTGTGATTTCTCACGAATATATATATATATATTTCTTATCAGTTCTCGTTAAACAACCTAATGCAACCCTTTTCCAGGGAACTGGCAAAAACGCAACGATATTACTCAATGACAGAAGTGGGTGTTTACAATGAGACGCGAGTGTTTAAATCAGAGTGGGTAGAAAATGACCTTTGTATAAATGATGAAAGTTTTGATGTGATTCTACTAACATTATAAGAATGAATAATAATAAAAAATGTCTCTTTACATGAAGCTGAAATCAGTGAGTGAACTGAGAAAAAATGTACAGGACAAAAATATTTATTACCAGCCATTAAAACAGAATTAGCAGAATGTTTTCTTATCTTATTAGTGGGCTGGTGTTTTGAAATATATGACTGACTTATTGCTTGAATCAATACTGATATTTGCACTATTTATGTTCAGGGGTGTTCATATCTTGCTTGTAAAACTATGTGAATTTAATGAGGCTCTGATTATTGTTATCTGATTACTCTGATTCGATGTGCATCACACACAATATGTATATATATATATATATATATATATCAATATGTATACATATTTTTAAACAACTTTATTCACTGATGACTCTTATACTTCCACTCGAATGTCTTTCAATCTTATTTTCTGTCAAAAGTTAATAACAGTATTTTTAATTAGTCTGTCTTGAAAAATACTAGCGCATACAGCCACCGCTTACTTATAGACAAGGAATATAATATTGATCACTCAGATTTCACATGTGACTTTATGCTAAATAAATGATTTGTTAGATACTGTTGCATAATTAAGTGATCATAGAAATTAATGGTATGCATTGTTTTCAATTTAGAGGGAGATATTAGGTTCATTGTCACACAAAATTATTGTTTTGTTTAGGTTCTTTCGAAATAATTTCCCCTAATTGAATGTGTGACATGTCATAATAACGAAAGCCCAAGACAGACCCTCTCAGGTTGAGGCAGCATTAGTATTTTTCTGGACATGAGAGTTTAATGGGTATGAAAACGAATGTCAAACAGTACAAAGTTCAGGCATGACATTCAATCTCTGTCATTATCGTTGCATTTTTGTCAGTTCCCTGGAAAATGTTTGCATTAGGTTTTTTTGACGAGAACTGACAAGGAATGTATATATTCTTGAGAAATCACACCTGGTTAACTGTGTAACGCCCCCCTTCCTGTCACTGGGAATTGTTACAGTATGGGTGACGAGTTTCAAGTGCCAAGTTTTCTTAGCATGATGGGTTCAGGCAAGGCAAGGCAAGTTTATTTATATAGCGCATCTCATACACAATGGTAATTCAAAGTGCTTTAGATAGAAGAAAACAAATGAATCAAAAGAAAGAAGAATAATTAAAACAGTTTAGAATAAAAAGTTAAATAACGTACAGTACAAACAGTCGGACGAACAGCGGCACACAGTGCTCATTCAGTAAAATGCACAGCTAAACAGATGTGTTTTGAGTCTGGGTTTGAATGTGACTACAGTAGGAGCACATCTGATCTCTTCTGGAAGCTGGTTCCAGCTGCTGCTGGCATAGTAGCTAAAAGCAGACTCTCCTTGTTTGGAGTGAACCCTTGGTATTTCTAGCTGACGTGATCCTAGTGCTCTGTTGGGTTTATATTCATTGAGCATATCTGCAATATATTGAGGTCCTAGGCCATTGAATGATTTATATACCAGTAATAATACTTTAAAATCAATCCTAAATGTAACTGGGAGCCAGTGTATAAAGACCTGAGGACTGGTGTGATGTGTTCATATTTTCTGGTTCTGCTCAGGATCCTGGCGGCAGCGTTCTGTATGAGCTGCAACTGTCTGATGGTCTTTTTGGGAAGGCCAGTGAGGAGTCCATTACAATAATCCACCCTGCTGGTGATGAAAGCATGCACAAGTTTCTCTAAGTCTTGACTGGAAACAAAGCATCTAATTCTTGCAATATTTTTCAGATGATAATATGCTGATTTAGTTGCTTTGACATGACTACTGAAACTAAGGTCTGACTCTAGAGACACACCAAGATTCCTGACTTGATTTTTAGGAGTTGGATCCCTAGAGTGAAGGTATGCATTCACCTTGAGAACTTCATCTTTGTTTCCAAACGCAATGAGTTCAGTTTTGTCTTTGTTTAACTGAAGAAAGTTTTGGCACATCCAACTGTTGACTTTCATCAATGCATTGGCACTGCAGGGAGTCAATGGGGCTGTAATCGTTAGGCGATAGGGCTAAGCAGATCTGTGTGTCGTCTGCATAGCTGTGGTAAGAGATTTGGTTCTTTTTCATTATTTGGCTCATTGGGAGCATGTATAGGAGTTGAATAGGAGTGGCGCAAGAATTGAGCCTTGAGGGACTCCGCATGTCATGGATGTCCACTCAGACTTATGGTCTCCTATACTCACATAATAACCTCTCCCTTCTAAGTATGACCTGAACCATTTAGAGCACTATCCCTAATGCGAACTTTTCTTCGCGCAAGCTTCACGTTTATTTCAAGTGAGTGAGATCAAATATTTCAACTCAAAACAACATTTTGTGCCCAATTATTTCCCAGACGTAGTGTTGGTATTGAGGTCAAAGTTAACGTGCATTGGGTTCGCTGTACAACAGTGGGTGATGATCACACAAGACGACTCGGCAGATTTGAAGTGTATTGCAGCAACTTTTTTGTGCATGTTCTGCAGACCACACCTCAGATTTGGTCCTCTTCAAAGGCTGAAAAATCAGGTGAAGGTGGGGGAGAAAAGTCCTCGACTTCAAATGACCGCTCTGTTGAAAAGCTACTTGCGTCACTCCAGTCGCTCTCCATTTATTAGCGAGTCTGACAGCAGCTGTCAATTAATCCGTCACTTCGGGTCTGAGGTTTTCCGGCACGGCTTGCTCGGGTGGGTAGCTCTAGCTTTCCAACTAGCAGCAGTGTTCGGGCAGAGGTGAGCGCCCACACCCTCTGCGAGGGGCGGCAACGACTCGTAGCCCTTTTCCGCCGCGCCGTCCACAGAGGAGAGCGTTGCGAACATGGTGGAGCTCAGGGCGTGCGGAATAAGCAGCGCGCCACGTCTTGGTGAGTTCCTGATGAACTCCAGGAAAGAACGGCGTGGGTTTGTGGCGAGGGGCCTGCTGGCGCTCGGCAAAAACCAGCCGTCTAGCCGACTTCGAGGAGGTTCCTCGAGGAAAAAAAAAACTGAAAAAAATAAGCTTTATCAAAAACTATTATTTTGCTACTATACAATAAACTAAGTTTGTCAATAAAATGATACCTTCATAAGGGCAACAAACTCAAAAATGCAACAATCAATCTAAAGATGTTTACTAATGCATATGTGTGATTATGTTTGATTTCGTATTTGTAATATTATTTGCTATTTTGTAAAAATCCATGTGGTGGGCTATATTTTTCTGTATATTGTATTGTGTTTGAGGTTTATCTGGGTATTTTTGGGGTTTTATTGTTTGTATTTTGGATGCATCTGACATTTAACTTTATTTGTCCTATGCTGAAAGTTATTTTACAGTGTTTTAGTAAGTTTGAGAACCCTCTGATTTAAGGTGAATTTAACTGCAGCCTATACTATATACAACTAACTATATTATTTTGTTTTATAATTTTGTATGCATTGCTATTTTGATGTTGATTGTTAACTAACAGTTCTATTTCCTTGTGGAAAGCTGTTGCAGTTTTGTGATGTTTGTGGAGCTGTTTGCTGAGAAAGAGCCTACTAAAAACAAAAGCTTCACTGCTGTGACACAACTACGATCTTGGTGTCCTCCTCATTCACCCATCACATTAACACAACGCAGAGACATTTGGGGGAGCACACCGACGTAGAGGGTTACATATACATGTTGTTTTCGGAAAATATACAAGCAGTTTATCAATGTGTCTCGGTTTCATCACTGTCAGTTCTTACTGGTCTATTCCAGACATCCCACCTCTCCCTTAAATTCAGGGATTCTCGCTATTCCTTAATTCCTCCCTATTCTAGCTTGAACAATGGCTGAAACTCTGTATTAATAGCACTTCTCCTGTTTATTGCCTCTTTAGATGAATTGCTTCGCTTGAATTCCTCAGTCGCTTTGGTTAAAAGCATCTGCTAAATGAAAAATAAAAAGACAATTGAAACAAGGAGCATTACGATATCTTTATTTTCTGAGTTGACAGATTAAAACAGCATTTGTTGTCTCTTTCTCAGCATAATTTAAATCCAACATCCCTTCCAATACTTCACTCTCAGCAAACAGGGGAAATACGTTCAAATACAATAGGATCTTTAGTTGATCCGGACCAATTCCAAAACTGTATTTTATTGCACATGTTTACTGATACTGATCGCTATTGACAACCAGCAGCTTAAAAACTCTTCTAATAAAATGTGTCCTTGTTATATAACATTTGCCTAATTAACATGTACAGTATGTCTTTACACAGATATCATCAAATGATGAGGTTGAGTCTAATTGCATGAAGTTTCTTCAGACTTATTGGAGTCACAGTCATCGTTTCTGGTCCAGATCAGTCTTTCCCCACCACCTGCCTGGTTCTTTCCAGAAGGGATCCGGTTCATATTCAGCTGCAGAAAGCGGACTTTGAAAGGTGCTGTCTAAGGCCTCGGCAGCAAGGGTCGCACACTGCTGGCCGCATCGTTGAAGAAGGACGGATCATACCTGGGAACTTCATTGCCAGCAAAAGAAATAAGCTCGGAACCCTGACAATTACTGCGCTCGTACAGCACCCAGACTCCATTTCTCACTTTGTGGGACAAAGCTGTGGCACTGAAATTCCGGATTTCCTCAAGATTGGTTTTGTTGCGTACGATCGCGCTTCTTCCTTTATAGCCCTCAAACTCAAACAGGTGGATTTCAGGGTGGCTCAGGTCATCTGAGACCATCTTGAGGGAAGAAAACGGCATTTGGCCACCAAGGGTGGCGTACTCCCCTTCCTCAAACACCACCTGCTTTCCAGCAAAACTCTTGTCATAGTACGCCACCCATGCTTTGCCAATGACTTTTATGGAGGCGATGTCGTCTTTGAAGCCCTCCTTTTCTATGTCGCTGACATCATACTTGAATTCCTCTACTTTGCCCTTGAAGCCCTCTTTGCTATAAACAATGATCTTGCTCATTTTGAGTGATGACTCGAGGAGAGAGAGGCTGAAGAAGGCAAGTGTTTCTGAAGCAGCTTCCAGTGGTTCTGCTGGGAACAGTGACTTACTTGGTGTGCAGAGCTGCCTTTTAAAGCACAAATACACCAAAGTGGGCGTTGACTAGGTCATGACAGGACGTGTAGGTGTGGAAGCTGAGAAACATGCCAAATCTCAAACTTCTGCTCAGTATCTACAGTCACATGTAGACTAATACAAGGTTCAAAACTCTCTACGAGTCGTATGTTACAAGGGGAAAAACAAACAAACAAAAAAAAAAACATTATATTGTGTTCACTTTGAACTGCTGCTTAGCTCTTAGGTACAAGTTGCTACTGATAATGGCCAAATCCCAAATACTGTAAATTGAGCCACACTTCACTAATTCCATTAAATGGTAAGATGCATCTTAACTGAGATGCAGAAATATCACGGAAGAAAAGAAAAAAAAAGTACTTACCATCACCACTTCTCCCTCCTAAAGCAATCCACTTAAACTTTTAAAGTCAACTGAACAGCGTTGTTACGTCAACCGATAACTGACGCAAAGGCCGTTGATATTTTTGTGACCATAAAGTGAATTTCTTAAAATACGTCCACGCTTGTGTTTATTTGTAACTCTGTAGCCATACGGTAACATTGCGTGAGGAACAGAGTGAAAAAAATTTTCCGCTCTGTGAACATGGCCTCACCAAACTCAAAGATGAATCTTAAAATCAGCATCTGGCAATCGGCGACGGGAGCCAACGGCTTTTTAATGATGAAACTCACACAACGCTTCTTCAGGTGGCGATTTGTGAATGTGGATGGAGACGGTGATCCGTTTTGGGTTTGTTCCATGAAGCAATCGTTTGGCCTCGGAAGACTTGAAATATTTGATATTTTTGAATAAATGATTGTGACCATACTTTTTATCTGCCTGCTATGTGTTTCATATTGATAAATGGTTATGTTTATGGTCGGGTTAGGTGCTCAAAAACATCTACTCAGTAGACTAGGGGCGGCAGTGGCTCATTGGTTCATGTAGGTTGTCTACAAACTGGAAGGTTGGCGGTTCAATCCCCGCTTCCACCTGACCAAGTGTCGAGGTGTCCATGAGCAAGACACGTAACCCCGGCTGCTCCCGACGAGCTGGGTGGCGCCTTGCATGGCTTACACCGCTGTCGGTGAATGTGAGGCAATATGTAAAGCGCTTTGGTGGCCATTGGGTCTGTGTGGGAAAGTGCTATATAAATGCAGTCCATTTACTAAACCTGACTTCTTCACCACGGACAATTTTATGCGCAGCATATACCTGACACGACTCCCAAGTTGCTCTTTGTAGTTTTATTCACGGCCGGGAGATCACTGGCCACAACAACCAAGTGAGTCTCCTGAATAGAAAGATACATGAACATTTAAATCATATTAATGTCATAAAAATCCATGTCACTTAAGTCTTCTTCACTGTGATTTGTTCTGGTGATTGGTTTGTAACGATCTAAGCTAATCATATTGGTTCTACTGTGTTGAGCACTTTTGGGGTAATGGTCTCTGACCTGAGCATCCTAAGTCTGCATTTCTCTGTAGCTACATTTAATGTTGAAAACAGCTATTATAAAATATTTCCATCACATACCCCAATGTATAATTTCATGATGATAAAATTCCCATGCCCATTGCGTCTGTATTGATGCCAAAGGTTTTTCAATGAAAGCAATGACAATAAAGAGGCGAAAGGACGCTTTTGGCGTCTGTGTAGTATCACGCGCATTTGTCTTGGACACGTGATGATATCAGACACCTTGGAATGAGAAACCGTTAGGCTTGTTCGACTTGACCGGCGCCGCACAAACCGATCGGTTTATGACATCAAAGTACTGCGAGAGCAATTAGAGAGCAGACGGCTTCTTATGCTTTTGGAATCGCTCTCGCGGTACGTGCAGCGCCGGTTCAAGTCGAACCAGCCCATAGCCTTCTACCCTGATAACAGTTAAGCAGGTGTGATTTCTCACGAATATATATATATATATTTCTTATCAGTTCTCGTTAAACAACCTAATGCAACCCTTTTCCAGGGAACTGGCAAAAACGCAACGATATTACTCAATGACAGAAGTGGGTGTTTACAATGAGACGCGAGTGTTTAAATCAGAGTGGGTAGAAAATGATCTTTGTATAAATGATGAAAGTTTTGATGTGATTCTACTAACATTATAAGAATGAATAATAATAAAAAATGTCTCTTTACATGAAGCTGAAATCAGTGAGTGAACTGAGAAAAAATGTACAGGACAAAAATATTTATTACCAGCCATTAAAACAGAATTAGCAGAATGTTTTCTTATCTTATTAGTGGGCTGGTGTTTTGAAATATATGACTGACTTATTGCTTGAATCAATACTGATATTTGCACTATTTATGTTCAGGGGTGTTCATATCTTGCTTGTAAAACTATGTGAATTTAATGAGGCTCTGATTATTGTTATCTGATTACTCTGATTCGATGTGCATCACACACAATATGTATATATATATATATATATATATATCAATATGTATACATATTTTTAAACAACTTTATTCACTGATGACTCTTATACTTCCACTCGAATGTCTTTCAATCTTATTTTCTGTCAAAAGTTAATAACAGTATTTTTAATTAGTCTGTCTTGAAAAATACTAGCGCATACAGCCACCGCTTACTTATAGACAAGGAATATAATATTGATCACTCAGATTTCACATGTGACTTTATGCTAAATAAATGATTTGTTAGATACTGTTGCATAATTAAGTGATCATAGAAATTAATGGTATGCATTGTTTTCAATTTAGAGGGAGATATTAGGTTCATTGTCACACAAAATTATTGTTTTGTTTAGGTTCTTTCGAAATAATTTCCCCTAATTGAATGTGTGACATGTCATAATAACGAAAGCCCAAGACAGACCCTCTCAGGTTGAGGCAGCATTAGTATTTTTCTGGACATGAGAGTTTAATGGGTATGAAAACGAATGTCAAACAGTACAAAGTTCAGGCATGACATTCAATCTCTGTCATTATCGTTGCATTTTTGTCAGTTCCCTGGAAAATGTTTGCATTAGGTTTTTTTGACGAGAACTGACAAGGAATGTATATATTCTTGAGAAATCACACCTGGTTAACTGTGTAACGCCCCCCTTCCTGTCACTGGGAATTGTTACAGTATGGGTGACGAGTTTCAAGTGCCAAGTTTTCTTAGCATGATGGGTTCAGGCAAGGCAAGGCAAGTTTATTTATATAGCGCATCTCATACACAATGGTAATTCAAAGTGCTTTAGATAGAAGAAAACAAATGAATCAAAAGAAAGAAGAATAATTAAAACAGTTTAGAATAAAAAGTTAAATAACGTACAGTACAAACAGTCGGACGAACAGCGGCACACAGTGCTCATTCAGTAAAATGCACAGCTAAACAGATGTGTTTTGAGTCTGGGTTTGAATGTGACTACAGTAGGAGCACATCTGATCTCTTCTGGAAGCTGGTTCCAGCTGCTGCTGGCATAGTAGCTAAAAGCAGACTCTCCTTGTTTGGAGTGAACCCTTGGTATTTCTAGCTGACGTGATCCTAGTGCTCTGTTGGGTTTATATTCATTGAGCATATCTGCAATATATTGAGGTCCTAGGCCATTGAATGATTTATATACCAGTAATAATACTTTAAAATCAATCCTAAATGTAACTGGGAGCCAGTGTATAAAGACCTGAGGACTGGTGTGATGTGTTCATATTTTCTGGTTCTGCTCAGGATCCTGGCGGCAGCGTTCTGTATGAGCTGCAACTGTCTGATGGTCTTTTTGGGAAGGCCAGTGAGGAGTCCATTACAATAATCCACCCTGCTGGTGATGAAAGCATGCACAAGTTTCTCTAAGTCTTGACTGGAAACAAAGCATCTAATTCTTGCAATATTTTTCAGATGATAATATGCTGATTTAGTTGCTTTGACATGACTACTGAAACTAAGGTCTGACTCTAGAGACACACCAAGATTCCTGACTTGATTTTTAGGAGTTGGATCCCTAGAGTGAAGGTATGCATTCACCTTGAGAACTTCATCTTTGTTTCCAAACGCAATGAGTTCAGTTTTGTCTTTGTTTAACTGAAGAAAGTTTTGGCACATCCAACTGTTGACTTTCATCAATGCATTGGCACTGCAGGGAGTCAATGGGGCTGTAATCGTTAGGCGATAGGGCTAAGCAGATCTGTGTGTCGTCTGCATAGCTGTGGTAAGAGATTTGGTTCTTTTTCATTATTTGGCTCATTGGGAGCATGTATAGGAGTTGAATAGGAGTGGCGCAAGAATTGAGCCTTGAGGGACTCCGCATGTCATGGATGTCCACTCAGACTTATGGTCTCCTATACTCACATAATAACCTCTCCCTTCTAAGTATGACCTGAACCATTTAGAGCACTATCCCTAATGCGAACTTTTCTTCGCGCAAGCTTCACGTTTATTTCAAGTGAGTGAGATCAAATATTTCAACTCAAAACAACATTTTGTGCCCAATTATTTCCCAGACGTAGTGTTGGTATTGAGGTCAAAGTTAACGTGCATTGGGTTCGCTGTACAACAGTGGGTGATGATCACACAAGACGACTCGGCAGATTTGAAGTGTATTGCAGCAACTTTTTTGTGCATGTTCTGCAGACCACACCTCAGATTTGGTCCTCTTCAAAGGCTGAAAAATCAGGTGAAGGTGGGGGAGAAAAGTCCTCGACTTCAAATGACCGCTCTGTTGAAAAGCTACTTGCGTCACTCCAGTCGCTCTCCATTTATTAGCGAGTCTGACAGCAGCTGTCAATTAATCCGTCACTTCGGGTCTGAGGTTTTCCGGCACGGCTTGCTCGGGTGGGTAGCTCTAGCTTTCCAACTAGCAGCAGTGTTCGGGCAGAGGTGAGCGCCCACACCCTCTGCGAGGGGCGGCAACGACTCGTAGCCCTTTTCCGCCGCGCCGTCCACAGAGGAGAGCGTTGCGAACATGGTGGAGCTCAGGGCGTGCGGAATAAGCAGCGCGCCACGTCTTGGTGAGTTCCTGATGAACTCCAGGAAAGAACGGCGTGGGTTTGTGGCGAGGGGCCTGCTGGCGCTCGGCAAAAACCAGCCGTCTAGCCGACTTCGAGGAGGTTCCTCGAGGAAAAAAAAAACTGAAAAAAATAAGCTTTATCAAAAACTATTATTTTGCTACTATACAATAAACTAAGTTTGTCAATAAAATGATACCTTCATAAGGGCAACAAACTCAAAAATGCAACAATCAATCTAAAGATGTTTACTAATGCATATGTGTGATTATGTTTGATTTCGTATTTGTAATATTATTTGCTATTTTGTAAAAATCCATGTGGTGGGCTATATTTTTCTGTATATTGTATTGTGTTTGAGGTTTATCTGGGTATTTTTGGGGTTTTATTGTTTGTATTTTGGATGCATCTGACATTTAACTTTATTTGTCCTATGCTGAAAGTTATTTTACAGTGTTTTAGTAAGTTTGAGAACCCTCTGATTTAAGGTGAATTTAACTGCAGCCTATACTATATACAACTAACTATATTATTTTGTTTTATAATTTTGTATGCATTGCTATTTTGATGTTGATTGTTAACTAACAGTTCTATTTCCTTGTGGAAAGCTGTTGCAGTTTTGTGATGTTTGTGGAGCTGTTTGCTGAGAAAGAGCCTACTAAAAACAAAAGCTTCACTGCTGTGACACAACTACGATCTTGGTGTCCTCCTCATTCACCCATCACATTAACACAACGCAGAGACATTTGGGGGAGCACACCGACGTAGAGGGTTACATATACATGTTGTTTTCGGAAAATATACAAGCAGTTTATCAATGTGTCTCGGTTTCATCACTGTCAGTTCTTACTGGTCTATTCCAGACATCCCACCTCTCCCTTAAATTCAGGGATTCTCGCTATTCCTTAATTCCTCCCTATTCTAGCTTGAACAATGGCTGAAACTCTGTATTAATAGCACTTCTCCTGTTTATTGCCTCTTTAGATGAATTGCTTCGCTTGAATTCCTCAGTCGCTTTGGTTAAAAGCATCTGCTAAATGAAAAATAAAAAGACAATTGAAACAAGGAGCATTACGATATCTTTATTTTCTGAGTTGACAGATTAAAACAGCATTTGTTGTCTCTTTCTCAGCATAATTTAAATCCAACATCCCTTCCAATACTTCACTCTCAGCAAACAGGGGAAATACGTTCAAATACAATAGGATCTTTAGTTGATCCGGACCAATTCCAAAACTGTATTTTATTGCACATGTTTACTGATACTGATCGCTATTGACAACCAGCAGCTTAAAAACTCTTCTAATAAAATGTGTCCTTGTTATATAACATTTGCCTAATTAACATGTACAGTATGTCTTTACACAGATATCATCAAATGATGAGGTTGAGTCTAATTGCATGAAGTTTCTTCAGACTTATTGGAGTCACAGTCATCGTTTCTGGTCCAGATCAGTCTTTCCCCACCACCTGCCTGGTTCTTTCCAGAAGGGATCCGGTTCATATTCAGCTGCAGAAAGCGGACTTTGAAAGGTGCTGTCTAAGGCCTCGGCAGCAAGGGTCGCACACTGCTGGCCGCATCGTTGAAGAAGGACGGATCATACCTGGGAACTTCATTGCCAGCAAAAGAAATAAGCTCGGAACCCTGACAATTACTGCGCTCGTACAGCACCCAGACTCCATTTCTCACTTTGTGGGACAAAGCTGTGGCACTGAAATTCCGGATTTCCTCAAGATTGGTTTTGTTGCGTACGATCGCGCTTCTTCCTTTATAGCCCTCAAACTCAAACAGGTGGATTTCAGGGTGGCTCAGGTCATCTGAGACCATCTTGAGGGAAGAAAACGGCATTTGGCCACCAAGGGTGGCGTACTCCCCTTCCTCAAACACCACCTGCTTTCCAGCAAAACTCTTGTCATAGTACGCCACCCATGCTTTGCCAATGACTTTTATGGAGGCGATGTCGTCTTTGAAGCCCTCCTTTTCTATGTCGCTGACATCATACTTGAATTCCTCTACTTTGCCCTTGAAGCCCTCTTTGCTATAAACAATGATCTTGCTCATTTTGAGTGATGACTCGAGGAGAGAGAGGCTGAAGAAGGCAAGTGTTTCTGAAGCAGCTTCCAGTGGTTCTGCTGGGAACAGTGACTTACTTGGTGTGCAGAGCTGCCTTTTAAAGCACAAATACACCAAAGTGGGCGTTGACTAGGTCATGACAGGACGTGTAGGTGTGGAAGCTGAGAAACATGCCAAATCTCAAACTTCTGCTCAGTATCTACAGTCACATGTAGACTAATACAAGGTTCAAAACTCTCTACGAGTCGTATGTTACAAGGGGAAAAACAAACAAACAAAAAAAAAAACATTATATTGTGTTCACTTTGAACTGCTGCTTAGCTCTTAGGTACAAGTTGCTACTGATAATGGCCAAATCCCAAATACTGTAAATTGAGCCACACTTCACTAATTCCATTAAATGGTAAGATGCATCTTAACTGAGATGCAGAAATATCACGGAAGAAAAGAAAAAAAAAGTACTTACCATCACCACTTCTCCCTCCTAAAGCAATCCACTTAAACTTTTAAAGTCAACTGAACAGCGTTGTTACGTCAACCGATAACTGACGCAAAGGCCGTTGATATTTTTGTGACCATAAAGTGAATTTCTTAAAATACGTCCACGCTTGTGTTTATTTGTAACTCTGTAGCCATACGGTAACATTGCGTGAGGAACAGAGTGAAAAAAATTTTCCGCTCTGTGAACATGGCCTCACCAAACTCAAAGATGAATCTTAAAATCAGCATCTGGCAATCGGCGACGGGAGCCAACGGCTTTTTAATGATGAAACTCACACAACGCTTCTTCAGGTGGCGATTTGTGAATGTGGATGGAGACGGTGATCCGTTTTGGGTTTGTTCCATGAAGCAATCGTTTGGCCTCGGAAGACTTGAAATATTTGATATTTTTGAATAAATGATTGTGACCATACTTTTTATCTGCCTGCTATGTGTTTCATATTGATAAATGGTTATGTTTATGGTCGGGTTAGGTGCTCAAAAACATCTACTCAGTAGACTAGGGGCGGCAGTGGCTCATTGGTTCATGTAGGTTGTCTACAAACTGGAAGGTTGGCGGTTCAATCCCCGCTTCCACCTGACCAAGTGTCGAGGTGTCCATGAGCAAGACACGTAACCCCGGCTGCTCCCGACGAGCTGGGTGGCGCCTTGCATGGCTTACACCGCTGTCGGTGAATGTGAGGCAATATGTAAAGCGCTTTGGTGGCCATTGGGTCTGTGTGGGAAAGTGCTATATAAATGCAGTCCATTTACTAAACCTGACTTCTTCACCACGGACAATTTTATGCGCAGCATATACCTGACACGACTCCCAAGTTGCTCTTTGTAGTTTTATTCACGGCCGGGAGATCACTGGCCACAACAACCAAGTGAGTCTCCTGAATAGAAAGATACATGAACATTTAAATCATATTAATGTCATAAAAATCCATGTCACTTAAGTCTTCTTCACTGTGATTTGTTCTGGTGATTGGTTTGTAACGATCTAAGCTAATCATATTGGTTCTACTGTGTTGAGCACTTTTGGGGTAATGGTCTCTGACCTGAGCATCCTAAGTCTGCATTTCTCTGTAGCTACATTAAATGTTGAAAACAGCTATTATAAAATATTTCCATCACATACCCCAATGTATAATTTCATGATGATAAAATTCCCATGCCCATTGCGTCTGTATTGATGCCAAAGGTTTTTCAATGAAAGCAATGACAATAAAGAGGCGAAAGGACGCTTTTGGCGTCTGTGTAGTATCACGCGCATTTGTCTTGGACACGTGATGATATCAGACACCTTGGAATGAGAAACCGTTAGGCTTGTTCGACTTGACCGGCGCCGCACAAACCGATCGGTTTATGACATCAAAGTACTGCGAGAGCAATTAGAGAGCAGACGGCTTCTTATGCTTTTGGAATCGCTCTCGCGGTACGTGCAGCGCCGGTTCAAGTCGAACCAGCCCATAGCCTTCTACCCTGATAACAGTTAAGCAGGTGTGATTTCTCACGAATATATATATATATATTTCTTATCAGTTCTCGTTAAACAACCTAATGCAACCCTTTTCCAGGGAACTGGCAAAAACGCAACGATATTACTCAATGACAGAAGTGGGTGTTTACAATGAGACGCGAGTGTTTAAATCAGAGTGGGTAGAAAATGACCTTTGTATAAATGATGAAAGTTTTGATGTGATTCTACTAACATTATAAGAATGAATAATAATAAAAAATGTCTCTTTACATGAAGCTGAAATCAGTGAGTGAACTGAGAAAAAATGTACAGGACAAAAATATTTATTACCAGCCATTAAAACAGAATTAGCAGAATGTTTTCTTATCTTATTAGTGGGCTGGTGTTTTGAAATATATGACTGACTTATTGCTTGAATCAATACTGATATTTGCACTATTTATGTTCAGGGGTGTTCATATCTTGCTTGTAAAACTATGTGAATTTAATGAGGCTCTGATTATTGTTATCTGATTACTCTGATTCGATGTGCATCACACACAATATGTATATATATATATATATATATATATCAATATGTATACATATTTTTAAACAACTTTATTCACTGATGACTCTTATACTTCCACTCGAATGTCTTTCAATCTTATTTTCTGTCAAAAGTTAATAACAGTATTTTTAATTAGTCTGTCTTGAAAAATACTAGCGCATACAGCCACCGCTTACTTATAGACAAGGAATATAATATTGATCACTCAGATTTCACATGTGACTTTATGCTAAATAAATGATTTGTTAGATACTGTTGCATAATTAAGTGATCATAGAAATTAATGGTATGCA
This sequence comes from Semotilus atromaculatus, assembly GCA_031834385.1. Classification (NCBI taxonomy): domain Eukaryota; kingdom Metazoa; phylum Chordata; class Actinopteri; order Cypriniformes; family Leuciscidae; genus Semotilus; species Semotilus atromaculatus. The sequence goes on from JAULUF010000098.1 coordinate 838,323, forward strand.
TTGTTTTCAATTTAGAGGGAGATATTAGGTTCATTGTCACACAAAATTATTGTTTTGTTTAGGTTCTTTCGAAATAATTTCCCCTAATTGAATGTGTGACATGTCATAATAACGAAAGCCCAAGACAGACCCTCTCAGGTTGAGGCAGCATTAGTATTTTTCTGGACATGAGAGTTTAATGGGTATGAAAACGAATGTCAAACAGTACAAAGTTCAGGCATGACATTCAATCTCTGTCATTATCGTTGCATTTTTGTCAGTTCCCTGGAAAATGTTTGCATTAGGTTTTTTTGACGAGAACTGACAAGGAATGTATATATTCTTGAGAAATCACACCTGGTTAACTGTGTAACGCCCCCCTTCCTGTCACTGGGAATTGTTACAGTATGGGTGACGAGTTTCAAGTGCCAAGTTTTCTTAGCATGATGGGTTCAGGCAAGGCAAGGCAAGTTTATTTATATAGCGCATCTCATACACAATGGTAATTCAAAGTGCTTTAGATAGAAGAAAACAAATGAATCAAAAGAAAGAAGAATAATTAAAACAGTTTAGAATAAAAAGTTAAATAACGTACAGTACAAACAGTCGGACGAACAGCGGCACACAGTGCTCATTCAGTAAAATGCACAGCTAAACAGATGTGTTTTGAGTCTGGGTTTGAATGTGACTACAGTAGGAGCACATCTGATCTCTTCTGGAAGCTGGTTCCAGCTGCTGCTGGCATAGTAGCTAAAAGCAGACTCTCCTTGTTTGGAGTGAACCCTTGGTATTTCTAGCTGACGTGATCCTAGTGCTCTGTTGGGTTTATATTCATTGAGCATATCTGCAATATATTGAGGTCCTAGGCCATTGAATGATTTATATACCAGTAATAATACTTTAAAATCAATCCTAAATGTAACTGGGAGCCAGTGTATAAAGACCTGAGGACTGGTGTGATGTGTTCATATTTTCTGGTTCTGCTCAGGATCCTGGCGGCAGCGTTCTGTATGAGCTGCAACTGTCTGATGGTCTTTTTGGGAAGGCCAGTGAGGAGTCCATTACAATAATCCACCCTGCTGGTGATGAAAGCATGCACAAGTTTCTCTAAGTCTTGACTGGAAACAAAGCATCTAATTCTTGCAATATTTTTCAGATGATAATATGCTGATTTAGTTGCTTTGACATGACTACTGAAACTAAGGTCTGACTCTAGAGACACACCAAGATTCCTGACTTGATTTTTAGGAGTTGGATCCCTAGAGTGAAGGTATGCATTCACCTTGAGAACTTCATCTTTGTTTCCAAACGCAATGAGTTCAGTTTTGTCTTTGTTTAACTGAAGAAAGTTTTGGCACATCCAACTGTTGACTTTCATCAATGCATTGGCACTGCAGGGAGTCAATGGGGCTGTAATCGTTAGGCGATAGGGCTAAGCAGATCTGTGTGTCGTCTGCATAGCTGTGGTAAGAGATTTGGTTCTTTTTCATTATTTGGCTCATTGGGAGCATGTATAGGAGTTGAATAGGAGTGGCGCAAGAATTGAGCCTTGAGGGACTCCGCATGTCATGGATGTCCACTCAGACTTATGGTCTCCTATACTCACATAATAACCTCTCCCTTCTAAGTATGACCTGAACCATTTAGAGCACTATCCCTAATGCGAACTTTTCTTCGCGCAAGCTTCACGTTTATTTCAAGTGAGTGAGATCAAATATTTCAACTCAAAACAACATTTTGTGCCCAATTATTTCCCAGACGTAGTGTTGGTATTGAGGTCAAAGTTAACGTGCATTGGGTTCGCTGTACAACAGTGGGTGATGATCACACAAGACGACTCGGCAGATTTGAAGTGTATTGCAGCAACTTTTTTGTGCATGTTCTGCAGACCACACCTCAGATTTGGTCCTCTTCAAAGGCTGAAAAATCAGGTGAAGGTGGGGGAGAAAAGTCCTCGACTTCAAATGACCGCTCTGTTGAAAAGCTACTTGCGTCACTCCAGTCGCTCTCCATTTATTAGCGAGTCTGACAGCAGCTGTCAATTAATCCGTCACTTCGGGTCTGAGGTTTTCCGGCACGGCTTGCTCGGGTGGGTAGCTCTAGCTTTCCAACTAGCAGCAGTGTTCGGGCAGAGGTGAGCGCCCACACCCTCTGCGAGGGGCGGCAACGACTCGTAGCCCTTTTCCGCCGCGCCGTCCACAGAGGAGAGCGTTGCGAACATGGTGGAGCTCAGGGCGTGCGGAATAAGCAGCGCGCCACGTCTTGGTGAGTTCCTGATGAACTCCAGGAAAGAACGGCGTGGGTTTGTGGCGAGGGGCCTGCTGGCGCTCGGCAAAAACCAGCCGTCTAGCCGACTTCGAGGAGGTTCCTCGAGGAAAAAAAAAACTGAAAAAAATAAGCTTTATCAAAAACTATTATTTTGCTACTATACAATAAACTAAGTTTGTCAATAAAATGATACCTTCATAAGGGCAACAAACTCAAAAATGCAACAATCAATCTAAAGATGTTTACTAATGCATATGTGTGATTATGTTTGATTTCGTATTTGTAATATTATTTGCTATTTTGTAAAAATCCATGTGGTGGGCTATATTTTTCTGTATATTGTATTGTGTTTGAGGTTTATCTGGGTATTTTTGGGGTTTTATTGTTTGTATTTTGGATGCATCTGACATTTAACTTTATTTGTCCTATGCTGAAAGTTATTTTACAGTGTTTTAGTAAGTTTGAGAACCCTCTGATTTAAGGTGAATTTAACTGCAGCCTATACTATATACAACTAACTATATTATTTTGTTTTATAATTTTGTATGCATTGCTATTTTGATGTTGATTGTTAACTAACAGTTCTATTTCCTTGTGGAAAGCTGTTGCAGTTTTGTGATGTTTGTGGAGCTGTTTGCTGAGAAAGAGCCTACTAAAAACAAAAGCTTCACTGCTGTGACACAACTACGATCTTGGTGTCCTCCTCATTCACCCATCACATTAACACAACGCAGAGACATTTGGGGGAGCACACCGACGTAGAGGGTTACATATACATGTTGTTTTCGGAAAATATACAAGCAGTTTATCAATGTGTCTCGGTTTCATCACTGTCAGTTCTTACTGGTCTATTCCAGACATCCCACCTCTCCCTTAAATTCAGGGATTCTCGCTATTCCTTAATTCCTCCCTATTCTAGCTTGAACAATGGCTGAAACTCTGTATTAATAGCACTTCTCCTGTTTATTGCCTCTTTAGATGAATTGCTTCGCTTGAATTCCTCAGTCGCTTTGGTTAAAAGCATCTGCTAAATGAAAAATAAAAAGACAATTGAAACAAGGAGCATTACGATATCTTTATTTTCTGAGTTGACAGATTAAAACAGCATTTGTTGTCTCTTTCTCAGCATAATTTAAATCCAACATCCCTTCCAATACTTCACTCTCAGCAAACAGGGGAAATACGTTCAAATACAATAGGATCTTTAGTTGATCCGGACCAATTCCAAAACTGTATTTTATTGCACATGTTTACTGATACTGATCGCTATTGACAACCAGCAGCTTAAAAACTCTTCTAATAAAATGTGTCCTTGTTATATAACATTTGCCTAATTAACATGTACAGTATGTCTTTACACAGATATCATCAAATGATGAGGTTGAGTCTAATTGCATGAAGTTTCTTCAGACTTATTGGAGTCACAGTCATCGTTTCTGGTCCAGATCAGTCTTTCCCCACCACCTGCCTGGTTCTTTCCAGAAGGGATCCGGTTCATATTCAGCTGCAGAAAGCGGACTTTGAAAGGTGCTGTCTAAGGCCTCGGCAGCAAGGGTCGCACACTGCTGGCCGCATCGTTGAAGAAGGACGGATCATACCTGGGAACTTCATTGCCAGCAAAAGAAATAAGCTCGGAACCCTGACAATTACTGCGCTCGTACAGCACCCAGACTCCATTTCTCACTTTGTGGGACAAAGCTGTGGCACTGAAATTCCGGATTTCCTCAAGATTGGTTTTGTTGCGTACGATCGCGCTTCTTCCTTTATAGCCCTCAAACTCAAACAGGTGGATTTCAGGGTGGCTCAGGTCATCTGAGACCATCTTGAGGGAAGAGAACGGCATTTGGCCACCAAGGGTGGCGTACTCCCCTTCCTCAAACACCACCTGCTTTCCAGCAAAACTCTTGTCATAGTACGCCACCCATGCTTTGCCAATGACTTTTATGGAGGCGATGTCGTCTTTGAAGCCCTCCTTTTCTATGTCGCTGACATCATACTTGAATTCCTCTACTTTGCCCTTGAAGCCCTCTTTGCTATAAACAATGATCTTGCTCATTTTGAGTGATGACTCGAAGAGAGAGAGGCTGAAGAAGGCAAGTGTTTCTGAAGCAGCTTCCAGTGGTTCTGCTGGGAACAGTGACTTACTTGGTGTGCAGAGCTGCCTTTTAAAGCACAAATACACCAAAGTGGGCGTTGACTAGGTCATGACAGGACGTGTAGGTGTGGAAGCTGAGAAACATGCCAAATCTCAAACTTCTGCTCAGTATCTACAGTCACATGTAGACTAATACAAGGTTCAAAACTCTCTACGAGTCGTATGTTACAAGGGGAAAAACAAACAAAAAAAACAAAAAACATTGCATTGTGTTCACTTTGAACTGCTGCTTAGCTCTTAGGTACAAGTTGCTACTGATAATGGCCAAATCCCAAATACTGTAAATTGAGCCACACTTCACTAATTCCATTAAATGGTAAGATGCATCTTAACTGAGATGCAGAAATATCACGGAAGAAAAGAAAAAAAAAGTACTTACCATCACCACTTCTCCCTCCTAAAGCAATCCACTTAAACTTTTAAAGTCAACTGAACAGCGTTGTTACGTCAACCGATAACTGACGCAAAGGCCGTTGATATTTTTGTGACCATAAAGTGAATTTCTTAAAATACGTCCACGCTTGTGTTTATTTGTAACTCTGTAGCCATACGGTAACATTGCGTGAGGAACAGAGTGAAAAAAATTTTCCGCTCTGTGAACATGGCCTCACCAAACTCAAAGATGAATCTTAAAATCAGCATCTGGCAATCGGCGACGGGAGCCAACGGCTTTTTAATGATGAAACTCACACAACGCTTCTTCAGGTGGCGATTTGTGAATGTGGATGGAGACGGTGATCCGTTTTGGGTTTGTTCCATGAAGCAATCGTTTGGCCTCGGAAGACTTGAAATATTTGATATTTTTGAATAAATGATTGTGACCATACTTTTTATCTGCCTGCTATGTGTTTCATATTGATAAATGGTTATGTTTATGGTCGGGTTAGGTGCTCAAAAACATCTACTCAGTAGACTAGGGGTGGCAGTGGCTCATTGGTTCATGTAGGTTGTCTACAAACTGGAAGGTTGGCGGTTCAATCCCCGCTTCCACCTGACCAAGTGTCGAGGTGTCCATGAGCAAGACACGTAACCCCGGCTGCTCCCGACGAGCTGGGTGGCGCCTTGCATGGCTTACACCGCTGTCGGTGAATGTGAGGCAATATGTAAAGCGCTTTGGTGGCCATTGGGTCTGTGTGGGAAAGTGCTATATAAATGCAGTCCATTTACTAAACCTGACTTCTTCACCACGGACAATTTTATGCGCAGCATATACCTGACACGACTCCCAAGTTGCTCTTTGTAGTTTTATTCACGGCCGGGAGATCACTGGCCACAACAACCAAGTGAGTCTCCTGAATAGAAAGATACATGAACATTTAAATCATATTAATGTCATAAAAATCCATGTCACTTAAGTCTTCTTCACTGTGATTTGTTCTGGTGATTGGTTTGTAACGATCTAAGCTAATCATATTGGTTCTACTGTGTTGAGCACTTTTGGGGTAATGGTCTCTGACCTGAGCATCCTAAGTCTGCATTTCTCTGTAGCTACATTTAATGTTGAAAACAGCTATTATAAAATATTTCCATCACATACCCCAATGTATAATTTCATGATGATAAAATTCCCATGCCCATTGCGTCTGTATTGATGCCAAAGGGTTTTCAATGAAAGCAATGACAATAAAGAGGCGAAAGGACGCTTTTGGCGTCTGTGTAGTATCACGCGCATTTGTCTTGGACACGTGATGATATCAGACACCTTGGAATGAGAAACCGTTAGGCTTGTTCGACTTGACCGGCGCCGCACAAACCGATCGGTTTATGACATCAAAGTACTGCGAGAGCAATTAGAGAGCAGACGGCTTCTTATGCTTTTGGAATCGCTCTCGCGGTACGTGCAGCGCCGGTTCAAGTCGAACCAGCCCATAGCCTTCTACCCTGATAACAGTTAAGCAGGTGTGATTTCTCACGAATATATATATATATATTTCTTATCAGTTCTCGTTAAACAACCTAATGCAACCCTTTTCCAGGGAACTGGCAAAAACGCAACGATATTACTCAATGACAGAAGTGGGTGTTTACAATGAGACGCGAGTGTTTAAATCAGAGTGGGTAGAAAATGACCTTTGTATAAATGATGAAAGTTTTGATGTGATTCTACTAACATTATAAGAATGAATAATAATAAAAAATGTCTCTTTACATGAAGCTGAAATCAGTGAGTGAACTGAGAAAAAATGTACAGGACAAAAATATTTATTACCAGCCATTAAAACAGAATTAGCAGAATGTTTTCTTATCTTATTAGTGGGCTGGTGTTTTGAAATATATGACTGACTTATTGCTTGAATCAATACTGATATTTGCACTATTTATGTTCAGGGGTGTTCATATCTTGCTTGTAAAACTATGTGAATTTAATGAGGCTCTGATTATTGTTATCTGATTACTCTGATTCGATGTGCATCACACACAATATGTATATATATATATATATATATATATCAATATGTATACATATTTTTAAACAACTTTATTCACTGATGACTCTTATACTTCCACTCGAATGTCTTTCAATCTTATTTTCTGTCAAAAGTTAATAACAGTATTTTTAATTAGTCTGTCTTGAAAAATACTAGCGCATACAGCCACCGCTTACTTATAGACAAGGAATATAATATTGATCACTCAGATTTCACATGTGACTTTATGCTAAATAAATGATTTGTTAGATACTGTTGCATAATTAAGTGATCATAGAAATTAATGGTATGCATTGTTTTCAATTTAGAGGGAGATATTAGGTTCATTGTCACACAAAATTATTGTTTTGTTTAGGTTCTTTCGAAATAATTTCCCCTAATTGAATGTGTGACATGTCATAATAACGAAAGCCCAAGACAGACCCTCTCAGGTTGAGGCAGCATTAGTATTTTTCTGGACATGAGAGTTTAATGGGTATGAAAACGAATGTCAAACAGTACAAAGTTCAGGCATGACATTCAATCTCTGTCATTATCGTTGCATTTTTGTCAGTTCCCTGGAAAATGTTTGCATTAGGTTTTTTTGACGAGAACTGACAAGGAATGTATATATTCTTGAGAAATCACACCTGGTTAACTGTGTAACGCCCCCCTTCCTGTCACTGGGAATTGTTACAGTATGGGTGACGGGTTTCAAGTGCCAAGTTTTCTTAGCATGATGGGTTCAGGCAAGGCAAGGCAAGTTTATTTATATAGCGCATCTCATACACAATGGTAATTCAAAGTGCTTTAGATAGAAGAAAACAAATGAATCAAAAGAAAGAAGAATAATTAAAACAGTTTAGAATAAAAAGTTAAATAACGTACAGTACAAACAGTCGGACGAACAGCGGCACACAGTGCTCATTCAGTAAAATGCACAGCTAAACAGATGTGTTTTGAGTCTGGGTTTGAATGTGACTACAGTAGGAGCACATCTGATCTCTTCTGGAAGCTGGTTCCAGCTGCTGCTGGCATAGTAGCTAAAAGCAGACTCTCCTTGTTTGGAGTGAACCCTTGGTATTTCTAGCTGACGTGATCCTAGTGCTCTGTTGGGTTTATATTCATTGAGCATATCTGCAATATATTGAGGTCCTAGGCCATTGAATGATTTATATACCAGTAATAATACTTTAAAATCAATCCTAAATGTAACTGGGAGCCAGTGTATAAAGACCTGAGGACTGGTGTGATGTGTTCATATTTTCTGGTTCTGCTCAGGATCCTGGCGGCAGCGTTCTGTATGAGCTGCAACTGTCTGATGGTCTTTTTGGGAAGGCCAGTGAGGAGTCCATTACAATAATCCACCCTGCTGGTGATGAAAGCATGCACAAGTTTCTCTAAGTCTTGACTGGAAACAAAGCATCTAATTCTTGCAATATTTTTCAGATGATAATATGCTGATTTAACTCACTTGAAGCGACACATGAAGATCCATACAGTGGAGAAACCTCATCACAGCAGTCACGGGAAGTAGTAGTTACCCCCGGCTAACAGACTTTTTTTAATAAGAGCGTTCTCCAAATATTCAGAACCAAATGTTCTGGGAACGTAAAAAATTTCCAGTTTTCTTGACGTTAGAGGAATGTATTTTAAAAGGTATAATGTTCCTCAATTGTTCTTTCAACTTAATTTTGAGTTAAAATTTAACATTCTAGGAACGTTGATTTGTAACATTCCAAGAACTTAAAAAATGTCCAGTTTCCTGAATGTTATTAGAATGTTATTTAAACGTTAGTATGATGTTCTTGAAACATTCTGCCATGTTTGGAACCATCCTCAAACCAGATTTGATTGGTTTAAAATGACTATTGAACTCATCAGTGATCTTGACTTATGGCTTAACTTTTTTATTTCACATTTTTTCTTTAATTTGAAATGTCACATGATTAAATGTTTTTTTTTTTAGACCTAATGGAAGAACCATAGAGAAACCTTACACGTGTGATCAATTCGGGAAGAGCCTAATGGAAGAACCATAGAGAAACCTTACACGTGTGATCAATTCGGGAAGAGCTTCACCGATAAAGGAAGGAAGGAAACTAGAAGGAGACCATACACATGTGATCAGTTTCACAAGTAAACTGTTACGGAACAGAGGACCCGGAGACAGACGGACAGGGGATAGAGTTTATTTTGTAGCAATAGGTAGACAAACAGGAATATGGCCAACACAAGGGAGAGGAAACCACAGGACACAGACGCTGGAGAGGATCGTAGGAGATATAGGTCCTCAGGTTTCACACACTAGGGTAAAAGGAGACTAGACAATGGGGGAACACAAGGTGAGTGGTTTTATGGTGAAGATAACGAGGGAGATCACTGACAGGTGCAGGTGTGGGCCAGGGAGGATGATGGGAAATGTAGTGAAGGAGGTGGTGACCGTGACATGAACGAAACATTAAGAATCATATGAGGATTTGTAAGAACTGATTTTCCTGCTAAGACAAAAGCTGTGATAAAATTCACCATAAAGCAATAAAACGCACCCTGGACAGAAGATCGCAAAGACAGAGCAACAGGACATCATCCTGTCCAACCACTTTTCCATTATCTCTGCAACTCATAATCTAGTGAGAGTGTGAGGCTTAAACTGGGGCTGTGATTATGAGGCGTTTTTCAACCGAACCTGGATAGAAAATGACTCTGAACTCAATTGGATAGACCTACAACCAATCAGAGCATGATGCGAGTGAAAGACACATGTTCCTCATTAATATTTCCGACCGACAAATGCCTTTATCGCGGTTCTCTTTTCCTCTTTTAAAATGAACGCGCTGTTGATATCTTCTATAACAGACGCGATGGTGAAATCTACACGTTTCATAAACAAAATTTGTGAGGAGCATGTTCAAATAATCAATCCAATCAACTTAATCAATCCAATCAAACAATACCATGTCTAACGTTACTCTATCAGTATGAGAGGAAACATATTCACTCTGTCAACTCAACTAACACTCCTTGACAGTTTTCAGCATCGCTCCACCACCCCGACTCCTCACTCTTGGCTTGTTCTTCCACAGCCAGGAATACGGGGGAGTACTCTGAGTTCGGGCCGAATACATTTACATTTACATTTAGTCATTTAGCAGACGCTTTTATCCAAACCGAGGACTAAAGCAAGCGAGTCATCGGGAAGACGCAAAGAACAACACAAGAAGTGCTCAAAATACAAAGTTCAGGCATTGCTCAGAGTAGTAAAAATCAGACAAAGGGAAGAGAATTTTTTTGTATTTATTTAGTATTTTTTTTATGTTAAGTGCTCACGGAAGAGATGAGTTTTCAGCTGACTTTTAAATGCTGTCAGGGATTCTGCATTCCGGATGAGGGTGGGAAGATCATTCCACCAGCATGGAACCGTGAATGAGAATGTTTTGGAGAGTGATTTTATGCCTCGCTGTGAGGGTACCACGAGCTGCCGCTCATTGACCGATCGTAGGTTTCTGGTCGGGGTGTAGACTCGTAGGAGTGAGTGAAAGTAGGATGGAGCTGAGTCAGTGGTAGATCTGTAAGCAAGCGTCAAAGCCTTGAGTTTGATGCGAGCAGCGAGTGGTAGCCAGTGTAGTGAGATGAACAGAGGAGTGACATGGGCCCTTTTGGGCTCGTTGAAGACAAGACAAGCTGCAGCATTCTGGATCATTTGTAGAGGTTTAGTTGATGGATGATGGAAGTCCTGCCAAAAGAGCATTGCAGTAATCAAGCCTAGAGATAACCAGGGCCTGGACTTGAAGTTGTGTTGCATGCTCAGTTAGGAAAGGCCTGACCTTCCTGATGTTGAACAGTGCAAACCTGCATGATCGAGCTGTTTTTGTAATGTGCTCTGTGAAGGTCAGCTGGTCGTCAAATGTAACTCCAAGATTTCTGACCGACCTTGATGGGGTGATTGAGGATGAATCTAGCTGGATAGTGAAGTTGTGCTGTAGAGACGGATTGGCAGGGAGGACGAGAAGCTCTGTCTTTGCCAGGTTGAGCTGTAGGTAATGTTCCTTCATCCATGCCGAGATGTCCGCCAGACAGCTTGAGATACGTGCAGATACTGTGGGATCATCTGGTTGAAATGAAAGGTAGAGCTGGGTGTCATCAGCATAGCAATGATAAGAGAAACCATGTGCCTGTATGATGGGTCCCAGTGAGGTGGTGTAAATGGAGAAGAGGAGCGGTCCAAGAACTGAGCCCTGTGGAACCCCTGTGGTCAGTTGATGTGCTTTGGATACTTCGCCTCTCCATGCAACCCTGAAGGACCTACCTGTGAGATAGGACTCAAACCACTGGAGGGCAGATCCAGTGATGCCCAGTGATGAGAGGGAGGACAGCAGGATCTGATGATTCACAGTGTCAAAGGCAGCAGACAGGTCAAGGAGAATGAGAACAGATGATTTGGAAGCAGCTTTCGCGATCCGCAGGGCTTCTGTGGCCGACAGTAGTGCAGTCTCGGTCGAGTGTCCTTTCTTGAAGCCAGATTGGTTTACATCAAGCTGGTTGGTCAGAGACAGGAAAGATGACACTTGGTTGAAAGCAGCTCGTTCAAGTGATTTCGCAATGAATGGTAGGAGAGAGACAGAAGTTATTGGGTACACCCTGAAAAGCAGAAGTATTTGGATGCTGAGGTCAGGTACTTAATAAATGCTGAGCTTGCGAAACCATCATAGATTTTTTACTGATTATAGAAAATTAAATAGTGTTACGAAGCCCGACTCCTTTCCGCTTCCGCGGATGGAAGATTGTATAGATTCCGTGGGTTCAGCTAAATTTGTAACTAAGATAGACCTTTTAAAGGGGTATTATCAAGTTCCTTTGACTTCACGGGCACAAGAAGTATCTGTTTTTATTATACCTTCAGGTTTATACTCGTACAATGTTATGAGTTTCGGGTTACGAAACGCTCCGGCTACCTTCCAGCGCCTGATGAATCGAGTGGTTTCAGGGCTGGAAGGATGTGTGGTTTACTTGGATGACGTCGTGGTATATAGTCAGACGTGAGAGGAACAGCGTTGTCGGTTGCGCGCCCTGTTTGTTCGTCTCGTTGAGGCCAAGTTAACAATAAATCTTGCAAAGTGTGAGTTTGTTAAAGCCACGGTAACTTATCTGGGAAAAGTGGTGGGACAAGGGGAGGTGCGTCCGATACGGGAAAAGGTGCGAGCTATTGATAGTTTCCCCGCTCCTACTACAAAAAAGGAGCTGATGAGGTTTTTGGGAGTGATCGGATACTTTCGTAGTTTTTGCGCAAACTTCTCGACGGTAGTTGCTCCGCTTACTGAGTTTTTGAAGTCAAAATACAAGTTTGTATGGTCTTCAAGCTGTCAGGGTGCGTTTACAAACGCAAAACTTCTGCTAAGTACTGCTCCTGTGTTGGTTGCGCCTCGGTGGGATCGAGCGTTTCAGCTTCAAGTTTACGCAAGTCAAGTAGGTGCAGGAGCTGTTCTTTTGCAAAAGGATGATAATAAAGTTGACAGGCCAGTTAGTTATTTTTCGAAGAAATTTAATTCGTATCAATCGAATTATTCCGTTATCGAAAAGGAAACATTGGCCTTGGTGTGGGCATTGCAACATTTTGATGTGTATGTGGGGGGTGGTTCGATGGTGGTTGTTTTTTCAGATCACAATCCACTGATTTTTTGGAAATCGTTGCGAACCCCTAACCAACGACTTATTCGTTGGGCTATATTATTACAGCCATACAGTTTGGAAATTCGCCATATTCGGGGGCGGGATAATGTAATGGCGGATGCATTGTCCCGTTCCCCAGTGGATGGATAAGACCATCTATGTTATTGCATGTTATTTGTCCTTGATCTTCGTTTTATTTAGTGTTTTCAAGGCACCTGAGAACACTGAAAGATGGAGTTTTGGGTAGGTGATGAGGAGAAAAGGGGTAAGTGAAATTTGTATGTGCCTACATAGTTGAGTGTCAATTTATAATTTTTTTACATTTACATTTATTCATTTAGCTGACGCTTTTATCCAAAGCGACTTACAATTGCTATACATGTCAGAGGTCGCACGCCTCTGGAGCAACAAGGGGTTAAGTGTCTTGCTCAGGGACACATTGGTGTCTCACAGTGGATTCGAACCCGGGTCTCTCACACCACAGGCATGTGTCTTATCCACTGCACCATCACCACCCCACTGCACCATCACCACCCCACTGCACCACCCCCCCACCCCACTGCACCACCCCCCCCCCCCCCACTGCACCACCCACCCCAAAATTAAATTTTTATTTAATTTAATTTTTTTGCAGTGTTAAATTTGGAGTTTGCAGAGTTCCCTTTTAGGGGCCTCTGTTTTAAGAGGGGAGGTGTTACGGTCTTCAGTATTTTTTCCACCAGGTGGCGTTGTTCTATGTTCTGGAGGAGCGTCAGTAACAGGTGTGGTGAATCTGCGGTGATCAGGTGTGGTGGATTACCGGTGATTTCGTTTTGTCAGGAGATGGCTGATAAAAGGACTGACGGAGTTGGAGGCCGTGATTCTTTCCTCTTCAGTTCCAGAATGATTTATTTTCTTTATTTTTTTATTTGTGGTTATTAATTTGTTTATATTTTTCATTAAATGTTTCTTTGATAACTTGAGTTCCATGTGTGGCCTCGCCATTATTATGTTGCTTCACCTTGAGCCAGGTGAATGTAACAGCCCGGTAACCAGGCTAGTGTCCTGTATGGGCCCGGTAACCAGGCTAGTGTCCTGTATGGGCCCGGTAACCAGGCTAGTGTCCTGTATGGGCCTGGTAACCAGGCTAGTGTCCTGTATGGGCCCAGTAACCAGGCTAGTGTCCTGTATGGGCCCAATAACCAGGCTAGTGTCCTGTATGGGCCCGGTAACCAGGCTAGTGTCCTGTATGGGCCCGGTAACCAGGCTAGTGTCTGTTAGGTAACCAGGGTAGTGTCCTGTATGGGCCCAATAACCAGGCTAGTGTCCTGTATGGGCCCGGTAACCAGGCTAGTGTCTGTTAGGTAACCAGGCTAGTGTCCTGTATGGGCCCAATAACCAGGCTAGTGTCCTGTATGGGCCCAGTAACCAGACCCTCGATGTTCAGTGACTATTCACACACACCGTAATGATGAACACAGTTGCCCAGCCCTGTTTGTCTGAAACGCGAGAGGCGTCAATTGCCATCATTACGTTGTGCGTCATGTTCAACCCACTAAATTCAAAGAGACATAATATTCACGATTAAAACACAATAGAAGTGACGAAACACGTATTGTCCATTGTCATTCCGGTGCCGAAAATACCTAATGCAAAATCTCTCAAAGACTTTCGCCCAATCGCACTCACATCTATTCTGTGTAAATGTATGGAGCGAATAGTATGTAAGGAATTGTTATCCCAAATAGAGACATGCATAGACCCCTTGCAATTTGCCTATCGGGCCAATAGGAGCACTGTGGATGCTTCTCTCACTCTTTTAAATAAGGTTCAAAATCATCTAGATAACTCAAATTCCTATGTTCGAATACTCTTCATGGATTTCTCATCCGCTTTTAATACTGTCCAACCTTATCTTCTTTTAAAGCGCCTCTATGAGTTAGGTGCTAGTAGCTGGATGATTTTATGGATTAAGGAGTTTCTAAAAGGTCGCCCTCAGCGAGTTTGTGTTAATAATAATGTTATGTCGGATTGTTTGGTTTTAGATACTGGGGTACCGCAGGGATGTGTACTGTCTCCAATACTTTTTTTCTGTATACATAAATGAACTAAAGTGCAATGACGATAACCTTACTCTTGTAAAATATGCAGATGATATGGCATTGGTCTCATGTCAGAAAGAAATTAACTGCACCTCATCTGTTGGTTTGAGAGTAGTTTCTTACATCTAAATATTGAAAAGACAAAAGAGTTATGTTTGAGAAATCAATCAAGAAGAGTAGGTACCGTATCTGAATATAAACCAGTTGTCATAAAGGAAAAAACTGTAGAGCAGGTCTCGAATTTTAAATACTTGGGCACAATTATAGATGAGAAACTTAATTTTGAAAGTAATGTGGAGTACATTCATAAAAAAGCACGACAACGTCTGGGTCTCCTTAGGAAACTGAGAAGCTTCAATATTAGTCAGCAGACCCTAACTATGTTATATCGATCAATGATTGAGAGTATTCTCACATATAATATTTAGGGCCGGGACTTTAACGCGTTAATTAAGATTAATTAATTACAGACTTAAACGCGTTAATTAACGCGATAACTGATTTTAATCGCTTATTTTTGCACCGCGGAACGTTTCTCGCTGGATGAATAACATTCTCCTTTTCCACTAGATATTTTCCTATATCTCATCAGCAATTGTGCTGTCGGCCCGCTCTGCAGCAGCTGAGCACTGAGGAGCGAATGTACAGTGAAGTGACATCATAACTGCCAGATTCAAACTGTGCTTTCGCGCTGTGGCTGAGCCAAAGACGGACGCGCTCAGCGCTTGTCATAGGCGATCACAACCATAGATATCTATGATCACAACTGTTCAGTGTTTTTAACCACATAATGTTTATTTTAGGTTTTAGACATATAATTTATAGCAAAACAACACATGTATAGTTTGTAAAATACACAATGGTGTCTATGGAAGCAGCAATAACAACCAAGAAAATATATTTGCCGACGGTTTTTATTCATATCAGACAAACAGTGTAATTAACTTTAAAGTCAACTCTATTCTACTCCCAGTTCACCGGCCACTTACTTTCATGTATTTCGGGAGAAACTGATGAATTCACGCGCTGTAATAAATCCAACAGACAGGAATCTCTGAACTGCGGCCCAAACACGGCGCCCATCTCACGTTACAGATCAAGATAATTTATAAAGATTTTTTAAACAACAAAACAAACTCACTTACACATATTTGAGAATCGGAAAAGAAAAAAGTTTATGACATGGTAAGCAAGTTTTTTAATATTTAGAAATAAAAGCGCTACATCTGTCATACAGCGCTATTTTGGCTGTGGTGAATCATGTGCCAAGCCTGACGCGTCACCCTGGAAACCTTTTTTAACTTAAAAAAAAAAACGTTTACAGAAGGTCTTCCTACCTATAGGCTACCTGAATTTCTAAAATGTAGGCCTACTATATTTCTAAATATGCTATTGCTACATTTAATGGCAAAAATTGCACTGGTCTTCAGGACTTGGTTGAACAAAAATAAACAATATTTTGTTGCTTAAGCTTATGTATTCAGTCATCAGTCAATGATATACTAAAAAAATCCATGTGAAAAAAATTACTTCACACTGTTCTCAGGTCAAATATTTATGCGATTAAAATGCGATTTATTTCGATTAATTAATTACAAAGCCTCTAATTAATTAGATTAATTTTTTTAATCGAGTCCCGGCCCTAATAATATTGTTTCATGGTACAGCAATCTAACATTAAAACAAAAGAACAAACTCTCACAAATAATTAATCAAGCAAATAAGATCACTGGACAAAAACAACAGCCACTTCAGAGCTTGTTCGACCATTTTATGCGAAAAACGGCAATTGCGATTTTTAAAGATAACACCCATCCTCTTCACTCTGCTTTTGAATTGCTCCCATCTGGACGTAGACTAAAAATTCCCTTGGCTAGAAAAAATATCTATAAAAGATATTTTCTTCCGATGGCAGTGATTATCTTAAACCGTACAGTGTTTTAATTGAAACAATAAAATGACATGGGCTGGCATATGCTAATTTTTGGAGTCGTACATATTAATGATCCCGACTATTGCGTCACAATCGGTGTTATGTGGAGATTCGCCTATTTTTCAGGGGTGTTTTTCAAAAACGAGATTTAAAGGTCCCGTTCTTCGTGATCCCATGTTTCAAACTTAAGTTAGTGTGTAATGTTGTTGTTAGAGTATAAATAATATCTGTAAAATTATAAAGCTCAAAGTTCAATGCCAAGCGAGATATTTTATTTAACAGAAGTCGCCTACAGTGAACGGCTCGTTTGGACTACATCGCTCTACTTCCGTTTTTAATGACGTCAGTAGAACAGCTCTCTGACTAACCTCCGCCCACAGGAATGCTCCCTCAACTCCCTCAACTCGCGCACTTCTTATAACTTACTGTGTTTACTCAGCTCTTACGGTGATTTTCTGAAGTAAAACTGACGCTTCATCTTTTGTGTGATGTACAATAAACTTTATTAAACTCATCAGTTTATGTTTGATCATCATTCGAACCTGGTCTGACACAGCAGACTTGTAGGCTATTAATAAATAATGGATACATACAAGCAGATGACAAATACGTTATAATAACCGTAATTAAACTACTAAACTATACCTGTTCCATCTCTATATAGCCCTCTGACTCTGTAGGCATTATTGTCGGACTCGAAATGAACAACGTTACTGAGAGTTGCTGATGTTATCATTATTCCATGAGATGAAATTGTCCTAAGAGTCTGAGTGCGAGCTCTTGAAGCTCCGCCCCCTGTGTCGTGCAGCAGGAGCTTATTTGCATTTAAAGGGCACACACTAAAACAGAGCGTTTTTCTGAGTCCTCAAAAAAGACAATTTAAACATGCTGTAAAAAATGATCTGTTGGGTATTTTGAGCTGAAACTTCACAGACACACTCTGGGGACATCAGAGACTCATTTTACATCTTGTGAAAAGGGGCATAGAACGGGACCTTTAAATAAGAATGAGAAAACAATGGTGTTTGTTTTAAAGGTGCCCTAGAATGTGAAATTTAATTTATATTGGCATATACAGTGAGGGTAACTTTGTTAACCAAACATTACAGCTGTCTGATAACTCTTTTCTCTGGCGGCACAGAGATTTATACTGGTCATTCAGCGGTTCTTTGAATCGAGTGAAACTCACTCTATTCAAGAGTGGTTGTATGAAAAGATTTCGTCTGGAACTCAGTCAGAAAAGTTTGTTCTTTGTTGAGCTTTGAAGTTTCAGGATTCAGGAACTCAGTCTTTGTTGAGTGGAGATTTCAGTTCTGGAACTCAGTCTTTGTTGAGATCTTTGTGGAAATTCAGTTCTTGATTCAGGTGAAGTTAATTCTATCCGGGTCACGGCACCATATGTAGTGAAGTTTTTCCTTGTAGAAAAGTTAGAAGCTCAAGACCAGGAGACGGAGGATGTTTTCCAAGCAGAAGTTGTTTTATTGCTTGTCGCTGCAGTCATACCAAACTCGTCTGACTAAGATAATTTTACATTCTTAGTTTATACTTTCCAAAGAGTGTGGGATTACCTAAAGGAGGAGTCATTCTGAACAATGCATGTAAATGATTCATGAGTCAGTTGTTTACCTGAGTTCATCAGGATGACAGTGTCAGGCCTGATGATGGTGATCCAATCAGCCTGATCAGAACACTCTATTACCACTATCATAGAGACAAAGGGTCCAGCTGTACTCAGAGAAGTGACCAAAGGTTATAGTCATAGTGTGCACTTTCTCAGTTAAAAATACTGTTAAACCTTTATGTAACATTTAATAAATTTGTTTTCCTTCACATGTTTAGTTTCAGCTTGTGTACACATCTACTGCAAAAAACACACAAAAAACAGAGAAGCTTAGAAACATGGCTACAATCATAATAGTGTTCGTTCAATACACTTTATTCACTTTGATATTTCTGTCAGAAAAAAATAAGAGTCATAAAAAGAATGAAAGTCACTGATTTACATTTATTCATTTAGCTGACGCTTTTATCCAAAGCGACTTACAATTGCTATACATGTCAGAGGTCGCACGCCTCTGGAGCAACTAGGGGTTAAGTGTCTTGCTCAGGGACACGTGTTGGAGAATTTCATCTGTCTCATACATGGGTCTAAATGCTGTAATGTTAGAGAGAGCCTGCTGAGGATATGAGATAAACTGAAAACTAGGCCAAAAGGCAGGGTATGTAAGGACATGAAAAGAAACTGGGTGAAAGGGCTGGAAAAGACAGGGCAGGTAAGGACAGGAGAAGAAACTGGGTGAAAGGGCATGAAAAAGTACCTAAGAATCATGTATGAAGCCATTTTTAAAAAGATACGCATGCGCAAAGAAGGTTGCCCCAATTAAAAATAAAATAACGATGCAGGTGTTTGAATCGAGGCGGAGTAATAAGGAGGAGCAAAGAGAGAAAAGATAACGAGATGAGCGCTAATTGGGTACCAAAAGACAAGAAGAAAGTATAAGACTTGAGCACTGACCACTGTAAAATCAGATGTCAGGATGGCCAGCTGGCATCTCACTTTGTTGCTTGTCAATAAAGTTAATGCTTCTGAGACCTGAAACTTCGACTCTGAAAGATTTATTTGAGACCCGTTTTGAAGACTTTGAATTTGCCACAACACACATTGGTGTCTCACAGTGGATTCGAACCCGGGTCTCTCAAACAATGAACAAAACTGTATTTGTATTAACTAACTTTACTAAAGATAAAATTATGTAAGAAATATATTGGGCTTAATATTGAGTTAATATTTCAAGTAATGTTAACAAATGAAATCTTATTGCAAATTTTGTGAATTACAAATATAGTGAATGTAAAAAGGTGGGCTGAAAAAAAAGATATGGTCAAAACATCTGATCTGTGCATTAAGACTTGCAGTGTAAACGCAGCCTAAGTGGTTTCTCCACTGCATGGATCTTCATGTGTTTCTCCAGGTCGTGTTTCAAAGCAAAACTCTTTCCTCACTGATCACACGTGTGCGGTTTCTCTCTGCTGTGGATCCTCTCATGTGCTTTCAGATGTTCTGACTGACTGAATCTCTTGTCACAGTGTGAACTCTTGTAAGGTTTTTCTCCAGTGTGGATCATCTCATGTGTTTTCAGATTTGATGACTGACTGAATCTCTTGTCACAGTGTGAACACTTGTAAGGTTTTTCTCCAGTGTGGATCCTCTGATGTCTTTTCAGATTAGCTGACAGATTGAATCTCTTGTCACAGTGTGAACACTTGTAAGGTTTTTCTCCAGTGTGAATTCTCTGGTGCAGTTTTAAACAGTGTGCTGTAGTAAAAGTCTTCTCACACTCAAAGCACATGTACTCTCTCACACCAGTATGAGTTTTCTCATGTGCATGTAAATGTTGCCGCAGTGAAAAACTCTTTCCACACACAGAACATGAATGTGGCTTCTCCTTCATATGAACTGTCAGGTGTGTCTTCAGGTGTGATGCCCTAAGAAATGTTTTGCCGCATTGTTCACATGAGAACGGCTTCTCTCCAGTGTGGATCATCATGTGAACATCAAGGTTTGATGATTGATTGAAACTCTTCCCACATTGATCACATGGGAACGGCTTCTCTCCAGTGTGGATCCTCATGTGAACATTAAGGTTTGCTAATTGACTGAAACTCTTCCCACAT
This sequence comes from Semotilus atromaculatus, assembly GCA_031834385.1. NCBI lineage: Eukaryota > Metazoa > Chordata > Actinopteri > Cypriniformes > Leuciscidae > Semotilus > Semotilus atromaculatus. The sequence continues at coordinate 858,492 of JAULUF010000098.1, forward strand.
TGATTACATGTGATCGGCTTCTCTCCGGTGTGGATCATCATGTGACTCTTAAGGTGTGATGATTGTGTGTAACTCTTCTCACACTGATCACATGAGAATGGCTTCTCTCCAGTATGAACTATCATGTGGCGCTCAAGACTTTGTTTGCGTGTGAACCCCTTTCCACACTGAGTGCAGGTGAAAGATTTCTTGGCTCTTGTTTTCTTTAAAAATGTCTTTTTAGTCTTTGACCGACTCAAAGGTTTTCCTCCAGGTTTGACATGATGTTCCTCCTCCACTTCACTCAGTTCTTCTCTCTCCTCCTTCACTTCCATCAGGTCTGAAATAAAAGAAATTCATATTAAATGTTCATATAAATATGAACATTTATATTTTCAGTACATTCAGTAATTCTAAGAGAGGAATATGAAGTGAGGACATAAGAGATGTAATAGATAACTGCTATTAAATATTATGATCAATTTTATGCATTTTTTTAATTATCCCTGAAACTTTCCATGAATGAGGTACACTGATCTTCCAATTTCCAAAACTTTTAAAACATAATAAATGAATTCCATGCTTCAGTATTTATTTTTTAGATTTTTTTTTTTATTAGAATTATTGTATCGATAGCATTTTAGATTCTAAAAAGTTCTAAAATACTTACAGTATAAATAATTTGTCAATTCTCCTGGTTGTTCCCCTTTATTCCCAAAACTTTACATATTGTTCACTTATACTTACACGTAAGAACTTACACTTACCGTAAGTTACGCTGTAAATTCGTCATATATACGCTATACTGAGAAATATCCAACATAAACTAGAGCTAAAATTATACTTAGTTTGACTTGACTACATCCCTTTACTGACCATTTGTTGAAAATGCAGTACCTATTTGATAGTTTAACTTTATCTAAAAGTGATGAAGTGCTTGAATGTTTCTAACATGAATGTTCTTCAGCATCATGAATGAATGAAGAATAAACACCAACCTCTTTGTTCTTCAGGATCTTCAGTGTGTTTCATTCTGCAGGGTTCTGGATCACTCATGTTCTCACTGTCCTCTTTAATAAACTCAGTCTTGGCAGATTTCAGCTCTTCCTGATGCTCTGATGCTCGTCTTCACTTGTAGCTGATGGGAATTTACAGCATTTATAGGAGAATTACAGTGGGAGGAGCTTCACTGATGATGTTATGGATGTGGGAGGAGCTTCACTGATGATGTGATGGATGTGGGAGGAGCAGCAAAAATCAAAGTTATCAGTTACTGAGTTTGTTTTAATACTAAATGACACATCTAAGCATTTATGTCTTTATCTCTATATAGAAACCAACAATTACTCTTGTCTATTCACACCAATGAAATGAGCTTCAATTGTCCATTTACAGGAGATCTGAAGACATCAGCATAATAAATGAGGTGAAAACAGGAACTATTGTCATGAAATAAAGAGTGTTTTCAGCAGATCTGTTAATATTGATGATCCTCAGACTATCAACACTCATTCAACAAGCCATTCAGGATCATCAGCAGATCATCTCACTTTATTCTGAGTGTTTGCTGTTAGAAACACATTATTTTAGTCAGGATGACAAAAGCCTTTAAAACGGCTCTATTGAAAGATGATACTGTTGTTTCTCTCAATATGTCATGGATAAAACAAATAATACAAAGACAAACAATAATGACACTCACCATCAACCACTACAGCAATACAACTATGAACTGAAACATAGTTTGATTTTATGATAACTACATTGTATTAAAGATTTTATCAAAGAATTTGCAGACTTTCTATCAGAATTAGTATTGGCGCTGAACATATTCTTCTCTCTAATAAAGGCAGGAATCTCTATGTGTCTGTCTGTCTGTTTGCATTTTGATTATTTCGAGAACCGTTCATCCAATCGACTTCACAAGGGAAGTCGTATCGCAGTCGTATCGTAAGTGCAGTATCGCATTTGGTGCAATATATAGACACACGAAACGCGACACTTTCAGAATTAATAAACTTTTAATAAACTACAGAACGGGGCGAGCGAGGCATGCACTTCTGTCCATAGAAGCTCTAGCCAGAGAATACTCCAGTTTGCAGGAACACTTTACTAGGCCAAGAAGAATCAAATATATTTATGAAGTATATCGACATTGGGTTCCTTCAACTGTCCATCCTATTAAAAATGGCTAGGCTATATAAGATAATTATAAACAAAAGAGAATTGTAATTCGCCATATTTTATAGTGTAAAACATATTCAATCGCGAATGAAAACCGTTTCGAGGGGAATGCTAGGTGTAAAAAAAAAAAAAAAAAAAAGAATATTCGAATGTCAAATTTTCAAATCAAATACCAACCCACTGAACGAATATTCAAATATTCTGGTCCAGCCCTATCTTAATGAACCTGCTGTGTAGAGGGTGGCGATCATTGTCCATGATCTCCAGCATCCTTCTCATAGTCCGTTTCTCTGCGGTAGTCGTGAGTGACTCCAGCTCAAGGCCAACAACAGAGCCAGCTTTCCTAACCAGTCTGTTCAGTCGCCCAGCATCTCTCTTCTTAGTGCTGCCGCCCCAGCATAAAACAGGACACTGGCAATGACTGACTGGTAAAAAATCCTGAGTAGCTTACTGCTGATATTGAATGACCGCAGCCTCCTCAGAAAATAGAGCCGACTTTGCCCTTTCCGATACAGCGCATCCGAGTTGGCTGACCAGTCCAGTTTGTTGTCCAAATGTACCCCCAAATACTTGTATGTGCTGACCTCCTCCACATTGACCCCCTCAATGGAGACTGGTTGCATCTGTGGCTTCAGCCTCCTAAAATCCACCACCAACTCCTTGGTCTTTGTTGCATTCAGCTGCAGATGGTTGAGTCTGCACCATTGCACAAAGTCGTTAACCAGGTTCCTGTATTCGTACTCCTGTCCATCCCTGATACACCCCACAATTGCAGTGTCATCCGAAAACTTCTGCATGTGGCATGACTCTGAGTTGTAGCTGAAGTCAGAAGTGTACAGGGTGAACAAGAATGGTGAAAGTACAGTCCCCTGGGGCGCTCCAGTGCTACATATCACAGTCTCTGATAAACAGTCCTTCAGCCTTACGAACTGCGGTCTCTCCATCAGGTAATCTCTTATCCAGGATACCAGGTGAGCATCAACCCCCATCTGCACCAGCTTATCCCTCAATCTGACTGGCTGAATGGTATTGAAGGCGCTAGAGAAGTCAAAGAACATGATTCTCACAGCACTTTTCCCCTTGTCCAGATGAGAATGCACTCTGTGCAGTAGGTATATGATTGCATCGTCCACGCCCACCTTCTCCTGGTATGCAAACTGTAGCCGGTCAAGTGAGTTGCTGACTTGGGGTCTAAGGATATGAAGTAGCAGTCGCTCCATCGTCTTCATCAAATGTGAAGTTAGAGCAATTGGCCTAAAGTCATTTAGCTTACTCGGGAGTGGTTTCTTAGGAACTGGGATAAGACAAGATGTCTTCCACAGTGCTGGTACCTTCCCCAGACGGAGGCTCAGGTTGAAGACATGCTGTAGAGGCTCCGCCAATTCCGCCGCACAGGCTTTGAGCAGTCTGGGACATACTCGGTCTGGGCCGGCTGCTTTCCCTGGACGAAGTCTACTCAACTCTCCTCTAACCTGAGACATAATGATGGGAGGACGGGGGGTCAATTTGTTGAGTATTGGTGGGAGAGGAGCATCAGGCATCTGGAAGCTATAGTCTGAAGTGCACCCATAGGGGAGTGAGACAGTTGATTGTGGAGATGAACGAGAGGGTGGGGGGACATGCTGTGAGCAGATTAAAGTAGGTGGAGGGTGCGGTGTGGGGGCTGGGCAGGCCATTGCAGAGGGTGCAGGGCAATCAAACCTGCTGTAGAACTGGTTGAACTGGTTTGCTCTCACCACATCCCCTTCCACTATGCTACTCTTCTTCCACTATGCGTCTCTAACATTTGCATACATGAGGTCAATTATTCTGTTCTTCCGTGTAGGGCAATTAACAAACTGAAAGAAGGCAGACAGGGTTGAGTCGAGTGTAACATGATTGAAATCCCCTGAGATCGCAATTGAAGGCTTCAGGGTGCCGAGCCAGAAGCCTCGCGATAGTAGAGTGAATGACGTCACATGGGGTTTCAGCCAGAGCACGTAATACTAACTTTATTCTCATCTGAATTATAAATAATTTATTTCTGTGTAACCCTCCTACACAATTCCACTTTGTTCAGGATTTATCATATATAGGTATCCTCCCTGCAGGAGGAACAAAGGAACAGAGAAAAGGAACAATGCGTCAGTGCACACAGTTACTCAAACATTAATTTCTGATCATAAGCTCTGAGGGTGTTTGAAAAAATTCTGAATGCTAGAGCAGCTTCAAAGCGTAAAGTGAGAGGAAGAGGAAAGTTGAGGAGTGAGAAAGTGAGAGGAAAGTTTTAACGTTTAAGTTTATCCTTTCATGGGCCATCCCCAGAGAGCCAATTTGTCCAGAGCTGGATGAAAAACATCCCTGTGGACTTGGGAGAGGTCAAGGCTGGTAGCACAGAAGTTGTATTATCGCCATCAGAGTAGGCAGAGTTTCTTTAGAGTAGGCAGTTCCAGAGCAAAGGCACACCTTCTCTCACCAGAGAGAAGAATAGGGGGCAATGAGCGATTTTGTTCAAGGAGAAGAGATCTACTTGCTCAGCCGAAACTCCCACAACTGGATCAGTATTTGAGGGTGGAGTCCATTCTCCATAGAGAGGATTTCCACTGGATAGGAGATCCGCCCCCAAATACATTATTCCCAGGACATCCGTTGCCCTTTAATGACTGGAAATCAGTCATGCCCCACACAATCAGTTACGGTGCAAGACTGTGAGCTGAGAGGAGCGTGTGCCCCCTGGCAATTTATGTATCACACCGCCATTGTGTTGTCTGATCTAATCAAAATGTTGGTTCCTTAGGAACTGCACAGAATGTTTCCTTTCTTAAATAAACTGCCTTACGCAGAGTTTCTGACTCGAGAAAAGAACAATCTCTCCACTGATGGAGAGCGCACATGCCGAGTTGATGGCACCAGCGCTGTGCCGCTACCCAGTGCTTAAACGATCTCACTTGTTACAATCCGAGTGAAATTACAGGAACTGTTTATGTTTAAACATAAAAGGCTAAAAGTTTTTAAAATTTCCAGTGCATGTCTGTGTGAGGTAAAAGGACTGTTGAAGCTCCGCCCCGTTCCGGGAGCAGCAGCTCATTTGCATTTAAAGGGACAGACATAAAAGTGTTTTTGTTCACCCTCAAAACATTTGAACATGCTATATAAAAATATATGTGAGGTATTTTAAGCTAAAACTTCACATACACACTCTGGGGACATCAAATACTTATTTTACATCTTGTGAAAAGGGCATTATACCACCCCTTTATTTAATTTGAATCTTTGTTGTATTGCATTGATTTGTGCTTTTGCTGGTAATTTGATTTTGTTCTTATTTTAATACTGATGGTTTACTTGTCTTTTAAAATGTAGGCTATTCAATTTATATAAGTTAAGCTAGTAGTTTTAGCTGAGGTATCACATTGGAATAGAGGATTATGAATTTTAAAAAAAGGTGTCATAACTCCCTGTTATTGTGTCATGGCTGGTAAAAAAATATGTTTGGCCAGTACATTAAGTCACCAGCCATTGGCAGGTGTGACAAAAAGTTAGTTTTAAGCCCTGTTTGCACCTCATAATGAGATACTTTAAAGATTTACTGTAAATCTTTCCAAGCAGATACCAATGAAAACAAGAAAGTGTCCTGATGCTCACCTTGGCTGTAACAAAACTACTTTGTTGCTCAGTAAATACAGATGAACTACTTACCGTGATCTCAGACTGTTTAAGTGGTTTCTACACTGCATGGATCTTCATGTGTCGCTTCAGGTGACTTTTAAAAGAGAAACTCGTCCCGCAGTGATCACACGTGTGCGGCTTCTCTCTGCTGTGGATCCTTTCATGTTTTTTCAGAGTTGATGACAGATTAAATCTTTTGTCACAGTGTGAACACTTGTAAGGTTTTTCTCCAGTGTGGATCCTCATGTGTTGATCCAGGTTGCGTTTAATAGCGAAACTCGTCCCGCACTGATCACATGTGTACGGCTTCTCTCCAGTGTGGGTCCTCTTGTGTGTTTTCAGATGTGATGGCTGATTGAATCTCTTGTCACAATGTGAACACTTGTAAGGTTTTTCTCCAGTGTGGATCCTCTCGTGTGTTTTCAGAGTTGTTGACACACTGAATCTCTTGTCACAGTGTGAACACTTGTAAGGTTTTTCTCCAGTGTGGATCCTCATGTGTAGCTTTAGTTGAACTTTAACAGAGAAACTCTTTCCACACTGATCACACGTGTGCGGCTTCTCTCCAGTGTGGATCCTCTGATGTGTTTTCAGATTTGATGGCTGACTGAATCTCTTGTCACAGTGTGAACACTTGTAAGGTTTTTCTCCAGTGTGAATTCTCTGGTGCAGTTTTAAAAAGGCCAATGAAATAAAAGACTTCCCACACTCATAGCACACATGATCTCTTACACCAGAATGAACTTTCTCATGTCTGTGTAAATATTGCAGCTGTGAAAAACTCTTTCCACACACAGAACATGAATGTGGCTTCTCCTTCGTATGAACTGTCAGGTGTGTCTTCAGGGCTAATGCACTAAGAAACGTTTTCCCACACTGATTACATGTGTAAGGCTTCTCTCCAGTGTGGATATTCCTGTGCCCTTTAAGTTGTACCAATTGTGTGAAACTCTTCCCGCAATGATCACATGTGAACGGTCTTTCTCCAGTGTGGATCCTCATATGAACTTTAAGATTTTCTCTGTGTGAGAAACTCTTCCCACATTGAGTGCATGTGAACGGTTTCTCTCCAGTATGAACTCTCATGTGAACTTCTAGTTGTTGTTTGCTTGAGAATCTCTTTTCACAGCAATTACAAGTGAACAGCTTCTCTCCAGCGTGTCTCTTGATGTGAACAATAAGACTTTCTCTGTATGGAAACCTCTTCCCACACTGATCACATTTGAACGGCTTCTCTCCGGTGTGAACTCTCATGTGTTTCTTAAGGTGAGATGATCGCAAGAATCTCTTCCCACATTGATGGCATGCATATGGCTTCTCTCCAGTATGAACACTCATGTGAAGCTCAAGACTTTGTTTGTATGTAAAGCTCTTCCCGCACTGTTCACATGAGAATGGTTTCTCTCCGGTGTGGATTCTCATGTGAATCACAAGACCTTGTTTATATACAAACGTCTTTCCACACTGAGTGCAGGTTGTAGATTTCTTGGCTCTTTCCTTTAAATATATCTTTTTAGTCTTTGAGTAACTCAATATTTTTTTCCCAGGCTTAACATTTTCCTCCTTCACTTCACTCAGTTCTTCTCTCTCCTCCTTCACTTCACTCAGTTCTTCTCTCTCCTCCTCCACTTCACTCAGTTCTTCTCTCTCCTCCTCCACTTCACTCAGTTCTTCTCTCTCCTCCTTCACTTCACTCAGTTCTTCTCTCTCCTCCTTCACTTCACTCAGTTCTTCTCTCTCCTCCTTCACTTCACTCAGTTCTTCTCTCTCCTCCTCCACTTCACTCAGTTCTTCTCTCTCCTCCTCTTCACTCAGTTCTTCTCTCTCCTCCTTCACTTCACTCAGTTCTTCTCTCTCCTCCTTCACTTCACTCAGTTCTTCTCTCTCCTCCTTTTCGCTCAGTTCTTCTCTCTCCTCCTTCACTTCACTCAGTTCTTCTCTCTCCTCCTTCACTTCACTCAGTTCTTCTCTCTCCTCCTTCACTTCACTCAGTTCTTCTCTCTCCTCCTTCACTTCACTCAGTTCTTCTCTCTCCTCCTCCACTTCACTCAGTTCATCTCTCTCCTCCTCCACCTCACTTATTTCTTCATTCTCCTCCTTCACTTCCATCAGGTCTGAAATGAAAGAAAAAAAAAAAAGTCATTTTCGGTAAATCTTCCAGTTATTGAACATTATAGGCACATATCCCATGTTTCTGAAGTGAGAACTACAATTTTATTTGTCCAACGACACAATTACCTAATGTAATATTAAGGTATTACTGCGCTTAATATTAAGGTATTACTATGCTTTGCAAGCCCTGTTGAACTGTCGGCAGTCTGTATTGTATGCGCGCCTCGAACACCCCATGTATGTGGGTTATTTCTGTTTGATGCTCATTTTTATCCTATTTAAGTAACACTGTGGATGGTAGAACGTGTGACAGACAGTTACATGAGTTCATTACAGAATTCGTGGGGACTAAACAATCTAAAACAAAAAATCCAGAAAATCACATTGTATGATTTATAAATAATTAATTTGCATTTTATTGCATGACATAAATATTTGATCACCTACCACCCAATAAGAATTCCGGCTCTCAAAGACCAGTTAGTTTTTCTTTAAGAAGCCCTCCTGTTCTCTACTCATTACCTGTATTAACTGCACCTGTTTGAACTTGTTACCTGTCTACATACTCAATCAAACAGACTCCAACCTCTCCACAATGGCCAAGACCAGGGAGCTGTGTAAGGATATCAGGGATAAAATTGTGCCCCTGCACAAGGCTGGGATGGGCTACAGGACAATAGGTAAGCAGCTTGGTGAGAAGCCAACTGTTGGCGCAATTATTAGAAAATGGAAGAAGTTCAAGATGATGGCCAATCTCCCTCGGTCTGGGGCACCATGCAAGATCTCACCTCGTGGGGCATCAATGATCATGAGGAAGGTGAGGGATCAGCCCAGAACTACACAGCATGACCTGGTTAATGACCTGATGTCCAGGCCCGTCTGAAGTTTGCCAATGACCATCTGGATCATCCAGAGGAGGAATGGGAGAAGGCCATGTGGTCTGATGAGCTCTACTCTACTGAACTCTACTCGCCATGTTTGGAGGAAGAAGAAGGATGAGTACAACATCACAGAACACCATCCCAACCGTGAAGCATGGAGGTGGAAACATAATTCTTTGGGGATGCTTTTCTGCAAAGGGGACAGGACGACTGCACCGTATTGAGGGGAAGATGGATGGGGCCATGTAGCGCGAGATCTTGGCCAACAACCTCCTTCCCTCAGTAAGAGCATTGAAGATGGGTCGAAGCTGGGTCTTCCAGCATGACAACGACCCGAAAGACACAGCCAGGGCAACTAAGGAGTGTCTCCGTAAGAAGCATCTCAAGGTCCTGGAGTGACCTAGCCAGTCTCCAGACCTGATCCCAATAGAAAATCTTTGGAGGGAGCTGAAAGTCCGTATTGCCCAGCGACAGCCCCGAAACCTGAAGGATCTGGAGAAGGTCTGTACGGAGGAGTGAGCCAAAATCCCTGCCTAGGTGTGTGCAAACCTGGTCAAGAACTACAGGAACTTATGATCTCTGTAATTGCAAACAAAGGTTTCTGTACCAAATGTTAAGTTCTGCTTTTGATGTATCAAATACTTATGTCATAATGTGATTTTCTGGATTTTTGTTTTAGATTCCTTCACTCACAGTTGAAGAGTACCTATGATAAAAAATTACAGACTTCTACATGCTTTGTAAGTGGGAAAACTTGCAAAATCGGCAGTGTATCAAATACTTGTTCTCCCCACTGTATATATAAAAATACTCTCAGAATGAGAAGAGACCAAACCAAACTCAACCTTACAGATAGAGCTTAACATAGCGGCCCAAAAAGAGCCAAACAACTTGATATCACTGTCTACACAGAGCCTCGGCCTGCATCCCAATGTCCATACATATCCAAAGGTTGAAAAGAGTATGTCAGAAGTCCCCAGATGGTCTACTATTTCCGGTAGATTTTTCAAGTGTGGATCCGTACACACTATAAAGGCTAATGTTGCCCACAACCCATTGCAATTTGGAGGATTTGGTTCAGAACTACAAACACGAGGAAAAAAGGTTTAAAAAAAACTATAAAACATGGCAGATTTGTGCAACCGACAGATGATAAAGGGGTTTGAGCGATTAATAATCACAGTTTAAGCTGATATAAAAAATGATTTACTGTTATCCATGTTATGTAAGATAATAATACTACTACTAATAACAATATAGACCGCACTAAGGATTGATGAGCTGCTGGGTTCATGAATATTAATCATGTCTGCATTCGCGCATTAGTTTCTGCTTGCTCAAAAAGGCTGATTAGTTCCAAATGAACTTATTTTTACAGGAAAATACAACAATGAATATATTTTACATGTAGCATGTCAATTCTGCATGTTATAAGACTCTCTTGCTCTTTCTTTAAGTGTGTGAGAAACTAGCGCTCTCAGGAATGCGACAGCCAGGCGTGCGCCTCACACTAGTGTTCACCTATGCGTCACATACACTGTGCATTCATTGTGATTAATTGAGATGCCAAGGGAAATATATTCTTGGTGTACGGGTTCCAGATTCTAGAGGTAGTTCCTCGATTAGTGATAAACTCCGCCTCAGCTTCATGTCCACTAGGTAATAATATCCCAGCAAACACAGAACGTTCCCCTAACGTTCCCAAATGGTCCCATGTGGTTATTTTTTTGGGAACCAAACAAGAACGTTATAGGAACGTTCCATGTAGGTTATTTTTAGGTTCCATTTTTATAACGTAAGGAGAATGTTTCGTGAACATTCCCCTAACCTTAAGGGAAATGTCTAGGAACGTTCTGGGAACCAAAAACTAACGTTCCCAGAACCTAAATTTGTTTGCTGGGATATCAACCATCCCTACTGAAGGCCCCAGCCTCTGTCGCCAGCCAATGGCATTGTTGCGTTTGAATCATGTTCTACAGACATTGATACCATACAACATAATTAATACAATAATACATCGAGGTTATGTGGAAGTTTTCCATTCAGTGTCCACTAGACTAGAGGATGCAGTATGAGTTCCCATTCGAATGGGAACTTCTGTTATTTATGACAAACACAACGTTACTAGTAACTACAAATCTGGTGTTGCTTAATTTTCTCAAACCTCCCTTTACTCACCATTTGTTGAAAACAAACAAAAAACATTTTGTACCATTTCATAGTTTAGAGGCTAACTGTTTATCTAACTGTGGTGAACCTCTATTTACTGACAATTTGTTGAAAATGCTAAAATAATAACAATAATACAATTCTGTACCCATTTTAAAAAAAGTGATGAAGTGCTTGAATGTTTCTGACATGAATGTTCTCCAGCATCATGAATGAATGAAGAATAAACACCAACCTTTTTGTTCTTCAGGATCTTCAGTGTGTTTCATTCTGCAGGGTTCTGGATCACTCATGTTCTCACTGTCCTCTTTAATAAACTCAGTCTTGGCAGATTTCAGCTCTTCCTGATGCTCTGATGCTCGTCTTCACTTGTAGCTGATGGGAATTTACAGCATTTATTGGAGAATTACTGTGGGAGGAGCTTCACTGATGATAAGATTGCTGTGGGAGGAGCTTCACTGATGATGTGACTGCTGTGGGAGGAGCTTCACTGATGACGTGACTGCTGTGGGAGGAGCTGATCTGACAAAACAAAATTAGTTTTTGTACTAAATATCACATCTAAGCATTTATGTCTGTCTGTCTAAATTAAAGTAACTGATGCGAATGTATAACTTATTTTATGGCTAACCAGAACACTCTCCTGCTTTTCCCATCACAATAAAGGCAGATATCTAGAAATTAAAAAGAATATAAACATTGTAATGTAATGTCTTCCAAATATTAACAATGGTCAGAAAAAGAAACAGTTGAAAGCATGGACACAGAAATAAAATTTGTGAGCAACAAATACATTCTGTTGACACCAATGAAATGAGCTTTAAGTGACCATTTACAGGAGATCTGAAGACATCAGCATAATAAATGAGGTGAAAACAGGAACTATTGTCATGAAATAAAGAGTGTTTTCAGCAGATTTGTTAATATTGATGATCCTCAGACTATCAACACTCATTCAACAAGCCATTCAGGATCATCAGCAGATCATCTCACTTTATTCTGAGTGTTTGCTGTTAGAAACACAATATCTGTGTCAGGATAGATGATAAAACTAATGTTATTAGATTAAAACTGACACTGATCCTAAAAAAACTCATTATTTAAGCTCAATGTGAAGTATTTACACTGTCAGAAAAAAGGGTACGGTTGGGGTACATTTGTGAACACTTAGGGTACAAATGGTGAAGTTGTACCCTCAATGGGTCATATTAGTACCCTAAGGTGTAACTATGTACCATTTAGTGGTAAAAAAGGTACAAATCTGTTTCTATCTGCCAGAGGGTCCATGTTTGGTACAAAGGTACAATCTGTGACAAAAGGAGGAAGCCAAAGTGTATGAAACAGTAAAAGCTTAGGCTCTGCATCCACAGTGATCTCAACAATTCAGTGAACACATAATCACCCAAAATAGATTAAACATAGAGCAAGATATTCATGTTCATGAGTTGTTGGTTATTTAGAAGAGATGCACAAAATAACCAAACATATTTAATAGCCCACATCTTTACAGACTGTTCTGAACAGTACACAAGCACATGACCTTTTATTGATTATGCAGAGCATCAAGATGATAAGTTTAAAACAAAGCAAATGTAATAAAGTAGACCTGTATTTTTAATTGTGATTTTAAACTGTGTAACATTAGCTGTTTTAACTTTTAAGTTAAGTTTTATTTAGAGTTAAAATAAATACATATGTAGGCTACTAATCTCTTTTTTTAGCAATAAATACATATGTAGGCTACTAATCTTTTTTAGCAAAAGCTAATTTTAAAAGCAATTGCAGATGAAATCTTAAACGTTTATTTAAAATTATATTGGGTACTTTTACTTTGCCTCAAAGTACAAGTACATGCATTTGATCAGCCAATGGGATTGTAGCCCGCGCAGTGCACTTTATGCGCGCGAAGAAGTTGGGAGGGACTGTGAGTGACTGTGCACAAGCAGAAAAAAACGATTAATTTTTTTATGATTTTCTGAATGTAAAGTCAAAACAGCGTATTTATGAATTTTGGAGGGCTCTTATTTTGTAATACAACACCAGAATGTCCTGAAACTGTGCAGGTGACACGGTGAGGTGGTGTACTCTCCATCTGAGGTGAAATTGGGCAGTGTAAACTAGGATTTTTTTTTAATGATTTTCTGAATGTAAAGCCAAAACAGCGTATTTATGAATTTTGGAGGGCACTTATTTTGTAATACATTTATGAGACGAGCTCCACTTCACGCGCCGGCACCTCCGTGTTGTGATTATCTAATGTCTGCTATATTTACTTCTTATTTATTAAATGCAGGTAGGCCTATGCCTAATTGGTTGATGAAACATTGATTAAAATTAAGAGACAATTAATACAAAACGAAATTTACTTTAAAGAAAGGCTGTGTCAGGGACGTGGGAACTAGCTATAGCTTTACCTTTAATGAAATCTAACCTTAGTGTAATTGACAGAATTACTAAAAAATATTTAGCTACCTAAAAGTTAAATATTTTTAACAAAACTCAAGAGATGGTGGATGTGTGAAATTTCATGATTATGAGTGACGTTGGTTTAGTAGAATTGTCAAAAAAATATTTTGCTACCTAAAAGTTGAAGATTTTTTGTGTCACGCATGCATGTCTATTTCCATCATATTAAATAGCCTATAAAACGCATGTGAACTGATATTTTTCCAATGTCTGGACTCCTTTATTAATGGAGTAGGCAGACGTTTCAATATATTGGTATTAAATGCATTTTCTGAGAATTTATATTTCAAGTTTTTACTGCAAATGTCGAAATGCGCGCTCTTTAGTCCATCAGTGCTTGAGTCACCATATATCGGAAAACATTTGGAATGGGTCAGACATAATTCTGACCACTTGTTAAGTTTTGTTTTAAGTGAATTTCGTTTTGTATAAATTGTATCTTCATTTTAATCAATGTTTTCATCAACAAATTGAATGGATTAATAAACAAGACGCAAATATAGTAGACAATATAATTAGGAAACGAAGGCGCCGGCGCGTGAACTGGAGCGCGTCTCATAAATGAACCGAAATGGTTGCCTAATTTTAATTTATCCTCAACTAGTTTTGTGGTGTAGGTCTACGTATTTTATAATGTTAACTTCAAATAATACTAATAGTAATTTAAAGATGTGGTAGCATTGGATCTGGACGGGAAGGATAACTCTGTGAGTTGGAAGGGGTGTTTCGCGATTCCGCCTTCTCACACCGCGACGCAGGTTCGTGGATATGAGTATGGCGACTTCGGTTTTATATCGCGTATAGTTACAGACCTATTAAAATAGCTTTTAAAATACGCAAACTGGCAATATTAAAGCGGTTTAAAACATCTCCACTTAAAACGCTATTGGTCTCAACTATTTAAATAAAGTTAAAGGAATATGACTTGGCCTGTAAAAAAAAAATCCGTCAGAAGCATTTTTTTCACTTTAATCCCTGTAGATAGATAGATAGATAGATAGATAGATAGAGACAGAAAGAAAGAAAGAATAAATTAATGAATGTGAAATAGCCTTCGCCGGAAGATCAATTGTTTTCAATCCAGATGACGGTCTGACGGTCTTACCGTGATAGCTAGTGTATACGCGCACCGCGAAATATAGGGGCGGCTAGTTTGACCGCTCATTTCGAGGTGGCGGCTGGCTTTACCGCAGTGCTATGCCCGTGATGCGCTCCGTAGGCTATAGTAGCATAAATACAGAGACGGGAATTATATGTTAGCCTACATTTATTTCAAGGTAACTGTGAAAAACAAATCGCACAAAACATAGTTTACTTTCGGTTTTAATAAACACTGTTAAACATATTACGGTAGGTTGAAAAGAGTTATTTTTTACTTTATTTAAGTTTGTCATGAGTTTGTTCCTTCGCGATTAGCGCGACAGCCCGCCATAAATCTGTAATAAATCAAAATACGGATGCCGTTGGATATGTTGTTCAGAGTAATGAATTATCTTCGACTTACATAAATAGTCCCCCCCTGTGATTGTTAACAGCGAGTTATTATAGATGTTGCATTGGCTAAGTGAATGTTGTATTTCTTAACCCAAATCAAATTTTTCCCCCCCTATGACATGTTATAGGCTATGGTAGCTATTTAAAAGATAATTAAACTATCGATATCAATTATGTAAAAATAAATAAATAAATAATGAAAGTCCTTAAAACATGTGACCATAACACGGAGTTTGTTGTTTTGATTCATGGTAAATATAAAGACGGGAAGCCATCATATCAGCATTATTTCCTAAATTTATTCCTAACTATATTAGCCTACACTTATTTGACTCCTTACTCTATTACACTATAATACACTTCTTTGCAGGAGGACTACAATGGCGCTGAGACAGTTTCTGTCTGATTGCAATAGGGCATTTCGGGAGTGCACCCTATTGGCTCAAACAGATGACCAGGACTCTATTGAAACAGTAGTTACAAGGTAAGTGAACTTGTTTATACAGGTGAAACTCGAAAACATTTAATATCATGCAAAAGTTAGAATTTTGATGATTATGGCTTACAGCTTATGAAAACCCCAAATTCAAAATCTCAGAAAATTAGAATATTACATGAAATCAATTTTAAAAAAAATGTACATACAGAAATATCGGCCCTCTGAAAAGTATAATCATGCATATTTATATAGGTATATATATTAAATATTTTAGTTTCACCTTTTAATTTTAATTACTGAAATACATGAACTTTTGCAGAATATTAAAATTTTGCTGCGTTATGCCAGCGTACTTCCTTATATACCCACAGCGCGGGGCGGAGTTACGCTATGCAAATTCCGCAGACCCATGGCATTTTCGTGCCATTGGCTCGTTTTGTAATACTCGAAGATGATAGGATTCTAAGCGAAACCCCAATCGTCGTCATCCGACGGAACTCGGAGTGACAACGATGGGGAACTAAAGCTTTTGTAACATTAAACTCTACCCTTCAAAAGTTTGGGGTCAGTAAGAATTAAAATTAAATTTTTGGGGGAAAGAAATATAATAAATCAATACTTTTATTCATCAAGGATGAGTTAACTATTTTAAATAAACGCTGTTCTTTTGAACTTTCTATTCATCAAAGAATTTAGAAAAAAAAACTGTACACAACTGTTTTCAACATTGAAAATAATAATGAATGTTTTTTGAGCATCAAATCATCATATTAGAATGATTTCTGAAGGATCATGTGACACTGAAGACTGGAGTAATGATGATGAAAATTCAGCTTTGATCACAGGAATAAATTACACTTTACTGTATATTCACATAGAAACCCGCTGTTTTAAATTGTAATAATTGTAATAATATTTTTGTAATAATAATAATAAATTTTTTTTGTTGTATTTTTTATCAAATAATTGCAGCCTTGGTGAGCAGAAGAGACTTCTTTTAAAAACTTAAAAAATCTTACCTGCCTAAAACTTTTGCACAGTACTGTATATCCTAAACAACCTCTCACACGTTTATTTTTAGCAGTGTTGGGAGGAGTCCAATTTACCTATGTGGTTTCAACAACCAGATGCACTTACACTTTTCATCAGTTTCAACATTACAGTTTCATCTGTAATGCGGCCCAGATCTCCTTCTGAAGTTGTTTGAGCGATAGGATTTAAATCCGTCTCGAATGCGTTTCGGAGGGCATTTACTGGTCTTTTCACGATCGGATAGTTATCACAGAAACGAGTGAAGTGGCCAGGTGTAAACAGCCCGCTGTTAAGTTTCTCCACACACTTGATGTACCACTGCTGCTTTCTTGCTGCAATGAGCCTCTGGGCTCTTCATCTGTTGTCGTCTGCAACGCGCACGCGGCCATGTTGTTAGTATCAAATTTAGCGCAATCATAGTGTCACGCAACTAGTCGACGTCAAGCTTAAAGCGTCACGGCATTGCATTAAGGTCGACAAGTCGATTAGTCGGATCAACCCCTAGTTATCATTGTCCTCTTTAATGAACTCAGTCTACAGATTTCAGCTCTTCCTGATGCTCGTCTTCACTTGTAGCTGATGGGAATTTACAGCATTTATAGGATAATTACAGTGGGATGAGCTTCAATGATGATGAATTACAGTGGGAGGAGCTTTACTGATGATGAATTACAGTGGGAGGAGCTTTACTGATGATGAATTACAGCATTACAGAATTACTGATGGTGCTTTCGACAGCATGCCTGTGGGATGTGTTTATGTAGACTCTCAAGCAGCATTTGTGTGTTCTCATGGTATTTACAAAGGCAAACATTTCGAGGTGTTTCTGCTTTTGTGAAGACCTCCCCTGGCCACAGTGCTGCAAATTTAGATTTTCCTATTTGAATCTCTGGGTACTTTTGCTGAAATACTCTATATGCCTGCCTCTAAAATAGACATAGTTAAGTGTCTCTTTTGATAGGTCTTCTTAACTTCAACTTCTTTTGTGGTATTTTTCCTCCCAGGTGCCGGCCGTGAGATGTCATCCCGGACATAAAACTGCTTAACATTTATTTCGAGCTCTTTGTACATCTAAATGTTGCTTTGTCTCTCTTTTGCAAGAATGAAAACTCTTTCTTTCTCCTCATTAGTTTGCTGAGTTTTTTTCTGGCCCTTTCTTTTCCTCTCCTTTTCTTTGTAGTTTTCATCATTGTTGTTTAGCATTGGATATATATATATATATATATATATATATATATATATATATATATAACAGCAAATTATGGGATGGGGCGGTGCTAATTACGAGGAAGAGGCAGACGATCTGTCACAATATTGTCCCGTCCCATAATTCGCCGCCTTTCACCAATTCCCGACTGAAGTGGGTGTGATTGGAGATCGTCATTTTGCATCATCTAAGGATTGTTTTGTCCAGAGGCTAAAGACTACAGTCAGTAGTAGGGGCTGTCCTGCATGTTCTCAACCCACCCATAGAGGGTGGGATCTCAATTTTGGTGGAATTTTTTTATTTTACATTGATCAGTAATGGAGATTACTAGGGGTGACCCCGAATAGTCGAAGATTCGATGCATCGATAGGAGGAGCCTGATTCGACTGCCAATCTCACAGTCGAATCGTCGCAGAGGTTATATCGGGTGCTCAATGCCTGATTTCACATAGAACTAGCGGTTCTCTTACGAGAGGTTCTCTCGTATTACATAAACTAGCTTACGCTACGGGAAAGATTAATCTTTTCGGAGAAATTGAAGCCAAAAAATTATCCTATAATTTTTTATCCATTGTCAACGCAGTTCAACTGCAGCAGAGCATGAGCGGGCTAGCTAGCAGCTCATTGGCTCGCTCACAGGGAACTGCTTAAGCCTATGAGGAGACGCAATTGAACTCTCGTCCAATGAGAGTCGACATGCTCTCATTGCGTCATAGCCCGCCTGAGCGGGCGTGGTCAGAGAGTATAAATAATGGCGTCGTAGGCTGTAACTCTGGTTTTCATAGAATGAAGCGAGAAACGCTAGTAGCACAAGCACGGCCAGGAACGCAATACTCGTTCCCTCATCTAGAGAGAACCGAGGTTACGTTAGGTAACCGATTCGTTCTCTTACGAGAGGTTCTCTCGTATTGCGTAAGCTAGCTTACGCTACGGGAACACCTGGTCAACGCCGTGCGTGCTAAGCATCCACTTATGAGTCCCAAGGGAGACCCGGGGGAACCCTTAATAGTGGGAATGAATATATGTACATGTGACAGGGCCAGCAGAGCGGGCCGGTGATTGTGTAGTACTAAGCACTTGATAAGAGAGACAGAGCGGGAACCGGTCTGTGTGAATAACTCTTTTTAGTGCAGCTCACCAGAGAATCTGTAACATACTAGATAGCTAGTAGTTTAGCCTGCAAGGCGGGAACTTCGAGATTGTAAAATCTGACAAAGGTGGAAGGGGAAGACCATCCTGCTGCCACACAAATGTCATGAATGGAAATTCCGCTGGACCATGCCCACGATGAGGCCATGCCTCTAGTGGAATGAGCCCTGATGCCCAGAGGGCATGGCAGGTCTTTTGACGCGTATGCGGCTGCAATGGCATCAACTATCCATCTGGATAGTGTCTGTTTCGAGGCGGCCAACCCTTTGGTGCGCCCACCGAACGAAACAAACAGCTGCTCAGATCGTCTGACCGGAGCAGTGCGGGAAACGTATAATCTCAGGGCCCTGACCGGACACAGGAGATTAGAGTCAGATTCGCTATCGGATGCAGGCAGAGCCGATAAGGAAATAACTTGTGCCCTGAACGGGGTACCAATCGCTTTTGGGACATAACCATGTCTAGGTTTGAGAACGACTAAGGAGTCATTGGGCCCAAACTCAAGACAGGAAGCGCTAGTTGACAGCGCGTGAAGGTCTCCCACACGTTTTACTGATGCGAGCGCAAGCAGAAAAACGACTTTGAACGAGAGGTATTTGAGGTCCACGGTGTTTAGTGGTTCGAATGGGGGGGCTTTCATAGCTTCGAGAACTATGGAAAGATCCCAAATCGGCACTGAAGGGGGCGTGAGGGGTTCATCCTTCTAGCTCCCCTGAGGAAGCGGATGACCAAACCGTCTTTGCCCAGTGACTGGTCGTGCCGGGGTTCAACGAACGCTGCGACGGCCGCCACATACACCTTGAGAGTGGACGGGGACCTGCCCTTGTCCAGCATCTCTTGGAGAAAACTTAGCAAGGAAGGAACCTCGCATGACCGTGGGTCCAAATTTTTGTCGGTGCAGGGCAAATGACCAGGGGCGTCACTAGGCCCTTTTTAGGGGGACTTCAGTCTTGTTATAATCAGATTCAGCACGTTCTTCATCTTCAATCCGCAGCGGCGCCGAGCAGAGAGCACGTCAGAAACAGAGGACAGGGTGTGTGTGTGTTCATCTGAGCCTCATTGGTCTGTCACTGCTCGTCAATGTCAGAATATTTGAGATGACCAATCAAATCAAAGTAGGCGGGCTTTACGTTCACAGACGCTGAGCGCGAATTTTAACAGAAAAATATAGTTTTGTCTAATTTCGCCATTTTGAACTGAAGGCATGTACGCTACATTTTGAACGCTACATAGGCATGTAACGTGACTCATACAGCCTAATGTAATAATTCGCTTACTGTCATTGCGAGGGGACAAGAAACATTAACAAAGCCGTTTTCATCATGTTAGGTACAGGATTAATAATGAATGTGTACATATTGAGAATATAATACAAATTGTAGCCTTTAGTAAATAAAAAAAAGCTCAGCTTTAGAAGGGGAAGAGAAAGGGCAAGATGAGGAGACTGATAAAAAGAAAGGATGATGGAGATGAGGAGAGAGCAGGTACTGACAAATAGTCTACTGACATGGTTTTATAGCTATTTCTTATCCTTTTTTCTTTGGTCTTCAAATGTCTTGAAAAGCACATATCAGAGAAATAAAAAATGTATTTAAACCCTCTACTAACCTCAAATTTAGGACCTCTTTGATTATAAAGCCCTGTTTACGGCCCTTTATTAGGCATAATATCAATGTGAATTAATTTAATAAACTTTGTTACCTAGTAGTTTTCAGTAAATTGTGAGGGTGGTGATGGCACAGTGGATAAGACACATGCCTTGGGTCTGAGAGACCCAGGTTCGAATCCACTGTGAAGACACCAATGTGTCCCTTGAGCCCTAGTTGCTCCAGAGGCGTGCGACCTCTCACATGTATAGCAATTGTAAGTCGCTTTGGATAAAAGCGTCAGCTAAATGAATAAAAATGCAAATGTAAAAATGTAAATGAACATGTCTGAGAAAATGATTCATAGGCAAAATCAACCCATCAGTTGACCCTATGTTTACTTTCATCACTGACAGTCAAAAATGAAAAGCCTATATCAGCCAAAGCTCAGCTTTAGGAGGGGAAGAGACAGGGCAAGAGAAAAACAAAGAGAAAAAGAGTGTGATGCTGATGAGGAGAGAAAAATAATCAGCTGCCCACTGACATGGATTTAAAGCTGTTGTTATCCAAAATTTTTTTGCCTTCAAAACATCTTAAAATGCACATAATAGTTCACATAATTTTCTCGGGGAAACCCTGAACCCCCCTAACTGACCTGACTCATATTCAGGACTACAGTGATTATTAAACCTTGCCATTGCATGGTAATGAAAGTGAGCATTAGACCCTAAAAACTAAAGTGTTACTTTTTTTTATTTTTTTTATTCATTTAAACTCATTGGGGGCTTAGCCCCCCTAAAATGAAAATCCTAGAAACGCCCCTGGATACTACCATTATATTATTTTAGTTGCCATTCTTATTGTGTTTCCACAACAATGTTAGTGAGTAAATCTACTTAAATTGGCACCATAACAGTGAAGTGTGATGTGTAAGACGTGGGTAACAACCATAGACTGTAAAAAAGAATGGACGTAGTGTCTGTGACGTCACCCGCAGGTTTCTGAAGAGCATTTTTGAAGCCTAAAGTGGGCGGGGCCGGCCGTCACCATCTTGGCAGCGCCTCACCTCTCGTCACTCCCGGATAAAATAAAATGGGCAAAGAGGCGGGACGTGTGTGGAGCTAAGGTGCTAATGCTATATGCTACTGGCCTCGCACTAAAGTGACAGCTGATTGAAGAAGCCAAAAGTTTAAGTTCCTGTTTTTGGCCTTCGAAATGCTATAAAAGTTAAAAGACGTAACTAAAAGTGAGACTATGTGTATCATGATTCATTATTATTCTGCTAGATAAAAATGTATTATCATGCAGCAGCAGTACCTTACCATAATGGCTCTGAGCTTGTGCGTGTAACAGTGATTCATGCGCATACATGTCAGTCAGCACTCGTAAAGAGTTCGTAAAGAGCTTTAGTCAGTCCATTTTACATTCTGACTTTGGCCGCCTCTCAATTTCTCAAATGGGTTAAAAAGTGCATGTACTTGAACTTCTGGGGTAATATCTAGAAATCCGCGCTCATCCAAGGGCAATTCCAGCGTTATGGACGTGACATTTTCAGTCAAAACTTGAAATATAAATTCTTAGAAAATGCATTTAATACTGAAACGTCTCTGCTTAATAAAGGAGTCTAGAGTAGACATTAGAAAATTATCAGTCTACACATGCGTTTTATATTTAAAATGAGCGAAATACACATGTGACATGACACAAACAATCTTTAAGTTTTAGGTGGCAAAATATTTTTAGTAGCCTAATTCTATGAATTACAATGCGCATATAGCCTACTAAACGGATGAAGAAGGGTCGGCCTCCACAGAACATAAAATATTATTTTTATTTTATTTTTCGTGTTTGCATTTATGCGGAAAAAAACAATGTTGTGACAGTTCTCCATTACGGACATGACCGCTCTGAAAGCGACATTAAAACTTTCACAGAGACCTCAAACAGAAAGAACAAAGACTTTCTTTAAAGTGAATTTCGTTTTTTATTAATTGTATCTAAATTTTAATCAATGTTTCATCAACCAATTGACCGGATTTAATAAATAAGAAGTAATTAAATATAGTAGAAAATAGATCATGACACGGAGGCGCCGGCGCTGTGAACTGGACTCTCGTCTCATAAATGAAATGAAACTCAGCGTAGGCTATAGCCTAATACTTGCCTCATAGACCTGAGAAATATATAGAAAGCTTGATGTTTACTTTTAAACAGAACATTTCAAAACGAAAGAAAATAGACTGCTCTCTCCATATGAAATCTGCATTTATCTCTGGCGCATTCACTACTGTGAAGATCGCGAGTCGGCATCGTCAACTTCATCTTTGCAGCCGACAGACTGACACAGAAAACCCTTGTTTATTAATAAACAATTAAAATGTCTCCTTGCTATATTTGGCATATTCATAATCATTACTTTTGCCGGTTCTTTGTGACAGCTTGTAGGTGCTTTATTGGCAGCGCCACCCTTATGTTACATGAGCGTGTCACCACCGCATCAGCACTGAAAACATGATTTTTAGATATATATATAAAAAAACCAATGGCTAATCAATAAATTATCGGGGAGGGTCATGCCTTTTTTCACAATCATTTTGGAGGGTCATAGAAAAATTTATTACTGGGGAAGGGAGGGTCAAGTCTTCTTTTTACTACAGATCTCAAAACCCCTCCGGTGGCCCCTTAAATAAAAAATGACCAGTCCATAATAAACCTAATGCCGTCTGTACACTTAATATTAATCAAACAACAAAATAAGAGAAAAGCATTCACTCCTCTTTAATAGCTTTAATAAGGATTAATTATATTTAATTTATACAAATAAATATGTCTCCTTGAAAGGATAAAGAATGATGTATGTTAATAAAGAGTGCATAAACATTCATTGAAGAAAAAAAGACTGTTTTACTTTAGGAGAAGTGTTTTTATTTAATTTTAAGATATTATTTTATGTCACACTCACAGTGCTAAATCTGTGTCTATATTGCATGTTCAAACTTTAAAAATTATTCATATTAACAGGTTAATAGATGTTATATAGGAATATATAATGGGTTTGGAAATTTTAGAGAAATTCTAAATTAATGCATTACAATTTAACTAACTTTTATTGTATTTCGTAGACTAAAACTATAGACTAAAACTAAAACAATTCAGATGACTAAAATATGACTAAAACTAAATGGCATTTTAGTCAAAAGACTATGACTAAACCTAAATCAAAATTTGCTGTCAATATTAACACTGATAGCCCATTTAAGTGCATCTAAACTAGAAAGGGACATGGAGACACCTACAGGCGACTAGGGTAAACTATGAGTGGAACCGGCCATTTTCTCTTCAGTTTTATTGAGGTTTTATTCATAGACAGTAAAAGAAATGGACACAGCGACCCCATAGACTTCAACGGAGAAAAGTGAAGTCAATTAGAAACACTCACTTCCTGATTGCCAAGCGTACTGCGCAGGCTCACACTGAGCTTGACGACATAGATGTGACGCAAGCAACCTGTCTGACAGTGGTAAGTCTTCTACTAGCTGTGCCATGAGAAATCTCAATTCCTCAAAACGTTGTTGAAAATATTTTGTCCCGTTGCTTTTATGGACTCTCTATGGGCTGCTACCTTGACTTTATCGAACTTTATGCCTCCTCGTCCCCCCAATTGCCTCATAGACAGTAAAAGATTGCCCGCGAGCTTATCCTCCAATTTGTATGGTAATTTCTCTACTGTGCGACAGTTGCATGTTATGACGCAATCGTTAGCCTATTTTTACAAAAACTGCTTCTACGAGCCCATAATGTAAGATACAAGGTAATGGAGCCCTTTATACATTGTTGTGTTTCTTTAGAAATAAACAATGGAAAAATTTAGTCTTTAAACGCCTCAGATGTAAAGTTATTCGCTGTCAAAGTGACGCAAAAATGAATGGGAGTCAATGGGTTGCTAACAGCAGGTGAAGGCTTGTTAACCAATGGCGGCGCCCTAGCAGACTTCAGTTTCCGGCTGGTGGATTAGCCCCTTGGTTTTATTACCAATGTTGAGGAGAGTGGTAGGTGGAAAATCTCTCTCTCCGGTCGAACAGAAATAAAATGTTGTCAGGGATGATTTTATTTCTCTTTAAAGGTGCATTGCGCAACTTTTCATGTTAAAAATACCTGTTTTCTATCCTATACATGCTTAAAGAACTGCCTGATGGGCTGAATGAGCCCTTCTCTGCTCACTGAGATTGCCTCTATAATCCTGTACAGTAAAATATATAAGAGGGATTCGGGCTCGAATTTGAGACTGGGCGTGACGTCATGCGCGTTCACGCTCACCAGGCTATGTCTCGCAGGTTTGTGTATAAGCCGCCATTCTCCGCATCAGCGAAGACAACTCGTGCGTCAAAGGTAGATCGATTCAAAGAGACCGGCTTGTAGTCCATTCCAAACCCCAACGCAAACTCCACGTAAAGTAAAGAAAAGAAAAATGTTGTATAGTGCCACCAAAAGGGCCAAATTGGAGTCAGACAGGCGTCGGAGTAAGACGAGATCGAGTGCTTCTCTCCACAGTAACATCAAATTGGTCAGAGCTCGTATTCTATCAAAACGAGGAAAACGTAAAATATTTTGGTATTGTGATAAAATACATGTTTTATTCTGAACATTGCAGGAAGGGAAATACAATGGTAAAGGGGTAAATATTTTTACTTTACTCATACTGTTTAGCAGACTAACTAGCCTATTTACTAAATAAAGTATTGACACATTTCACATTAATGTTTGTCAGTGTGTATTGTCCCTGTCAAAATATCTACTAAATAAATCAACCTACATGTAGTTTAGTGATTAGCAAAACAGTTCAAGATTCTTGAGTGTGATATAACATGCTGAAAAATATGACCGATAATTAGACACAAATTTTGAGTAAATTCTAACAGAAAAAGGATGTATTGTTATTTGAATATTCTACTTAGCAGATCAATAAAACAGGCTGAACCCCGCAAGTCTTTCGGCGGATTTGCCTGCTTTTATGAAAACGTCATGGTGACATTTGATTGTTTATTACCTTGAGACATTTGAGTGAACGTTGTTGACCAACCGTGTACGGTATGATTATTATTTTGAGCTATTGCGAAGTAATCAATTATATTGTTCATGAACGTGTTTTCATAACAATACAATCATAGGATACAGTAAACACATAAACAAAGTTTTCTACTACCCCCGTTTTCCCCTCACACATAAGAGTAATTTACTCAAATGTCTTTCCTTCCATATATTTGAAATGACTTGCAGATTTATAACTTTATTACCCCTGAAGACCTTTTGGCTGTACACCAAAGATCTGTGCGGCAGATGCTCCTTTAGTTATATGAACAGCTCGTGCTCGTGCATGCATGTGCGTGCGTCTGGTTCATGAGCGTGCACAACTCTGGTTGCAGTTTCGCTTGTCGCCAGAGGGGGCGTAGTTCTGCAAAAACTCAGAAACCTGCGCAATGCACCTTTAAGGTCAGGATTGTTCTTTTAAAAGTATTTTATTTCATATTTGAGTCATAAGAGACATAGAGTTGATGAATAATTGATTTTATACCGAAACTCATTGTCGAGCACATTAGGAGCACATGGTATCCGTTGTATTTCTCGTTGTTTATTTTCACACGTAACTTACTTCATATTTATTTTTGACAGTTACATGACCGGATGAGCTGTATTTCATGTCTGTTTGGTGTCATTTCACATATTCCCAGGTATGATGAACTAGAAACTGAGCTCTTAATTATAAAAAAAACGTGATTTAAGTTTGTTGAATTGGTGAAAGAGTTTTATGCAAGCTGTTGAGGAGAAAGTTACATGACCGGATGAGCTGTACAATACAGATTGTATCAAAGCAGCTTCACAGTGATAACATGAAAATTATACTACAAAGTTTGTTTCTAGAAGAAAATTGCGTCATCATCCAGTAAGGCAGATCAATAATATTGTTGAATATTTAAATGTCCCCAACTAAGCAAGCCAAAAGTCAAGGCAACAGCGGCAAGGAACCAAAACTCCATCAGTGACAGAATGAAGAAAAAAAAACGGATACGGATACGGCCCGGATACGGCTGACTTCAGTAAACAGAGGTGAAAGGAGAGAAGGCCTTCACAGGGAGGGACTAGTTGACACTTCAGCACTGCGTTGTCGTTGCGTCTAGGTGCAGGTCCTTCATCAGATCTGGATACGGCCTGGATCCGGTGGACTGCGGTAAACCTCGTGATAAACAGAGACACTAATATTAGCGTAGATGCCATTCTTCTTATGATGTAACGAGTACATCAGGATTAAGGGACGTGTTCCCAGTTCCGGCTGACCTAATCTATGCAGCCTAACATTGAGTTATAGAAGTCGATAATGTATTATGTGAATGCTAGGTCAAAGAGATGTGTCTTTAATCGAGCTTTGAACTGACAGAGTGTGTCTGCTTCCCGGACAATGGTAGGAAGACTGTTCCAAAGTTTTGGTGCTAAATAGGAAAAGGATCTACCGCCAGCAGTCGATTTTGATATTCTAGGTATTTTTAACTGGCCGGAATTTTGAGATTGCAATAGACGTGAAGGACTATAATGCGTTAAGAGCTCGCTCAAGTAATGCGGAGCTAAACCATTTAGGGCTTTGTAAATAATCAATATTTTACAATTTATACGATGTAAATATTTTTTCAGAATTTAGTTGTAGGAAATTTCTAGTCATCCAATTTTTTATATCAGCTATGCATTCCGTTAATTTTGTTAATTGGTAAGTTTGGTTTTGAAGAAATATACACCTGAGTATCATCGGCATAACAGTGAAAACTAATTCCCTGTTTCCTAATGATATCTCCTAATGGTAGCATGTACAGAGTGAACAGCACTGAGTAGTACTGAGCCTTGCGGTACGCCATACTGAACTTGTGATTGATAAGACTTCTCTTAATTTACTGCTACGGAACACAGTTTTGAGGATACTGCTTTTTCGAATATCTTTGACAGAAAAGGCAGATTCGAGATCGGCCTGTTATTGACTAATTTTGTATGATCAAGTTGCGTTTTTTTAACAAGCGGTTTTATCAGAGCCAGCTTAAAGGTTTTTGGTCAGCAGGTCAGATTTGCCCCAAAAACTTATCCAATTGTCTATGAATTCTACATTATTAAGCGGACACCTCTTAGACAACCAGCCATTGAGTGAATACAATCTACTAACTATCTCATGACTCCGGCGAACAGGAAGGGGTCATTTCACATATTTCCAGTAAACACGTGATGGGTGTTCGTTCATTTTGCCTTCGTCTGTGTGTGGTCCTGTCCGGGAGGGTCGAAAGAACGAATCAGTGAAGGGGTTACACATGGATCTTCATGTGTATCTTCAGTTGAGTTTTAAAAGAGAAACTTGTTCCACACTGATCACACGTGTGCGGCTTCTCTCCAGTGTGGATCCTCTCATGTGTTTTCAGATTGGCAGACTGATTGAATTTCTTGTTGCAGTGTGTACACTTGTAAGGTTTTTCTCCAGTGTGGATCATCTCATGTGGTTTCAGATGTGATGAACGACTGAATCTCTTGTCACAGTGTGAACACTTGTAAGGTTTTTCTCCAGTGTGAATTCTCTGGTGCACTTTTAATTTGTGTGCTGTTCTAAAAGTCTTCTCACACTCAAAGCACATGTACTCTCTCACACCAGTATGAATTTTCTCATGTATATGTAAATATGGCAGCAGTGAAAAACTATTTCCACACACAGAACATGAATGTGGCTTCTCCTTCGTATGAACTGTCAGGTGTCTCTTCAGCTCTGATGCCCTAAGAAATGATTTGCCACATTGATCACATGTGAACAGCTTCTCTCCGGTGTGGATCATCATGTGACTTTCAAGGTGTGATGATTGTGTGAAACTCTTCCAACACTGAGAACAGGAGAACGGCTTCTCGCCTGTGTGAACTCTCATGTGAACATCAAGATTTTGTTTGCTTGTGAAACTGTTTCCACACTGAGTGCAGGTGAACGGCTTCTCGCCTGTATGAACTCTCTTGTGAATCTCAAGATGTTGTTTGGTTGTGAAACTCTTTCCACACTGAGTGCAGGTGAAAGATTTCTTGGCTCTTCTTTTCTTTAAAAAATTATTTTTAGTCTTTGAGCGACTCAAAGGTTTTTCTCCAGGTTGGACATGATGTTCCTCCTCCACTTCACTCAGTTCTTCTCTCTCCTCCTTCACTTCACTCAATTCTTCTCTCTCCTCCTTCACTTCACTCAGTTCTTCTCTCTCCTCCTTCACTTCACTCAGTTCTTCTCTCTCCTCCTTCACTTCACTCAGTTCTTCTCTCTCCTCCTTCACTTCACTCAATTCTTCACTCTCCTCCTTCACTTCACTCAGTTCTTCACTCTCCTCCTCCACTTCACTCAGTTCTTCTCTCTCCTCCTCCACTTCACTCAGTTCTTCACTCTCCTCGTTCTCTTCCATCAGGTCTGTCATGAAAATGATATTAAGATTAAAATATACAATACTGCCCTATGTTGACACCAACTTTGAGATTGATTTTTATTTTACTAAAACGTTTTAATTATTAATGTTCTTTCACACTACACTTTTCCCTCATAGACTTTCTTTTAAAACAGAGCATTTCTAAAAATTGTGACATCATCTGGGCTATTTCTACTGCATGATGGGAAGACAAGAAAATAATCTCAATCCATTCTCTCAGTTTTTACACAAACTGTAGCATTGACTGTATTCATCAACCCTGTTACCAAAGTCACTGTAAGAAGAGTCTCTATAACTATGAATAACTTGTATGATATTTGACAAATATAATGTTATCAGCAACTTGGTGTTTACTGATTATTCAAAGAAATATATTTTGTAAACTATGTTGAAAATGACTAAAATTCTGGTAACATTGTTGCAAATTGGGGACCAGATATAAAATAAAACAGTTAAATAGCACTGTTAGCCCTTGCTGTAAAAAAAGTGACAGTATCATACCATTTTCCATTAAAACAGTAATATACTGTAGAAAACAATGCATTCTGGGTTATATTTGAATTTCACGAAAGTAGCCTACAGGAATATACTGTGAGTTAACAGACACCCAGAGGCTGTGTTCCAAATCACACCCTATACCCTCATTAACTATTCCCTACATTAGTTCACTAATATAGTCCACTTGACTGAGTGAATGAAAAGAAGTGAGTGAATTGAGACACTGATGAACACCTGATACACTCAAAAAAATGATATGTTGGCTTTACTTAACTTTTCTTTGTAAACAGGTTCCACCGGTTCCACATAACTATGTTTCGTTAAACAAACATAATATGTTCATGTAACTTCAACAACATGGAATTTGGTCATTTTAAGCAACCCAATTAAACTCTGAGCTAATGAGTTAATTAAGTGATTTATTGAGTGATGATTGCGCATTATTGAAGACACCTGATGTTAACAAGCAGAATCACTGAAGGAGAAAACCGGAATGTTTAAGTCACCATTATGGAGATAAGTGTGTGTTTTAGTTGGGCTCTTGACCATTAACTCATTAACTTTAGAGTTTGTTTGGCTGTTGTACGTGAGCTATAGCAGCCGGATGAACAATGAACAAAGGTGATCTGATGGTGTTGGTTGTGTTTTAACATAATCATTGTTTCACAATCATTTGACCTGAGTCACTGAACTTATATTAAACCCAATTTATGAGTTAAGTTTACCTTACGGATTATAGCAGCACTGTCATTGTAGAACATACTATTTTGAGCCTTATTAATGAAATTCAAATGATCAAATCAATACATAAAAAAGAAACTTCTTAAGAAATATCTTGAGTAGGCACACACAGACATCAAGAATCAGCCTGTGAATCTCAACAATGGTGACAATTATAAAGCATGTTGCAGTGCATTCTGGGTGCCACCAATCAAAACTCATTTATGGCTCCCATCATGCATTGCTGCATGAATAAATAATGAGCTTATGATCTGTTTGTCACCATTGCTGAGATTCACAGGCTGATTCTTGATGTCTGTGTGTGCCTACACAAAATATTTTTTTAAGAAGTTTCTTTTGTATTTATTGATTTGATCATTTAAATTTAATTGAAAATGCTAAAAATAGTATGCTCTACAATGACAGTGCTGCTATAATCCGTAAGGTAAACTTAGAAATTGGGTTTAATATAAGTTCATTGATTCAGGTCAAATGATTGTGAAATAATGATTATGTTAAAACACAACCAACACCATCAGATCACCTTTGTTCATTGTTCATCCGGCTGCTATAGCTCACGTACAGCAGCCAAACAAACTCTAAAGTTAATGAGTTAAGGGTCAAGAGCCCAACTAAAACACACACTTATCTCCATAATGGTGACTTAAACGTTCCGGTTTTCTCCTTCAGTGATTCTGCTTGTTAACATCAGGTGTCTTCAATAATGCTCAATCATCACTCAATTAATCACTTAATTAACTCATTAGCTCAGAGTTTAATTGGGTCGCTTAAAATGACCAAATTCCATGATGTTGAAGTTACATGAACATATTATGTTTGTTTAACGAAACATAGTTATGTGGAACCGGTGGAACCTGTTTACAAAGAAAAGTTAAGTAAAGCCAACATATCATTTTTTTGAGTGTAAGCAGAATCACTGAAGGACAGAGAAACAAGAACTGAAAAAAGAGAAACACAAGAACTACAACTGACTTCCAGACACACTGAGTGTGAAACCAGTTTACAAACCAGTTTATGATTATTTCCTTCATACATGTACAAAAGTTATTGTTGAGAATTAACAGAGATTTAGTTAATAATAAAGTTTGTTGTCACCATAATGGAGATCAGTATTTGCTTTAGTTGGTCTCTTCACACTTTACTTCTTACCATTTATCTCTCTCTGACTGCTGTAACAGTGACTATATAAAGCACATCTGTTGTGGCAAGAAAAAGTTAAGAGGAAGTTGATCAGGTGATTTTGGCTTTTGTGATGACACAATCATCCTGGACGCGTCTGATTTTCAGATCTTTCCTGTATATATTTTTTGAATTTATGAGTACTTCATATTTAGCATACATCTGTGAAACATGAAATCAATATTTCTGTAATTAGGTCTTCTGAAGAATATTGTAACCATATATTGTATTAAAAAATATTTCAGTCCTGCTTAGCTCAGACACACACAGATATCAACAATCAGCGTATGAATCTCAACAATGGTGACAATCAAAAGTTTCATGTCGCAATGCATGCTGGGTTCCAGGATAGTATAAAACTCCCAGCATGCACTGCTGTATGAATAAATAACATTTTTTTTGATATCTCTGTGTTTCTGACAGTGTAGCTGTTTTTTTTTTTTGGTTAATACATGAGTTAAAAAAAAAAAAGAGTCATTGTAATTTATTGCTGTGGTTTCACAGTGGTGGTAATGTAACATTTTTTATTAAAGAGGATTAAATTCTGAACGAGTGAGAATGAATTAGATTAGTGAGATATAATGAACAGGCAATATGATGATTTTTGTCATCATAATCATTATAACCGCAATCATTCATAAACTGTGTGTGTGCACAAGTGTGCCTTACAAAAAAAACACAGTTCAAGCAGCAAAAGAAACACTAAAGGTTTAGCATCAGCATCCCAAATAAAGCAAGCACTGATCTCTATAATGGTAACTTCAAACCAAACATTTTAACAACTTCTGTAGATGTATGACAGAAATAAAGTCATACTGGTTAATAATAAGTGTAATAATGCGTAATGGCTGGAAGTCAGTTGTAGTTCTTGTCTTTCTCTATTTTCTGTTCTTGTGTTCCTCTTTCCTTCAGTGATTCTGCTTGTTAACAGCAGGTGTTCATCACTAATGCTCAACAACCACTTACATATTCACTGAATTATCTCACTGCAACACTGTCAATGTTACTTTTACTCTTTGTAGTGTGGATTTTCCTGTGGGGTTGAAAGGGTTAAAAGTGTAAGATAAAAAGACACACCCACGAAATGTATTTTAACAGTAATAAACTGTAAGTTATTAAACAGGTTTATATTGGCAACACTGTTGCCAGTAGTTTACTGTAAAATTTTGTTTTTTGGGTCACCATTGTGCTGAAGAGTAGAGCCTGTGCTTCAGTCCAGGAGAAGATCAACAAACATTGATGATACGCTGCATGTTGCTTTATTTAACAGACAGTGACTGTGTAGTTGCTGGTCCAGTGAAAATCTCTTTAATTACATAAGTTTTTTTGTGGTTTCAAATGAAATAAGTTCACAGTAATACTTTGCTCAGATTATTAATGCATTATAAATGTTAGTTAATACATTTAAATTATAGTTGGTCAATTTAAGGCAGTCGGTTTCTGTAAGTGAAATTAATTAACTCGAGTTTTAGTGCATTTTTAGAGTAACATACCGTAGATTATAGTAAATAACTGTACAATTAACAGTAAATTGCTGGCAACAGTGTTGCCAGTATTTTACTGTAAAAAAAAAACGGTAAGGGCTAACAGTGAGTATAATGATTAAAATAGTATTTAGCTTGATCTGATGTTGACAATCAGTATAAAAATGTCTCAAATCCCCCTTTACTGACCATTTGTTGAAAAAAAAAAAACCAGACCATTCTGTACTATTTCATAGTTTAACTGTTTATCTAAATGTGATGAAGTGCTTGAAAGTTCCTAACATGAATGTTCTTCAGCATCATGAATGAATGAAGAATAAACACCAACCTCTTTGTTCTTCAGGATCTTCAGTGTGTTTCATTCTGCAGGGTTCTGGATCACTCATGTTCTCACTGTCCTCTTTAATAAACTCAGTCTTGGCAGATTTCAGCTCTTCCTGATGCTCTGATGCTCGTCTTCACTTGTAGCTGATGGGAATTTACAGCCTTTATTGGAGAATTACAGTGGGAGGAGCTTCACTGATGATGAATTACAGTGGGAGGAGCTTCACTGATGATGAATTACAGTGGGAGGAGCTTCACTGATGATGAATTACTGTGGGAGGAGCTTCACTGACGAAGTGACTGATGTGGGAGGAGCTGATCTGATCTGCCCAAAATCAAAAATATAAATTACTGAGTTTGTTTTTATACACTTTTTATAATACCGTAAAACTTCAAATAATAGCCGAGTCCCAAATAGACGCCGGTCTCAAATAGAGGCCTGGTCAGTTTTTTAGTTTCGGGTTGTATTTAATCTTCTAAAACCCGTCAGATCATTTGAATTAAGCCAGTTCTATGGTGCAGATTGCGCACGCAAGACAGCCCTGCGCGCATATGTGCGGGAGCTGTTAGCGCAAGCAATGCAGGGAGAGTTAGCAGAGGCCAGAGAGGGAGAAGTGGAGGAAAAATTCACCAATAAACTTGTAGTTGAGGATCGCGGTTATGATGATAGTGATGAATAGGGTCAGTATCACATTATTGCAGTTGTTTATAGCCTTCATTCACACCAGACGAGAAGCGCTTCGCGTCTTTGACAACTCGAGGTATAATGATATTCTCAATTCATTCAGTTAACTGACGGTCTGAGGTAAAGTGTTCAGACTGCAGACTTAGCAACAATTGTTTTTAATTGTACAGTGCAATCATAACATAGTACAGACATTATCTTAATTTCATAATGTAACATAACAATATTGCTGGCCATAAACTGAGAAAGTGCGCGTCCGGTGTGCGATACCTCGAGCTGTCCTAGACCTAGACGCTCGTCTGGTCTGGTGTGAGACCCCCTTAATTCTTGCATTAACTTTGTTAAACACATTCGAATTATAAATAAAACGTAATATAGTGTGGTAACCTCTTACTGTCATGCTTTACGTCTATATAGACGCCTGTCTCAAATACAAGCCGGTGCAGTTCGACGATTTGGGAAAATAAAAGCCCGGGCTATTATTTGAAGTTTTACGGTAAATTACACTTCTAAGCATTTATGTCTGTCTATCTATTTATCGTACAGTAACTGATGCTATTCATAAATTATTTTTAATGCTAATCCTAACATTATTCTGCTTCTTCGTTAAAATACAGTTATCTAGAAATAAAGAAAAGAATATAAATATTTTAAATTCTTCCAAATATAATGGTAAGAAAAACAGTTAAAATAAAGACAGAAATAAATG
Organism: Semotilus atromaculatus; assembly: GCA_031834385.1. Lineage (NCBI taxonomy): Eukaryota > Metazoa > Chordata > Actinopteri > Cypriniformes > Leuciscidae > Semotilus > Semotilus atromaculatus. Next base: position 892,935 of record JAULUF010000098.1, read on the forward strand.
TACATAGTAGATAACAAATCCCCTCAATCTGCTGACACCAATGAAATGAGCTTTAAGTGTCAATGTACAGGAGATCTGAAGACATCAGCATAATAAATGAGGTGAAAACAGGAACTATTGTCATGAAATAAAGAGTGTTTTCAGCAGATCTGTTAATATTGATGAGTCTCAGACTATCAACACTCATTCAACAAGCCATTCAGGATCATCAGATAATCTCACATTATTCTAAGTGTTTGAGTATTTTATACTGAGAAACAGTATACAATTATATTAGAGTCAGCATGGGCGTAGATTACGGGGAGTAATAAAATGTAAATTCGTCCCCCGCACTTTTTCATAGGGCAAGTGTGTCTACGACAAGCTGAGGTTTTCGCGGGTGTGTAACGTTATAGCCTACACCGAGATTTAAAATCCAAAGAGTCAAGGATAGTCTATTTACATGACTTTCACATTTCCATGGTAATCAGTCACTCATGCATCACGACACGCCCATGCTCGCACCCGCGCCGAATCCATCAGTTTCAAAGATGTCGCAATGATTTTAAAACGGCAAAAAAAAACTCTTCACTCCTTTTTCGCGAAAAAGTCAAGCACTGTAAGTAAGTTGTCCTTGATGAATAACTCTGATGAATGCCTATTTCCCTTGTTGAATAATTAACGAGTTTTGTTGTAGGCTAAATTGAAAATATTAGCTACCCTCACAAACGAAACGTGCACTTATTTTCAATCTTGTTTTACTCGTAATGTCTTTTATTTTCACAGATATGTTATCAAAGCCCTTCAAATTTGAATAAACATGGAGATTGTTAATGCTGAATGTGTATTTTCATGCATCAACCGCCACGATCTGCTTGAATCAGGCAGCGTTGGAACATGTGTAGCCTACGTGATGTTTACCATAATTCGGTAACACTTTACAATTAGATAAAACAGTTTATAGACAAACTTTAAGTTCTCTTGAAAATACCTAACTAGAAAGTTTGAAGTAGTTTTAAAAGTTTGAAGATTTTAAATTGGAAAGTTTTAGTTTAGTACGACAGACTTTTAGGCTATTAAGGAAATGTAATTTTGCCAAAAGAAGAACTTTTATTTTAAGTAAATGTTATTTTTAAATCAGCTTCAGTGTGATATTTAACCATATTATCATGCTTAACACTGATAATTTGAATAATTGTAATGCGATGATCCGATATCTAAATCAGAAAATATCATATGGTTGGCGGGTGGATTATTTATTTTTAACAGTGTATTCGGGGGACTCAAAGTGCACCAGATGAATGAATTTATCTTTAAAATGTACAAAATTTTCTTCCGGGTTATGCCCCCGGACCCCCCTAGAACTACCGAGATCCACCTAGAAAAATACTGTGGGTAGGGTACCACAGTAGGCTATATGATGTTCTACGAAAAATACAAATTGTATTATCATTATTAAAAAACCTGATCTGGATTTTACTACCTCCGCCTCGTTTTAAGCCAGGAAAAACCCTGCACTCAGGTAAAGTTGGTTTTATATTCGCACATTCGCGAACTTCCGGGTTCAATAACTCGTGAACTAAACGTTATTACTACACAAATAACACCTCACATATAACTACACATTTAACACCAGCAGCTACAACCTAATTTTCCTCAAAACAAGCTTTCCTTCGCAGTGGACAAAATACATTGATCTCTATGCGCAGGCTGCTGAGAAGGGACCATCTGCAAAGTGCAAAACCCGAAAAGTGTTACTACAAAATATTCAAAAACTTCACTGTAATTCTCTGTATTGTTGCCAAATTCAGATCACACATCACTGCTGTCCTGCTGGTTATATAACAACAGTTTGTTTGGATAAATGCAATACAATTGTATAATTTTTCATAATACTCATAAAAATAATGCAAAAATTCCCCAAATAAGTGTTAGTATAGCCTAACCACCAGGACAGCAGTGATGATGTGTGATCTAAATTTGGTGACACTATAGTGTGTGTTTTGACTGTTACTGACTGATCCCTTCCGATCTGTCTCTCAGCCGCCTGCACAGAGATCAATGTATTTTGTCCACTGCGAAAGCTCATTTTGAGGAAAATTATTAAACATTATTAAAACAATGTTATTTGTGTAGTAACAATATTCAGCTCACGAGTTATTGAGCGGAAGTCCGCAAATATAAAACCAACGTGTTTGACTTGTTCTTTTGAGGTGTAGGCCTATATTGCTGCATTTCACAGTCAACTTAACGCACTAAATATGCCAATCCCCATGGTGTAGTGTGTTCTTTGGAGAGTACTTAATAACATTCAAGTGTTTAACTTGGGTAACCACTGAAAAGTTATTGAAAGTTATTGAAATTTTAAGGTGCAAGATCATGCAGGACCTTCAGTACCACAGACATGGACAGCGCCCTGTCACACGAACATTGTCAAGTTTTCCTAAAAAGGAAAGTTGCCAAGAGGGGTTAAGTTAGTTTAAGGTTTGATCTTTGCTTCGTATTCACCTAGGCTGCTTTACGCACCATCTGTATGTACAGTACACAAATATTGTTTTATGTAAAACTTACTGTAATACACCTAAAGTATTTTTTCGTGTTCCAAAGGGTGTAGTGCTTTCCTAGTTACCAGACTGACTTACTATAGGTCAAATTTTGACAATACCTCCCTTACTGTACGTACTATTGTCAAATATGAAAAAATTACTGTAATACACCTAAAGTATTTTTTCGTGTTCCAAAGGGTGTAGTGCTTTCCCAGTGACCAGACTGACTTACTACAGGTGACATTTGGACAATACCTCCCTTACTGTACGTACAATAGTCAAATATCTTTATGAAAAAATTACTGTAATTCACCTAAAGTATTTTTTCGTGTTCCAAAGGGTGTAGTGCTTTCTGAGTGACCAGACTGACTTACTACAGGTGAAAATGTGACAATACAACCCTTACTGTACATACAGTACACAAATATTCATATGGAAAAAATTACAGTAATTCACTGAAAGTGATTTTCCATTTTCCAAAGGTTTTAGTACTCTCCCAGTGACCAGACTGACTCACTACAGGTGAAATTTCGACAATACCTAATACTATATTACATAATAATACTATAATACTGTAATTCACTAAAAGGGGTTTTGTTTGTTTTAGGTTGTTGTACATTAATAGGGGCTACATTATTAATAACAGCAGTGAGTGAACCTGTTCTCATTGGTGCAGCAAATCTGACAGATTTTTACAGCAAGATCATGGAGACATTCAAGATACTGTATAGTGTAGAATTTTATGACCAACATGTAATTTTTGCTTCTTGTACAGCAGGAATGATGGGTTTGCAGAAGCCAATACACAGGTCCGGTATAACTTTGTATGCAATATCCAAAATAATGTTTTTTATGAGGATGCTGTAAATTGACTGTTGGCATCATATTTTCTGACACTGACTCTCCTGTCAATCTGTATGTAGTGTAGTTGTCCTTCATGGTGAATATATTCACATATTTTAAGTCACATGTGCTAAGACATGGTAATATAGTTTGTCTCCACCACTTACAAACTTTGTCCTTACATGACATTAACTTTTATGGTATTTCTCCCCCCTCCAACATCAAATTTAACCAAAGTAACTTAGACAGTCATTGTTGATGTGAACACTGTTTTATTTGTATTATCTTTCTGATTGTTATTGGGTAAACAAACATATTTTAGAAATGTAAAATTTATTTATATTTAGAAATTATATAATATTTATTCATTGCATAATGCAATTGGTTATGGTTGTGCTCACTGTGTACCTAGTTAAACAGTGGAACCAAATGCCACTTTTAAAATTGTAATAAGTTGGCTAAACTTTGTGTCATTAAAGGTCCCGTTCTTCGTGATCCCATGTTTCAAACTTAAGTTAGTGTGTAATGTTGTTGTTAGAGTATAAATAATATCTGTAAAATTATAAAGCTCAAAGTTCAATGCCAAGCGAGATATTTTATTTAACAGAAGTCGCCTACAGTGAACGGCTCGTTTGGACTACATCGCTCTACTTCCGTTTTTAATGACGTCAGTAGAACAGCTCTCTGACTAACCTCCGCCCACAGGAATGCTCCCTCAACTCCCTCAACTCGCGCACTTCTTATAACTTACTGTGTTTACTCAGCTCTTACGGTGATTTTCTGAAGTAAAACTGACGCTTCATCTTTTGTGTGATGTACAATAAACTTTATTAAACTCATCAGTATATGTTTGATCATAATTTGGACCTGGTCTGACACAGCAGACTTGTAGGCTATTAATAAATAATGGATACATACAAGCAGATGACAAATACGTTATAATAACCGTAATTAAACTACTAAACTATACCTGTTCCATCTCTATACAGCCCTCTGACTCTGTAGGCATTATTGTCCGACTCGAAATGAACACCATTACAGAGAGTTGCTGATGTTATCATTATTCCATGAGATGAAATTGTCCTAAGAGTCTGAGTGCGAGCTCTTGAAGCTCCGCCCCCTGTGTCGTGCAGCAGGAGCTTATTTGCATTTAAAGGGCACACGCTAAAACAGCGCGTTTTTCTGAGTCCTCAAAAAAGACAATTTAAACATGCTGTAAAAAATGATCTGTTGGGTATTTTGAGCTGAAACTTCACAGACACACTCTGGGGACATCAGAGACTCATTTTACATCTTGTGAAAAGGGGCATAGAACGGGACCTTTAAAGAATATCTGCAGAAACTTCTGCTTTATTGTCCTTGTTGCAATATAGATTACCACTGTATATCTGTATTTTGGGACTTACAGTTAAAGACCCAAGGACCAGATATGGTTAATTAAGACCAGGAGTTAGAAGTGCAGTCAATTTAAAACAAGAGTCAGAATTATAATAAATTAAAGAACATTTTACTGAAGATAGTTTGCAGTTTCATCAGGCAGAAGTCAGCTTCAAGAATCACAAGGAGTTTGTAGGCCTCTTCCCCGTACATTTACAAAAATGATAGCAATTATTCCCTTCACCAAGGTCTAATTGCTTCAGGTTGAATGATTCTGATTGGCTAATAAATAAACACACATTTTCTACACATAGATAGACTGAAGCATATCTCCATTGATTATGCGGCTGACACTCTGACCCTGAATTTAGGCACGTCGTGACCTTCCAGGTCACAGATCTGGGATGCTGAGCACCAACATGTCGAAGAAAAGTAGTCAGTCAATCTCTAATAATTAGGGGCAAAGCCCCAAAGAGGATAGCCCTTACTGTAATAGTTTGTTTTCTTCTTCTTATTATTATTCCGTATGGAGAGTCTATGGCAGCCTTATCAACGAAACATAGGACAATGATGGAATTTGGCACACTTGTAGTGATTGTAATGAATAGTAATTGGACCAATTTGTGAGTCTCTAGGACCAACTATAGTGCCACCACCAGTTCAAAAATTAAACATTGAAAGGGTTATAACTTTGATCTAGAAAAATGAAAATTAGTACACCTGATTCCACTCATGCTGATCACAATCAATATCTTACATTAAGACTCCGCCCATTGCAGTAGTGGCCATTTTGAAAAGTACAGTGTTGTTTTTTTGCTACTACTCATTCAAATTTTGTTCAATTCTTATGGAAATTGGCTCAGATTATCTTTGGACCGAGCCACACACACTGAAAAAAACAATAAGTAAAATGTACTTAATTCTTTAAAGGCAAGTTTTTTGCACTAATACTTTTTGAGTAAATTTCACACATAGAATTAAGTAAACTCTACTTAGCTAAGTTAAGTGAAAGTAACAAAAGAAATTAAGTACATTTCACTAAGCTAATTAAAGGTTTAATATCATCTATTTGATTGAAGTTTACTTTGTAATACATTTCACTCAGTATAACATTGATTTAAATTTCACTTTTATGTGTGTGATTTACTTACAAACACACAAGTAATCATTACATTAGATATAGTGTGTCACCATATCTTCAATTGAGAAACTGTATGTGTGAACGCAGAGACCTCAATACTTGGTACACAATACACAATGACGGTAACATTTGATGGATCGTTTTTGTGTTTGAATGTGTCATTTTAACTAGAAAATTAATTCCAAATGTCACAAAATGGCAAGTTACTAACCCTAACAACAAAAGCAATGATAAAATAGTGTAAATACAGCTGGAAACCAGTGATAAATCAACCTCATTAATTATTCAAGGCCCAGTGCATGATGGGAACCTAATTTTTTATAATGTTGGTATTTACGCTTTCATTTCTACACGATTGAATTGAGTACTACTATAGAATTTACTTCTTTTTTAAATTCTTGCCTGAACTAACTTTTTTCACAAAATAATTTTTATCAGTGCAGAAGTAACTAATATTTTTGATATTCGCTACCGTTCCCGAGATTTGTGTCTCCAAATTTGAAGTAGCCTGTATTTGTTGCCTTTGGGTCTGTTAACATATTGCATCTTTGGCGTGCTCAAGTTCGTTATTTCAAATGTAGGTGGTGCGCTGTATGCGCGCTCATAATGGAAGCAACGCGTCGCAGTACGACGTGCTCGTTTTTTCCAAGCGCGTCCGCGCCGCATCGAGATAAATCCTCAAACTTTTCAGAATGCAGCAAGCGCATCGATTGCTTAGCAACGACGTCAACTGAGTGGCTCAAGCAGCTAAACCATGTGCCAAGAGCCCTGATCCATTCTGGTTGTGGGTTTGAAACCTGTGTGGCACGTGCCCAGACCGCAAGAGGTACTGTGGCCTTAAAAAGTGTAAAAGTTGCTTTTGTTCCAGACATGGTGTCTATATGTGAAGGAACTCAATAAATACAACATGCAGCAAATTTATATAAAAATGATTCATTTTGAGTTGCTTCTCACTTGAACTATGGACCTTCTGCATCTTAACAAAACCACAACTTCCCAGTGGCGCAATGAGATGTGTGACAGGCATCTGACCCAGAGATAGTGGGTTCAAGGCCGAGTGGGACGACTTTATAAAATATTGTGTCATGTTGATTCCTTTCTTATTCAACGTTGTACTAATCTTTCTTTCTCTTGGATTAGAAATAAGTATGTCTTGTTCATTAAGTGTTCATTCTCATCTGAACTTCTAGTCATTTTGAGTTCATTTTCACCTGTTCTTCTGAACCAGCTGTTTTTTCATGTATGTTCAATTTCTGCTGTTTTTACTCTTCCTGCTCTTGCTGCTGCTTCGGGGGCTTGGCCCCGTATCACTGCTTGCAACTATATTTCCACTTGTTCCTTAACCTCTAACCAAGAATACTAACACACAAAGACACAGTTTCTTCAAGATTGGATTTGGCCAGGTTTTAACAATAAACAGGAGAGTCTTCTCAAAACATCAAGATAACATCTTCTTTCTCTCAAGGAGAGGACACTTTAAATCTAACTGTGAAGTAAAGGCTTTAACTAAGAAATGGTCTCTCAACAATAGGTTTCAATGATCCCTGAGACCATTGCTATCAGGATACCCTAGAAAAGCAGATGGATGTAGTGACACCTGTTAAAGAAGTCCACATTTCATCTCTGGAAGCCCGGCTAAATGAGCAAGCACTGTTACTGCATTCCTGGCATGGGCCAGACCCTTCGGTCACACCTCATATATCAAATACAGACATTAAAGGATACATGAAACATTTTCATGAACATTTTCGATAATCACACTGGTAATTTCTATAACAAAGTAAAATCTCACAAGCCTAGAGAAGTCATTCAACTCATTTGATATTTAGAAGGAAAAAAATGGATTGATACCTTGATTATAATCCCTCATTAGATATACATTGAAGCAGCAGTAGATTCCAGAATCCACTTCTTCAGGACTTCATAACAAAAACTTAACTTGAATCATTACAATAAGGGTGTTGCTTATTTATAACGCTGAAAATATGATTTAAGCTAAAATCTTTACAGTTTTTTTAATCAATGAAATAAATGTGTTGTACAAGTAACAGCAGTTATAATACCTACTTTTACCTGATACATTTATCAAAATCAATTGAGTAGAGTGATCACTAGGAACATACTATAACATTTGGAACATGAAAAAAGGTGAAATGACAATCTTTAAAATTTTCATAATAAAATGTATGTACTGTACTTACAGTAAGGCAGTTATTGACAATATTTAACCTGTAGTAAGTCAGTCTAATCACTTGGAAAGTACTAAAACCTTTGGAATATATATATATATAAAAAAAACACTATAGGTGATTTACAGTTTATTTCATAAACATATGTAATAATATGCTCATTACATAAACATATTTGATAATTGTACAGTAAGGGAGGTATTGTCAAAATTTCACCTGTAGTAAGTCAGTCTGGTCACTAGGAAAGCACTACACCCTTTGGAACACGAAAAAATACTTGGGGTGAATTACAGTAATTTTTTTAAAAACATATTTGTCAACTGTACGTACAGTAAGGGACTTTTTGTCAAAATTTCACCTGTAGTAAGTCAGTCTGGTCTGTAGGAAAACACTACAGCATTTGGAACACGAAAAAATACTTGGGGTGAATTACAGTAATTTTTTAAAAAACATATGTGTCAACTGTACGTACAGTTTTTGAGTTTTTGTCAAAATTTCACCTGTAGTAAGTCAGTGTTGTCACTAGGAACATGCTACAACCTTCGGAAAGTAAAAAATCCCTTTGGTGAATTAATGTAATTTTATTCTAAAAATATTTATGTACATTATGTACAGTGAGGCAGGTTTCCTAAATACAATCATTACAATGCACTTTTTATTGTTTCTAAAGTACAATCAATAGCATTAGAACACATAACGTGAGAGAGATTTGCTGGTACATCTGTACTTTGCAAAAATGTAGTTGTCTGTTTGCACACAATGGAAAAAAATATAACTTTTTAGATGGTCCCCATCTTCTTTACCACACACATTGAGTGTTCAGTGAACATTCGCAACTTTGTATGCCATTAAAACAATATTTGCCCATTTTGATCGATTGTGGAGAGTGTTGTAGTTCACCATCTTTGTCCTAAAGATCATGTAGCTGCTTTTATTTTGCAAAAATGTGCTTTATTGCGCTTGTTATTGAGACTGTTTAAGTGCGAATGTGCGAATATAAAACCAACTTTACCTAAGTAGGCTAAACCCTGCATGTGCAAATTAAAGCACTGAACATCTGCATTTCTTTCTTTCTGTTTTATTGCTTTAAAAATAAATAGCATATTAAGCCAATTAAGCAAAAACCTGTTAACAAAAGTATGAAGAAAAAAAAACTGGTATTACACTTGACATTCTGTCCCCCTCACTTCTGAAATGACGGCTAGCCTACGCCCCTGAGTCAGGATATATGATAAAATGATATTGAAAGACAATACAATTATTTATCACAAATATAACATCCATAAATCATCAATAATAGAACAAAATAAATTGACACTTATCTTTACCAACCTCAATCTAAAACTTTACACAGCCTACTCTGGGTACATCAGAGACTTACATCTTAAGACTTACATCTTAAGTGAAATATCTTTATGAACCCCTACAGGCAAATAACTACAACAAAATAATATTTTAATCTAAATATTGGTCGACTTTATAATAAATATTAATTGCAATAATTCCATCATTAACATGTTACAGATTTGGATAGAAACTGACATGTGAGGACATAACTAAAGGACTAAACATGAAAATGGCAACAGCAACAAACTTTAACTTGACATTCAGTAACAGTTCTCAGTCCAAACATCGAGACAATCACACAAACGAACACACACTCGCTCAGGTCTGAATGAACTCCACATATTCTCCTCATGCTCGCTGCTGCTGCACTAAATGTGTATTTCAGGAGGAAGACGCCAGAAAAGACGCACAAGTATCGCTGTGATCGATGAAAACAATACAGAAATTAGTCTATCGCTTAATCAAACTGTATAAAGTGTGTGTGATGGTTGTGTAAATATGAGAAATACCGTGAACTGCTCTCCTCGCCTCAGAAGACTCGACGCTGAAGCCGAATGGGGATTCATACATTTTGGGGCATCTCGCCCGGGGGGCGGGGTTACGTCCTGCGTCACATCTCTCGTGCGGGTTCTCGTCGACAAGGGTCACAGCGCGCACCCGTCGAAGATTTCCAACCGTTTCCCCAACCGTCTCTGGACTCGTCTGTATTACGTTACCGGCCTGCACCTGTGTACATCTTTTTGCAGATTATTTTCCTGTAATCTCTGTAAAGCTGCTTTGAAACAATCTGTATTGTAAAAAGCACCGTAGAAATAAAGGTGACTTGAAATAATTTTGTTAGATAAATACTTTCACTAAGTTTAGTGTTTTGTTCTTCCCTCATATTTTAAAATATTAAAAAAATATAAATATAAAAATATTTTCAACATAATTTGATGGTTTAAGCAAACTTGTAGGGTCATTTAAAAAAAAAAAAAAAAAAACTCTGCACATCACTTTTGGCCACCACTGTATATTTGGTGTGGTCAGTGTCACAATAGTGCTATTCAAGAGCCTACTAACTGTGGACTGAAGGGCCCGAGTCATCACAGGTGCACTGCTGAATTCCAGTCGCCAAAAATATAAATAATACTTTAATTTCATTGCTATAAAACTTTTTTAAAGGTAAGTTACAAAAAGAATATCTTGATGACTTTTGTGATTCAACTTTTTTTAGAGACCTCTCCAGCTCTCTTAAATAATTTAGGAGCTGAGACCAAGTCTTAACACTTAGGAACCTTTATGAATCACACTTACTCTTAAGTTTAGGAATAAGAGTAAAATTATGTAATTCTTAGAATTTTGACAGACTTGAGACTAAAATTTTACTCTGAGTGACTTTATACATACGGGCCCAGGTCTCCTGACAGACAGACAAGTCCCTCACACTCAAAAAAATGATATGTTGGCTTTACTTAACTTTTCTTTGTAAACAGGTTCCACCGGTTCCACATAACTATGTTTCGTTAAACAAACATAATATGTTCATGTAACTTCAACATCATGGAATTTGGTCATTTTAAGCGACCCAATTAAACTCTGAGCTAATGAGTTAATTAAGTGAATAATTTAGTGATCATTGAGCATTATTGAAGACACCTGATTTTAACAAGCAGAATCACTGAAGGAGAAAAACTGAATGTTTAAGTCACCATCATGGAGATAAGTGTGTGTTTTAGTTGGGCTCTTGACCATTAACTCATTAACTTTAAAGTTTGTTTATCTGCTGTATGTGAGTTTTAGCAGCCGGATGAACAATGAACAAAGGTGATCTGATGGTGTTGGTTGTGTTTTGACATATTCATTATTTCACATTCATTTGACCTGAGTCACTGAACTTATATTAAACTCAATTTCTAAGTTAAGTTTCTCTTACGGATTATAGCAGCACTGTCATTGTAGAGCATACTATTTTTAGTCTTTTCAATGAAATTCAAATGATCAAATCAATACATTAAAAAAGAATCTAATTAAGAAATATCTTGATTAGGCACACACAGACATCAAGAATCAGCCTGTGAATCTCAGCAATGGTGACAAACAGATCATAAGCTCATTATTTATTCATGCAGCAATGCATGATGGGAGCCATGAATGAGTTTTGATTGGTGGCACCCAGAATGCACTGCAACATGCTTTATAATTGTCACCATTGTTGAGATTCACAGGCTGTTTCTTGATGTCTGTGTGTGCCTACTCAAAATATTTTTTTTTAAGAAGTTTCCTTTTTATTTATTGATTTGATCATTTGAATTTCATTGAAAAGGCTAAAAATAGTATGTCCTACAATGACAGAGCTGCTATAATCCGTAAGGTAAACTTAACTCAGAAATTGGGTTTAATATAAGTTCAGTGATTCAGGTCAAATGATTGTGAAATAATGATTGTTAAAACACAACCAACACCATCAGATCACCTTTGTTCATTCGGCTGTTATAACTCACACAGAGCAGCCAAACAAACTCTAAAGTTAATGAGCCCAACTAAAACACACACTTATCTCCATAATGGTGACTTAAATATTCCGGTTTTCTCCTTCAGTGATTCTGCTTGTTAACATCAGGTGTCTTCAATAATGCGCAATCATCACTCAATTATTCACTTAATTAACTCATTAACTCAGAGTTTAATTGGGTCGCTTAAAATGACCAAATTCCATGATGTTGAAGTTACATGAACATATTATGTTTGTTTAACGAAACATAGTTATGTGGAACCGGTTTACAAAGAAAAGTTAAGTAAAGCCAACATATCATTTTTTTGAGTGCATGCTTCCCTCTTGGGCAACACAAGCAACGCCTGGGTCAAGAAGCCTGGTGAATAGGACCTGTACTGAAGGATCAGCACAGCCACACTGCTTCACTATGTCTGACTACGCTTCAGGAGGCCTGTCCATGCGCTGGGTGCACAGGGGTGTCTCTCACACACCCCACCACTAACATACCTCTCCTTCCTGTGGAGATCCACATGACCACATGCTAGGGCTTCACCCATCTCTGGCAATACACACAAGAGTTGCTTTGTAAATAGGTGTTTCTTTTTCTTTTTTATATGCATGTGTGTATTTTGTATGATTACTTCACCCATGTATTTGTACTCTGCTGACTAATGCTGATCCATGTATTGTTGGTGATGGGGTGGGTGGGGTGGGTGGGGTGGGTGGGGTGGGGTGGGGGGGGGGTGTAGTTAAGAGGAAATTTGACAAATGATGTATATATTTCCCTGTTGAAAACATTGCATTATATATATATATATATATATTGTGTATTGAGTATTGACATGATTAAAATCTTGCATTAAGGCCTGTTTCTATTTCATAATTCCACCTGTAATAGCAGTATTGAGTCTAATTAGTCGTTACTGCTTGAATCACCTAAAGAAGAAACATGAACTGGTTAACTGGAGTTTACTGGAAGTTTACTTTTCTGCAATACAATAAGTAGGCCTAACTTTATCGAGGTAAAAGTTTCCCCGCTGTCACCAGACGTAGTTAATAAAATAAACAAACAGTATACAGCAAATAAAATTGTAATGAAAAGGCTATATAAAATATAGGCTAGGCCTATATAAAATAAAATGACACAACCCTGTCTATTTTTGTTAAATTTTAGTTTTATTGATCAGTAATAGACACTATAACAGTATAAGTAGCCTAAAAGGTATAAGAAGTTATACAAGACAAGAAATAAAGTAAACGATTCAGACAAACATACAGCAGGATACAACGTTAAAATAGCCAAAATATAAATTAAACTTCCCTTTGCCCTCAGCCAAAACGATTTGCCAGGGAACAAATGATAGATTAATGAGACCAAAGATCGCCCGTTATAGGCTATACACAAGACGAATTATATCTCATGTTTGACCACTAGACTAGAGACATCCGAGTCAGCGGCAAACTTCAGACGCACTGGCCGAGGTAACTTACAGCTGTTCTCGGCGGGGTACATGAGCGCTGTATCACAACTCCGAAAACGTCAGATCAATTTTTTAAATAGGCGCTATCTTTATAAATAAACCACAGATTTGACCTTTAAACAACTACATTGTCGACTGAAAAACTATTAAAACGGCATTTCGTGACACAATAACAGTAGTATTTTTAAATGTCATGAGTTATGCGCGCTGACCCTGGTCGACGACAACCCGCACGAGAGATGTGACGCAGGACGTAACCACGCCCCCCGGGCGAGATGCCCCAAAATTTATGAATCCCAAGCCGAATGAGGGAAAACACGAGTGAGCGGTGACGTCATCGGCCTCCAACGCACGCGCGTACGGGACACCCCCGCAGCCAATGAGGGTCAGCAGATTCACATAATTTACTAGTAGCCTTCGATTATTATTATTTTAGAACTGAAGTGACTCAAGTTACTAAATGTGAAAGGAACTTTTTCAAGTGAAGCACAAAATAGGCAGAAGCAGAGGAGGATCACCTCCATCCAGTCTGAAAAGTGTTTTCGCCTGTAAAATCCGGCTCAGTATATTCTGTACCGTCCTAAAACAAATGGTAACGCCATGTTGGTAGATTAGAACCTGTAAAATGTCCTTTTGTTGGATAAAAGTAAAAAGCTACTATTATGTTTAGATCCATGTCCGAGGCAGTTCGACTAGCCTACAACATTTATTTTCTAAAAAAAAAAAAAAAAAAAAACACGGAAGACTGTATTCTCCTAATTTTGACTTTATTCTACTAAAAGCTACTAATTACTTCTTCAACAGTGTACACTCAAAAAAATGATATGTTGGCTTTACTTAACTTTTCTTTGTAAACAGGTTCCACCGGTTCCACATAACTATGTTTCGTTAAACAAACATAATATGTTCATGTAACTTCAACAACATGGAATTTGGTCATTTTAAGCGACCCAATTAAACTCTGAGCTAATGAGTTAATTAAGTGAATAATTGAGTGATGATTGAGCATTATTGAAGACACCTGATGTTAACAAGCAGAATCACTGAAGGAGAAAACCGGAATGTTTAAGTCACCATTATGGAGATCAGTGTGTGTTTTAGTTGGGCTCTTGACCATTAACTCATTAACTTTAGAGTTTGTTTGGCTGTTGTACGTGAGTTATAACAGCCGAATGAACAATGAACAAAGGTGATCTGATGGTGTTGGTTGTGTTTTAACATAATCATTGTTTCACAATCATTTGACCTGAGTCACTGAACTTATATTAAACCCAATTTCTGAGTTAAGTTTACCTTACGGATTATAGCAGCACTGTCATTGTAGAACATACTATTTCGAGCCTTTTTAATGAAATTCAAATGATCAAATCAATACATAAAAAAGAAACTTCTTAAAAAATATCTTGAGCAGGCACACACAGACATCAAGAATCAGCCTGTGAATCTCAACAATGGTGACAATTATAAAGCATGTTGCAGTGCATTCTGGGTGCCACCAATCAAAACTCATTTATGGCTCCCATCATGCATTGCTGCATGAATAAATAATGAGCTTATGATTTGTTTGTCACCATTGTTGAGATTCACAGGCTGATTCTTGATGTCTGTGTGTGCCTACTCAACATATTTTTTAAGAAGTTTCTTTTTTATTTATTGATTTGATCATTTAAATTTCATTGAAAAGGCTAAAAATAGTATGCTCTACAATGACAGTGCTGCTATAATCCGTAAGGTAAACTTAGAAATTGGGTTTAATATAAGTTCAGTGATTCCGGTCAAATGATTGTGAAATAATGATTATGTTAAAACACAACCAACACCATCAGATCACCTTTGTTCATTGTTCATTCGGCTGTTATAACTCACGTACAACAGCCAAACAAACTCTAAAGTTAATGAGTTAATGGTCAAGAGCCCAACTAAAACACACACTTATCTCCATAATGGTGACTTAAACATTCCGGTTTTCTCCTTCAGTGATTCTGCTTGTTAACATCAGGTGTCTTCAATAATGCTCAATCATCACTCAATTATTCACTTAATTAACTCATTAGCTCAGAGTTTAATTTGGTCGCTTAAAATGACCAAATTCCATGATGTTGAAGTTACGTGAACATATTTTGTTTGTTTAACGAAACATAGTTATGTGGAACCGGTGGAACCTGTTTACAAAAGAAAGTTAAGTAAAGCCAACATATCATTTTTTTGAGTGTAATAAGATTACTGCAAAACTTTTTTTAAGAGTAATTCCTTATTTTACTATTTGAATAATTTACTAATTAGTATTGAATTACACCCAACACTGATTAGCAATTATGCTGATATAGCATATCCTGTATTTTATTGTATATTAATGACTATTTAATATTACCTACACTCAAAAAAATGATATGTTGGCTTTACTTAACTTTTCTTTGTAAACAGGTTCCACCGGTTCCACATAACTATGTTTCGTTAAACAAACATAATATGTTCATGTAACTTCAACAACATGGAATTTGGTCATTTTAAGCGACCCAATTAAACTCTGAGCTAATGAGTTAATTAAGTGATTAATTGAGTGATGATTGCGCATTATTGAAGACACCTGATATTAACAAGCAAAATCACTGAAGGAGAAAACCGGAATGTTTAAGTCACCGTTATGGAGATAAGTGTGTGTTTTAGTTGGGCTCTTGACCATTAACTCATTAACTTTAGAGTTTGTTTGGCTGTTGTACGTGAGTTATAACAGCCGTATGAACAATGAACAAAGGTGATCTGATGGTGTTGGTTGTGTTTTAACATAATCATTGTTTCACAATCATTTGACCTGAGTCACTGAACTTATATTAAATCCAATTTCTGAGTTAAGTTTACCTTACGGATTATAGCAGCACTGTCATTGTAGAGCATGCTATTTTGAGACTTTTTAATGAAATTCAAATGATCAAATCAATACATAAAAAAGAAACTTCTTAAAAAATATCTTGAGTAGGCACACACAGACATCAAAAATCAGCCTGTGAATCTCAACAATGGTGACAATTATAAAGCATGTTGCAGTGCATTCTGGGTGCCACCAATCAAAACTCATTCATGGCTCCCATCATGCATTGCTGCATGAATAAATAATGAGCTTATGATCTGTTTGTCACCATTGTTGAGATTCACAGGCTGATTCTTGATGTCTGTGTGTGCCTACTGAAAATATTTCTTAAGAAGTTTCTTTTTTATGTATTGATTTGATCATATGAATTTCATTAAAAAGGCTCAAAATAGTACGCTCTACAATGACAGTGCTGCTATAATCCGTAAGGTAAACTTAACTCAGAAATTGGGTTTAATATAGGTTCAGTGACTCAGGTCAAATGATTGTGAAACAATGATTATGTTAAAACACAACCAACACCATCAGATCACCTTTGTTCATTGTTCATTTGGCTGTTATAACTCACGTACAGCAGCCAAACAAACTCAAAAGTTAATGAGTTAATGGTCAAGAGCCCAACTAAAACACACACTTATCTCCATAATGGTGACTTAAACATTTCCGGTTTTCTCCTTCAGTGATTCTGCTTGTTAACATCAGGTGTCTTCAATAATGCGCAATCATCACTCAATAAATCACTTAATTAACTCATTAGCTCAGAGTTTAATTGGGTCGCTTAAAATGACCAAATTCCATGTTGTTGAAGTTACATGAACATATTATGTTTGTTTAACGAAACATAGTTATGTGGAACCGGTGGAACCTGTTTACAAAGAAAAGTTAAGTAAAGCCAACATATCATTTTTTTGAGTGTATAAACTTTGACTAGGCTTGGGATGTTGCATATTAATTGTTCTAGGAAACTTCAAGTTTATTTACATTTTTGTGTATTTAGTGCTACTCTATAATGATGTTCTAGTTAAGGTCATTTAGCACTGAAAAAACGGGAAAATGCTATCAAATCTAACATATTGTCTGACAATTTGGGGTCAAACTAATAGATTATCACTAAAGCCACTAAAAACTCTTAGGGCGTTTTCACACCTGAAAGTCCGCACCAAGGTCCGAACCAAAGTTCACGTTTTGATACATTTTGTACTTTCAGAAAGTTTTGGTTTGGTTTTACACTGCAATTATGCGAGCGCACTAAAGAACTTTACGTGACATACTTGTGTACTGGTGATTTAATTGTGTCCTTATTTCAATGCATTTCTCCATGCATAGAAATAGAACAACAACATTTAAGATTTAAAATTAAATATTCATTTAAGCCTACTGACAGCTCTAGGTCTGCAGAATGTCAACATATGTCAACAGTTGCAGGTTAAAAAAATAAGACATTTACCTTATTTTAGACATTAGACATTACCTTATTTTACACAACCTTATTGCATGTGATATATTTAGCATGAGTTAATAGGGCCTAAAAATTGGTGAATATTATGGCATTTGTACTTAGTTTTTATTTTTATTTTTTTATCTTTAACAGGAACATCTGGGTCCAGCCACGATGTATTGCTTGGTGGCAGCATATATGTGACAACTGGACAGAGAGAGATTGGCTGCTCAACTTCAGAATGAGAAGAACCACCTTCAATCATCTCTGTGAGAGTCTTCGTCAAAGGCTGACTCGACAGGATACGAGACACCGCCTGGCAGTGCCGGTGGAGTTGCGTGTGGCGATATGCTTGTGGAGGCTGGCCACCAATCTTGAGCTCCGATCTATCTCTCACCTCTTTGGTGTGGGAATGTCAAGTGCTTGTGTCTTCACCCAACGAGTTGTCACTGCCATCAATGACATCATGAAGCCACAATACCTACACACACCATCAGCTGCAGGAGTCAGAGAAATAGTCAGAGGATTGAGTGACAGGTGGGGGTTTCCACAGTGTGCAGGAGCTGTGGATGGCACTCATATTTGCATCATGGCACCACCTCACAACCCAGCTGACTACTACAACCGAAAAGGCTTCTATTCAGTAATCCTGCAAGGTGTTGTGGACCAAAATATGAAGTTTTGGGATGTCAACATCGGCTGGCCTGGGAGGGTTCATGACGCCCGCGTGTTCTCAAACTCGACTCTTTATGAACGAGGGCAGAATGGGACTCTATTGCCAGGATGGCAAGAAACCATTCAGGGTGTGGAGGTACCGCTTGTGATACTAGGAGATGCAGCGTATCCACTGCTACCATGGCTAATGAAGCCATACCCGGAGGGCAGAGGGATAACACCGGAACAATCTGTTTTCAATCACCGCTTGAGTCAAGCCAGAATGACTGTGGAGAGGGCTTTTGGACGCTTGAAAGGAAGATGGAGGTGCCTAAAGCGATGTGATTGTCATGTCACCTTAATCAGTGACGGCATCTCCGCCTGCTGTGTCCTTCACAATTTTTGTGAGAGTCACAATGAAGAATACATTGGCAATGAAGATGAAAATTATGATGCAAGACCAGACCCTGCAGACTGTGTCATTGGTGGTGACAGTGGGGCAAATATTAGGAATGCATTATGTGCTCATTGTTCAAATCCGCAGGTATGGACATTGTTTTGGCACTTGAAGCCTTCGCATTGCATTGTTGCTTGTTCTGCAACCACTGACAATAAATGTATAATTATTTTATAAGTTAATTGCTGAAAATAGTTGTGGTGATCTTGTTCTGTTTATAATTACATCACAATTCAGTATGTAAGAGAGAGATGACACACTGTTAAATTTGGTCAACATTTATTACAGAAAAATAAAATAACTTTCACAGTGTTGAACACTTTAAGGAATAAACTTTAGCACCAAAGACATATTGCAGACTCAAACAACAGAGCTGAATAGACATTAAGGTCAAAATGAGTACCCGCTACACAAAATGCGTAAGGTTGGCAGGTCTGAGTGTTCAGACACGAGCACCTCCGCCTGCAAAGTCACATTAGAGCCAAACGCTGATCGAATGTCGCTCGATTTTGCTACGGTAACATTAGCTGTAAATTGATTTAAAATTATCTTCAAAACTTTCTCAATGTTTAACACGTGTGCGGCTTCTCTCCAGTGTGGATCCTCTCATGTGTTTTCAGAGATGATGACCGACTGAATCTCTTGTCACAGTGTGAACACTTGTAAGGTTTTTCTCCTGTGTGAATTCTCTGGTGCAGTTTTAAACTGCTTGCTAAAGTAAAAGTCTTCTCACACTCAAAGCACATGTACTCTCTCACACCAGTGTGAATTTTCTCATGTGCATGTAAATGTTGTCGCCGTGAAAAACTCTTTCCACACACAGAACATGAATGTGGCTTCTCTTTCATATGAACTGTCAGGTGTGTCTTCAGGTGTGATGACCTAATAAATGTTTTGCCGCACTGATCACATGTGAACGGCTTCTCTCCAGTGTGGATTCTCATGTGAACATCAAGATTTCGTTTGGCTGTGAGACTCTTTCCACACTGAGTGCAGGTGAAAGATTTCTTGGCTCTTGTTTTCTTTAAAAATGTCTTTTTAGTCTTTAGTTCTTCACTTTCCTCCTTCAGGTCTGACATGAAAGGAAAAAATATCACATTTAATTTTCAGAACATCAAAATAATTCAAAGAGAGAAATATAAAGTGAAAGGGCATGAAAGTGAGCCCTGGTGTAATGGTAGAAAGTAGACAACTGCTATAAAATATTATGATAATTCGATGCCTTTTTATAAATTGATTGAAACTTTCCATGAATTAGGTAAATTTATCATACCAATTATTATTTTTAAAACATTCTTTAGCATCCATGTTTCTTTAGCAAGAACTATTAATTTGATCTATGACACAATTATCTAACATGATATTAACATTAAAATACACAATATTGCCATGTTTTGACACCAACTTTGAGATTGATATTTATTTTACTAAAACGTTTTGATTATTAATGGTCGTTCACACTAGACTTGTTAAAACTGTGACACTCAGGAAGTGACATCATCTGGGCTCTTTCTACTGCATGATGGGAAGACAAGAGAATAATCTAAATCCATTGTCTCAGTTTTTACACAAACTGTAGCATTGACTGTGTTCATCAACCCTGTTACCAAAGTCACTGTAAGAAGAATCTCTATAACTATGAATAACTTGTATGATATTTGACAAATACATCTTTATCAGTAACTTGGTGTTTACTGATTATTCTTTTTTTTTTTAATTGTAAACTATGTTGAAAATTCTGGTAACATTGTTGCAAAATGGGAACCAGATATCAAATAAATGTAAAATAAAATAGTGAAAATAGTATTTAGCTTGATCTGACGTTGAGCAAGAATAAACACCAACCTCTTTGTTCTTCAGGATCTTCAGTGTGTTTCATTCTGCAGGGTTCTGGATCACTCATGTTCTCACTGTCCTCTTTAATAAACTCAGTCTTGGCAGATTTCAGCTCTTCCTGATGCTCTGATGCTCGTCTTCACTTGTAGCTGATGGGAATTTACAGCATTTATTGGATAATTACAGTGGGAGGAGCTTCACTGATGATGTGATTGCTGTGGGAGGAGCTTAACTGATGATGTTTTCCAGTGTGGGAGGAGCTGATCTGCCAAAATCAAAAATATCAATTACTGAGTTTGTTTTTATAATAAATGACTCTAAAATTGTATGTCTGTCCATCTATTCATCGTACAGTAACTGATTATTTTTAATGATTTTTTTGTTAATCCTAACATTATTCTGCTGCTTCATTAAAATATAGGTATCTAGAAATATAGAAAAGAATATAAATAATTTAAATTCTTCCAAATATAAATAATGGTAAGAAAAACAGTTAAAATCATAAACACAGAAATAAACATAAAGTAAGCAACAAATCCCCTCAGTCTGCTGACACCAATGAAATGAGCTTTAAGTGTCAATGTACAGGAGATCTGAAGACATCAGCATAATAAATGAGGTGAAAACAGGAACTATTGTCATGAAATAAAGAGTGTTTTCAGCAGATCTGTTAATATTCATGATCCTCAGACTATCAAAACTCATTCAACAAGCCATTCAGGATCATCAGCAGATCATCTCACTTTATTCTGAGTGTTTGCTGTTAGAAACACATTATCTGAGTCAGGATAGATTATACAACTAATGTTATTAGATTAAAACTGACACTGATCCTAAAAAAACTCATTATTTAAGCTCAATGTGACGTATTTAGCTGTATCTGTTCCAGTATATTTTAACAATGTGAAGTAAGAAACACATTGGATTTGTTAAAGATAAAATAAAACGTTGCTATAAAAATACTGTTGCTTCTCACAACATGACATGGATAAAACATAAAAATAAAATAAAAACACTAAAGGTATTCATCTTAATTAACCACCTCATCTAAATTCTACAGCAGCATTATGTCAATATCTAAAATATATTTTGATTTTGTAGTAACTAGACTCATTGCACTAATGTTATTTTACACAAAATTGACAATTATCCTAAAAACTAATTATAAACTCAATGTGAAGTTTTTAGCCGTATCTGTTCTAGTATATCATCATCATTGTGATGTACTGTATGCTTGCAAGTTTTGCATTTGACACAGTAGAGATTCCGTAGCTGCTGTGCTGGAGGATGCTGGGAAATGTTTGAACGCGTGTCTGGACCCAGCTAACAGACTTTTGTTATAAGAACGTTCTCCAAATATTCAGTGATGGTTCTGGGAACGTGAAAAATTTCCAGTTTTCTCGACGTTAGAGGAACGTGTTTTAAAAGGTATAATGTTCCTCAAACGTTCTTTCAACTTAATTTTGATTTAAAATTCATCATGATAGGAAGGTTGATTTCTAACATTCCAAGAACACAGAAATGTCCAGCTTTCTGAATGTTACTAGAACGTTATTTAAAGGTTAGTTTGATGTTCCTGAAACATTCTTTCAATAATCTTTTGAAAAAATAATAACACAAACTACAACTTTATTCAGACACAGCCTGAACATTTCTCCAACATCCAGCTCCTGAGATGATCTAAATGTGATGAAGTGCTTGAATGTTTCTAACATGAATGTTTTCAGCATCATGAATGAAGAATAAACACCAACCTCTTTGTTCTTCATTTTTTTATAAACGTAGAAAACCCATTGCAAGTGTTTATTTTACAGTTGTTCACAATAGCTAAGACACTAAACCCCATTCCCTGAACTAAATTCTCAATAGCCTAAACCAATTTGTTGAATACATCACTCTTTCTGCAAAACCTTAAAGGATAATTAGATAATTTACTCACCCCCATGTCCTCCAAGATGTCACTTACCCCATAATTTATTCAAGCTGCAATGCATGCTGGGACACTGGCACAACATTGTTTGTTCAAATAACCCAATTTGTAAAGTTGGGACAACATTTGGATGAATACTTGAGAACCTGTTATGGCGCTTTTCCATTACCAGTACCAGCTCAACTCACATTGAAAAGGTCACGCTTGACGTCAGCGGAAGTACCGAGTCAGTGTTTACAAATGTGAGGAAGGAGGACCATATACACATATTCAAATGTCTTTGTGTCAGTTTATCGTTTAAAATGCCCATTTCGTGTGCGTATCCTGGGTGTTTTAATATTAAAAAGGCTAAAAGAAAATTTTCGTCAGGACAGAAGCGTGACCTTTTCTACATAATAGCGTATTACGTGAGTCACGAACGCGCATCACAGAACAGAGCAAGGCGAGCATTTGTGCTTATAAAACTTAAACTTTTTTATTTATTTGTGAAATGCCAATGGTTTCGCTAGATAAGACCCTTATTCATCGTCTGGTGTCGTTTAAAGCCCGTTGAAGCTGCACTGAAACTGTCATTTGGACCTTGAACCGTTTGGGTCCATTGAAGTCCATTATATGGAGAAAAATCCTGGAATGTTTTCATCAATAACCTTCATTTCTTTTCGACTGAAGAAAGAAAGACATGGTTAAAATAAATAAAAAACTATAACTGCGTTGCATTAACCAGCTTGATTCATGCAACTGCTGTTATTGAGCTGTCATTCAGAGTTCATATTTTTACTGAATTACAGTTGTTGATCATCACCATGTTTGAGATTTGTGTGTTGAGATTTATTTTTGTTGTGGAATTTTAATTTTTCATTCCCTTTCAGGAGATCCTGCAAAGGAATGTCATATGGTTTTTACCATTTGTAGAGAGATCAGAGAGGGGGGGCTCTTCTGACATGTATGTGTGTTTATAATACCTGAGAAAGCAGGAGCGAGACACTCCAGATATTATAATTCCAGAATTGTTTTCATTAAGTTGAAGAAAGTTTTTAGATAGCCAAACTTTAAGCTCATTCAAAGAGTCCAATGAGGACTTGATGGAATATTATCAGATTTTTATATTTTAAAAACACTGCATTCTGACTAGTCAAATTATAATTATGACTAGTCAAAATATGTTGATGGATAGTCAAAACATAGTTGTAAGGTTTGCCATAATGATTTCCATTACACGAGAGTAGATGTTAAAACTTCATGCTGATTTGTACTCGGCTTTCGCCAAGATAAGCAACACTAAGACGTAGCTTTACAGTAAACTATGCTTCTCCATCCATTTACGCTTCTTTCCATATGAGGGTGTGACTCCCCTTCTGTCCGGCGTTAACGGCTGCAGTGTACTTGGCGCGTTAGCACACACGACGGCTGCAACTACAGTGTGGTCTCCCTAGTGGACCAACACAACAACCGTCTGGATTGAGCCGAGTAGGGGACATCTCTAGGGTCTTCAAGTGGGCACCTTCCGTCCTCAGTGTTTCGTCGACTAGCCCACGACACCTCAAGAGGGCTCGACAGTGACTCTGGCGTCCCAGAGTCACCCCCCTCCGTCCCCCACTCAACTCAGCCCAGCTTACTGACCTCTACATCCCTCCTGCTGCTGAGACCTAACCACAATCTCACTATCTCTCCGCAACCCAACCATACGCGCCAACCCGATTGACTAAGGCTGTCGAGCCCCACTGGTGCGTTAAAGCAGTTACAGTGGCAACGGTTCCGTATGGCATACCACCTACCGCAAAACACAATATCTGCCCAACCACCCGTCATTCTATACTATACAACCTATACAAATTGAATAGTATACTATACAACCTATACTACACAACCTATACAAATAAACCAACAGACTCTTCAAGTTTTTCAAGAATTCTACGAAACCGTAGCGTGGTGGCCTGTACCTTGCCAGCTAGAATCTTTCCGTCTCAACCACAGCCAGTTGCTGCTCCTTTCTGCTGCTTCAGATAAGTTCTTTACTGTGCGACGCAACTCTTGGCCGCTGAATCCGACGTCTCTGAGGAACCGGGTTGTAGAGTGTGCCACAAAACCTCGACAACCCACTTCCACTGGATAAACCTGGACTCTCCATCCTCGCTGTTCTGCTTCAGTGGCCAAATGAGCATACCGCAGTTTCTTCCTCTCATATGCCTCATCTACAGCATCCTCCCATGGCACTGTCAACTCTATCAGTTGAACAATGCGTGCTGATCCAGACCACAAAACAATGTCTGGTCGTAGGTTAGTGGTGGCAATCTCAGGTGGAAAAATAAGCCGTTGATCAAGATCAGCCAGCATCTTCCAGTCCCTAGCAGCTTCCAGTTGTCCTGGCCGAGAATTGGTGTTAACACCTTTTCTTGGTGGTTGCTCGCCTGGGCGGAGGAATGTTGTCTTCTGCGTGTAATGTTTTGCTAGAACATGCGGCAACTTATTGGTCATACTACGCTTGCCTTCCAATGCTAAAGCCAAACATCTCAGTACTTGGTCATGGCGCCAAGTAAACCGACCTTGGCTAAGAGCCACCTTACATCCTGTCAAAATGTGCCTTAATGTGGCAGGTGATGAACACAAAGGACAAGAGGGATCCTCTCCTACCCAGAGGTTTAGGTTCTGCGGTGATGGGAGAACATCATATGTTGACCTAATAAGGAAACTGATCCTACTCTCTTCCATTGACCAAAGGTCTTGCCAGCCCATTTTGCGTTGCTCCACACTCTCCCATCTCATCCACTCTCCCTGCTTGGCCTGGGAAATGGCCTTTATACTCCTCATCCTCTCCTCCTGCTTTCGCACCTCGTTGACTACCAGCTTCCTCCTTTGAGCTGGGCCTGCCTTGTGCCATTTAGGAGGAGCTAAACTGAGCCCAAAACCCCCTCTTCCATGCTGTACCTTCCATGCTGTGTAAAAACATAGTTTTATATGCTAATGCGGCTTGCCATAGTTTCATATGCTAATACGGCTTGCCATAGTTTTATATGCTAATACGGCTTGCCATAGTTTTATATGCTAATACGGCTTGCCATAGTTTTATATGCTAATGCTGCTTGCCATAGTTTCATATGCTAATACGGCTTGCCATAGTTTTATATGTTAATACGGCTTGCCATAGTTTTATATGCTAATACGGCTTGCCATACTGGTTAGTTTTCTCTTCGGTCCTCACTGCAGAACACGAAATCCAGGGGGAGGAGTTGGATCCAGATCCATAATTCAACATTGAACCACATCCACCTTATAAACCTAACCTACCCATCTCCACCGCTCAGATCTGGATCCAACTCCGCCCCCTGGATCTCATGTTCTGCAGTGAGGACCAATGAGGAGCTTCTGGTCTCTTCCGTCATTGAGTTTCAGCGTCGAGTCTTCTGAGGCGAGAGCAGTTCACGGTATTTCTCATATTTACACTCTGTATACAGTTTGATTAAGCGACAGGCTCATTTCTGTATTGTTTTCATCGATCACAGCGATACTTGTGCGTATTTTCTGCCGTTTATTTTGAAATAAACATTTAGTCGTGCAGCAGCAGCGAGCATGAGGAGAATATGTGGAGTTCATTCAGAGCTGAGAGATTTTGTGTGCTTTTGTGTGATCACAGCGATACTTTTGCGTCTTTTCTGCCGTTTATACTGAAATAAACATTTAGTCGTGCAGCAGCAGCGAGCATGAGGAGAATATGTGGAGTTCATTCAGAGCTGAGAGATTTTGTGTGCGTTTGTGTGATTGTTTCGTCGAGTCAAAAGGCAAAAGTTTAAGATCTGTGTGGGGAATTAATGTGAATCGATCTTAAGTGTGATACTGGAACATATAATGCTAAATGCTTTACATTGAGCCCAGGGGTGAAAATTTCATCTAAATGTTGGGGGGGGACAATAAACATAACATTTCTCAAGAGCAATTTTTGAAGAAGACACCAATAATAGGCTACAGGCAAAATTGTACTTGCAAGGATAGGTGTACAAAGAGGAAAGCCTTACTACTATTATTAGTGTTGCATGGAGACCGTTCCATTCTTCTCAAAGTTTCTTTCTGGTTCAATGAAAAAGATGACTAAATTGACCAAAAAATTATTCAAAACCTTAATTTTTTATTGCAATGTTTTTGAAGTTAATCAATATTTTGATGTTTTAAAAATAAAATGTTGAATATTTATTTTTGAAATTGTTTAAAACATGAGAAGATACTTTAAATGTGAAACTAAAACCGCCAGTAGGAGGCAGCAAGCCACTGTTAATGAGTCATTGATTCATTAGTTCAAAAAGCTGATTCATTCAGTAAGGAAACCATGAAGGAAACACCTCGATGTGTTTCTCAGAGACGCAATTACAGTGCTGTGGCTTAGTTTTCAACTATTTTCGTTGGTGAAATAGGCTAGAGCTAAAACAGCCAATATGGTGTCTAAAATTTACATCATTTAATATTAACTTCTTGTATATTAGACTTTTATAAAATCAAAACCACATTTGTTAATATCTGGGGAAAAACTGCACTCTTCATGTGATATATTATATTATATTAACTCTATAGTAAATTATATAAATCTACTAAATCACAGTGAAAGCGTGAAAATCTAAATGTGCACCCGCACTAGTATAACTACACATAAGTTAGTCTGCGTACACTCTGAGTGTGTGTGTGTGTGTGTGTGTGTGAGGGAAATACTACCTATTAACAAGCTAGGTAAACGCATGACTGTATGAAACAAGGGTAAACGTTATAATCGCTAACATAGCGATCATCGGGACAAAAATACATTGATACACAATCATACATTTTTTATATAATTATTTATTAATGAATCAGCGTCATCTATATTAAAGAGAAAACAATCACTTCAATCAATGTTTGAAGTGAATAAAATAGCATTGACTTACTTGAGTTCCACAACTAGGCTACTCAAAAACTTTGTTCTCTCCCACCGGACTCTGTGCGTGTTGGTGGTGAGGTAAAAGGGGAGTAGGCAGTGGACCAAAGCACTGTGGGGCTAGGGAGGGGGACTCAAAATGTTTAAAACGTTTTTTTTTTTTTTTTTTTGCCCCGTTTGCATTTGTATTGTTAAAATATTTGCACAACTATTTTAAGTATATCATTATATTATTTACAATACACATATTTTATGGATATTTTAGGGGGGACAACCCTCAGATAGGGGGGGTCCGGACCCCCCCGCGATTTCTGCCCCTGATTGAGCCTATGATGAGCCACGTGAGACATTAAATCAATACTAATATGAAAAGCGTTTTACTCTTGGAACAATAGTGCTTTGCGGTGCTCTTTATTTTTAAAAGTTTTATGATAATTAACAGTTTCTGTTATTATTGTAATGATCTAACTACTTTATAGTGACTAATGTAGCTCACTGATTCTTGAGAGTCGGGACAAAACATGTCCCACATAGAAAAGTATAATTTATAGCAAAAATTAAGAAATACATCATGTATGACATACTTACAAAGTTAAATCTAAAGGAATTGTATATACCTCTCTGATTTTTAGAATAAACTTTTTTTTAATCTTTTTGGGGAAAAGTTTTTTAAATGTATGGTCTGTGGTTAGATGGTCCATGTTATTGCACTTGTCCTAGGCAAGAGGTTACAATATTAACCATCCCAAAAAACTTTTAAAAAGCTCTACAATTGTGAAAACATATATATCAATATATTGTATATAAATTTTCCATAAATATTTTCCATAAATATCTGCCTATTAAAGTTGTGTCCTCAGTTTCAACTCCGTCAGATTTTTTCATAAAGCTCTTTAAATCAGGAAATAGCATGGTCAGCTATATCCTTGAGGACCCCTTTTCATCTCCCTGTCTGTGGTGAATGCAGCACTACCACACATGCTCTGGTACATTTACATTTTTTTATATTTTAGACAAACAATGTCAATATTCCTATGGTCATAGCTGCACCATGTCAATACCACCTTTCTGTTAAGATACTTTTTTTAAACCATAGTGGATTGAATTTAAGCATTTTAGTGAGGTTATTTGGACAGCTAGCAACTGAGGAAAAACTACCTAGCTGCAGTGTACAATACATGTTTTGGCGAGAAAATACATGCCCTTACGTCAACTCTGTAAGCTCTATGTCTGACGGAGTTGACCTGTAAGCTGATGGAGTTGACAAATCCACCAATAACCTCTTAATGTGTGAATATAATATTATTTGTGAATATAGTGAAGGGTTAAACTGTTATTTCTGGGTTTTCAGAAATACTGTGAGAACATGAGTGATCCAGAACCCTGCAGAATGAAACACACTGAAGATCCTGAAGAACAAAGAGGTTGGTGTTTATTCTTCATTCATTCATGATGCTGAAGAACATTCATGTTACAAACATTCAAGCACTTCGTCACATTTAGATAAACAGTTAATCTATGAAATGGTACAGAATGTTCTGGGTTTGCTTCAACAATACTATTTTAACTGTTTTATTTTACATGTATTTTATATCTGGTTCACAATTTGCAACAACATTACCAGAATATTAGTCATTTTCAACATAGTTGAAAAATATAGTTTTAGGAATAATCAGTAAACACCAAGTTACTGATAACGTTGTATTTGTCAAATATAATATAAAGTTATTCATAGTTATAGAGATTCTTCTTAGAGTAACTTTGGTAACATGGTTGATGAATACAGTCAATGCTACAGTTTGTGTAAAAACTGAGATGATGGATTGAGATTATTCTCTTGTCTTCCCATCATGCAGCAGAAAGAGCTCCTTCATAGAGCCGTCCATGAAGGAAAAGTCTAGTGTGAACGTCCATTAATAATTAAAACGTTTTAGTACAATGAATATGTTAATATCATGTTAGATAATTGTCATTGATCAAATTAATAGTTCTTGCTAAAGAAACATGAGATTCGTGCCTATAATGTTTTAAAAATAATAATTGGAAGATAAATGTATTCATGGAAAGTTTCAAGGACATCATATTTTATAGCAGTTATCTACTTTCTACCATTACATCAGGGCTCACTTTCATGTCCTTTCACTTTATATTTCTCTCTTTGAAGTATTTTAATGTACTGATAAATAAATGTAATATTTTTTCTAGGGCTGTCAGTTAAAAGCGTTATTAACGGCATTAACGCAAACCCATTTTAACGGCGGCGGCTCACAGGCACCAGGGGGGTGCGAAACGACCACCATTCAACACGAAATCAATAATATAAACATTACAATGACTCCAAAGCTGTTCTGTTAAGGTTAAAAAGTTACTTAGTTCACCTTTAACCCTCTGGAGTCGAGAAACGCGCCGGCGCGTTTTGCGCGATTTTTTTCACATAGCAGCAAAATAGACTTAAAATACTCCGTCACCTTTGGTCATACACACTTAAGAAATATGAAAAAATAAACTATTAAATGTCTACTTTTTTATGGGTCCACTTACAATCGAAATAAAATATTGTGCTTTTGTAAAATAAAGAAAATAAACAGGGTGTGCTTTCTGCCTCTCCGTCTCCGTGAACTTTTTTTCTAGAGCACGTCTCTAAACGTAAACAAAACCCCGCAAATACTAGTCACACAGGCATGATCAATATATCTTTATAATCATTTAAGTGTGTACTTTTAAATTATCTAATTCAAAACTAAAACAAATATTCTGTGTTTATGTAATCTATATAAAAAGAGAGAGATGCCAGGCGTTCTCATTTCAGCTAATTATCTTTTAATGTGACCACGCCCACAGAGAGCGCGCGCTATAGAAACGCAAATGATCTGAAACTTGCCAACGCCCACACGAGCTCGATAAAACACCAAGTTCAGATTAATGTACCGGTAGTCTGTGTCGTTTTTCGAGGCTGTGAGGAATAATTCTGGATTATTTACCTCAGTGCTGGATTAATTTCACTTCGAGGAGCCATGGATTCAGCGAGGATCATAGTAAGTTTTTTATTCTTTGTTCTATTTGTGAATACTGTTTTAAAATGAATCGCGTGTCTTTCTCTGTGTGATGAATGAACGGAATTCGCACTGTTGTTGTTACAGACGAAATATGAAAGACAACATTTAGTTGACTAGTTTGGGATAGATTATAAAGATTTTTACTCTAAAATAGACATCAAATAAGCTTTAGTTAACCAGTTTCTGCTCATATGTTAAATATATAACGTTAGAATGTTTTGTCAAAAATAAGCTCATAATCTAATATGTTATTATAGTGTTTGTTCCAATGTAGACTATATCAAACTAATGAATCCTTAACTTTGAAATATGAATGATAAAATCCAGGCTATAGGCCTACTTAAAAAAAAATAAAAAAAAGACAAGATAGATGTAAAAAAAAAATCTTAATATTATTGTTTTTTATTAGTGACACATTTGAGGAGATTCCAAAACTTTCTGAAAATACAGTATGAGAATTAACTGCATACTAGAAATGTTTACCTTGGAAATTATACAATTTGAATGTATAAAAAATTTGTGAAAAAATACCTTTTTTTCCTCTCTGAGAACTCTAACTTTCTATCTCTAACTAATTCTGTAGAATGGTCCATATAGCCTATTTGAACAGGATTTGTTTCCAGGTATAACTATGTACTAAAAATGTGCTTTTGACTTTCATTTATATTTGTATTTTATATATATATATATATATATATATATATATATATTTATTTATTTATTTTTGTCCTCGCATTCTTTCTTGTGTGACACACCTGAATGAAAGGCTCATTAGTATGCAGGCTCATTACTATGCAGGGTCTTTGTCTTCTCAGGTGTGAATCACAGCAAGTCACGCCCCTGCGCATATTGCCTTTGGAAGCAAAAACTGTTTTAAAAAATTTAAATCAATGTATTGTTTTATGTGAATGATTAGGCCGGGTGATTTTCAGATCATTTTGAAGCAAAAACACTAGGCAACTACATCCATTAGTCAAAAGTCTTGTGGACACATATTAAGTATGTGTTTTGTGGCCTTATTTCAGAAACTTTAATTTTTAGTTTTTTGAATAACCATGCATAAACATTATTCCCTCAAAAATACAAATATGTAAATAGATGTTGCTCGCATATTATGGTACCCCTATTTGTGCTAAATAGAGTGTAATTACACCTTTGCCATTAATATGTTTATAAGCAACTGAAAAAAGCACAAATGTCAGGGCATGTCAAAACATCTCACAGACCTCAAAAACCCCTTAGACTCCAGAGGGTTAAAGGCATTAACGCAAACCCATTTTAACGGCGTACATTTTTTTTTATCGCGAGATTAACATATTTTTGGCCTAGCAAACTTTGTCGTTTGCAACATGACGTGGCATGCGCGCGCGAGGACGTTTTGTTGCTTCGTCGACCAAAGCGCAACCGGATCTAGCTAGACTGGAAACAAAAAAACAGGCACGCCACACACACTTGTTTGGGTTTGTGAGCCGTCCAAATAGTAGGTTAACGTTACGTTTTAAGTGGATGATGAGCGCGAGACGCCGAAATGGATGCCAATAAGATTCTGAATGGAAAGTTTCCTTTTAAAAAGGTGCCAAATAGTTGCATTGACAAGACCAAAGTGATCTGTGTGTTTTGTCGTTGTGAACTGAGATATCGCAGCACGTCCAGTCTGAAACACCACTTTTCCACATTGATAAGAGCATTAAAATGAGAAAAAAATAATGGGACAAAAATAAATCAAGAGACATTTATGATAGATAAAAATGTGCGATTAATCGTGAGTTAACTATGACATTAATTCGATTAATCGCGATTAAATATTTTAATCGTTTGACGGGACTAATTTTTTCCTTTCATGTCAGACCTGATGGAAGAGAGCGAGGAGAGAGAAGAACTGAGTGAAGTGAAGGAGGAGAGAGAAGAACTGAGTGAAGTGAAGGAGGAGAGAGAAGAACTGAGTGAAATGGAGGAGGAGAGAGAAGAACTGAGTGAAGTGAAGGAGGAGAGAGAAGAACTGAGTGAAGTGAAGGAGGAGAGAGAAGAACTGAGTGAAGTGGAGGAGGAGAGAGAAGAACTGAGTGAAGTGGAGGAGGAACATCATGTCAAACCTGGAGAAAAACCTTTGAGACTAAACACTAAAAATACATTTTTAAAGAACAGAGCCAAGAAATCTTTCACCTGCACTCAGTGTGGAAACAGTTTCACAAGCAAACACAGTCTTGAGATTCACATCAGAGTTCACACTGGAGAGAAGCCGTTCTCATGTGATCAATGCGGGAAGAGTTTCAGTCAATCATCATCCCTTAATGTTCACATGAGGATCCACACTGGAGAGAAGCCGTTCACATGTGATCAATGCGGGAAGAGTTTCAGTCGATCTTCAAACCTTGATGTTCACATGATGATCCACACCGGAGAGAAGCCGTTCTCATGTGATCAATGCGGAAAAACATTTCTCTTAGCAGCAGCCCTTAAGAGACACCTGAGAGTTCATACGAAGGAGAAGCCGCATTCATGTTCTGTGTGTGGAAAGAGTTTTTCACGGTGGCACACTTTACATACACATGAGAAAACTCATACTGGTGTGAGAGAGTACGTGTGCTTTGAGTGTGAGAAGACTTTTACTACAGCAAACCATTTAAAACTGCACCAGAGAATTCACACTGGAGAAAAACCTTACAAGTGTTCACACTGTGACAAGAGATTTAGTGTGTCATCATTTCTGAAAACACATGAGAGGATTCACACTGGAGAACAACCTTACAAGTGTTCACACTGTGACAAGAGATTCAGTCAGTCATCACATCTGAAAACACATGAGATGATCCACACTGGAGAAAAACCTCACAAGTGTTCACACTGTGACAAGAGATTCAGACGATCAGCAAATCTGAAAACACATGAGAGGATCCACACTGGAAAAAAACCTTACAAGTGTTCACACTGTGACAAGAGATTCAGTCGATCAGCAAATCTGAAAACACATGAGAGGATCCACACTGGAGAAAAACCTTACAAGTGTTCACACTGTGACAAGAGATTCAGTCGATCAGCACATCTGAAAAGACATGAGAGGATCCACAGCAGAGAGAAGCCGCACACGTGTGATCAGTGTGGGAAGAGTTTCTCTATAAAAACTCACCTAAAGCGACACATGAAGATCCACACTGTGGAGAAACCACTTAAACACTGTCTGAGATCACGGTAAGTAGTTCATCTTTATGTGCTGAGCAACAAAGTGTCTTCTGTGTAAGTTAGCCACACATCACCCTATAGCCAAATCTCTCCTCTCCCCCTATAGCCGGTGTGTGGTGAGCACAGGACACTTTATTGATTGATTGATATCTATTAACTCGTGTTCAACCAACAGGAATGTCTAATTTGTCAGTTCAGATAAAAAAAAAAATCACTCTCTGACAGTAGTAAGCTCATGTAAAGCAGAAATAAAACACTATACAGGGCTCTAGACTGAGAGTAAATTGTCACACCTTGCGACCTAAAACATGCATTTCAGCTCGAACCGAAAGATATTTGGCAAATTGTTATCAGCTCAATTCCAGATGTTCTGATCTATAAGATACCATTGTGCAGTCAATGTATCAAAATGAGCCTCTAATGAGCCTGAGAGTGAAATCTTTAATAGACTAAAACAATGCCTTCGTGATCTGCGGGTTGTAGTCCTGTTGGAGGGGAATAGATTTTTAATCGGACACAGAGTACTGATGAATCATTTGAGACGTATGCATAAAATATGTTTGAACTTTTTGAGGATTATTCTGGAGCAGGGCCGCGTGTACAGCAATCACTCATGTGTGAAAATACTTTCAAAGGTATTGTTAGCTGGGCAATACAAATTGAGTCACGCAAACAAATACATGGTGAGGTAGCTGTGTTATTCAGAAATCCTTACTGGGCCAAACTGAACAGATTCTGTAATTCCTGCATCTTATTTTTTTGCCATCTTACAGTAACACCATGATCATTTCATTTATTTTTCATTTGAGACATGGGAACCCCGTATCTCAAATCAAGTACTACAGTTTCCTGATCGTCAACTGATTTTATTTGGCACACTTCATATCCACCGCATTCTTTTCCTATTTTATTTTATTTTGTTACTTTTTTCCTTGTCACAGTCATTATGTGAACAGGGATCTATTTTTCATGCTATTTTTCCTTCATTATATCCTGAGCAATCATCTCATTATTCAATCAAAATATGCCATCTCTGTTGTCATCAGATATCGAGTTATTATGTGGAATACTACGATGCCTAACAATTTAACTACTACATGTTGATACTCCCTTAAAAGTTGTAACCTTTGCATACTTGGTTTGCAGATTATAAGGAACAGACCTCCACAGACACTGGAGATCTTGTTCCTGTGGGACATGAACAGCAGAGAGTTGAAGATGCCATGAGGAGGAACAGACCACCACAGACACTAGAGATCTTGTTCCTGTGGGACATGAACAGCAGAGAGTTGAAGATGCCATGAGGAGGAACAGACCACCACAGACACTAGAGATCTTGTTCCTGTGGGACATGAACAGCAGAGAGTTGAAGATGCCATGAGGAGGAACAGACCACCACAGACACTAGAGATCTTGTTCCTGTGGGACATGAACAGCAGAGAGTTGAAGATGCCATGAGGAGGAACAGACCACCACAGACACTGGAGATCTTGTTCCTGTGGGACATGAACAGCAGAGAGTTGAAGATGCCATGAGGAGGAACAGACCACCACAGACACTAGAGATCTTGTTCCTGTGGGACATGAACAGCAGAGAGTTGAAGATGCCATGAGGAGGAACAGACCACCACAGACACTAGAGATCTTGTTCCTGTGGGACATGAACAGCAGAGAGTTGAAGATGCCATGAGGAGGAACAGACCACCACAGACACTGGAGATCTTGTTCCTGTGGGACATGAACAGCAGAGAGTTGAAGATGCCATGAGGAGGAACAGACCACCACAGACACTAGAGATCTTGTTCCTGTGGGACATGAACAGCAGAGAGTTGAAGATGTCATGAGGAGGAACAGACCACCACAGACAATAGAGATCTTGTTCCTGTGGGACATGAACAGCAAAGAGTTGAAGATGCCAAGAGGAGGAACAGACCACCACAGACACTAGAGATCTTGATCCTGTGGGACATGAACTGCAGAGAGTTGAAGATGCCATGAGGAGGAACAGACCACCACAGACACTAGAGATCTTGTTCCTGTGGGACATGAACAGCAGAGAGTTGAAGATGTCATGAGGAGGAACAGACCACCACAGACACTAGAGATCTTGTTCCTGTGGGACATGAACAGCAGAGAGTTGAAGATGTCATGAGGAGGAACAGACCACCACAGACAATAGAGATCTTGTTCCTGTGGGACATGAACAGCAAAGAGTTGAAGATGCCAAGAGGAGGAACAGACCACCACAGACACTGGAGATCTTGTTCCTGTGGGACATGAACAGCAGAGAGTTGAAGATGCCATGAGGAGGAACAGACCACCACAGACACTAGAGATCTTGTTCCTGTGGGACATGAACAGCAGAGAGTTGAAGATGTCATGAGGAGGAACAGACCACCACAGACACTAGAGATCTTGTTCCTGTGGGACATGAACAGCAGAGAGTTGAAGATGTCATGAGGAGGAACAGACCACCACAGACAATAGAGATCTTGTTCCTGTGGGACATGAACAGCAAAGAGTTGAAGATGCCAAGAGGAGGAACAGACCACCACAGACACTGGAGATCTTGTTCCTGTGGGACATGAACAGCAGAGAGTTGAAGATGCCATGAGGAGGAACAGACCACCACAGACACTAGAGATCTTGTTCCTGTGGGACATGAACAGCAGAGAGTTGAAGATACCATGAGGAGGAACAGACCACCACAGACACTAGAGATCTTGTTCGGCTTGCCAAAGCCAACAATGGACATAAACCTTGCTATATGGACAGAGTTCCTGACAAGTGTGTCCACATTGTTGTGCATCTGACTAAGCCTACACCTGATGGGAGTAGGTGTTCTGTGTGTGTGTCTTCTTAGCATCCCTGACAATTATCATCATTACTCTGTGCTACTATGCCAATGGAGACACTTCTTCAATGCACTCAGCCCTAAATTTTAAGGTCACAAATGTACCTCCCATCATTTCTGAGGTCCAGTGTACCAGAGGAGGGATTTGTAGGTCTGAGCAAATATGGGCAGAACTCTTTAATGCCCTAGTATCTCAGAAATCCCTTTAAAGGTATATGTGAACTAAACGTGGCACAATGGCCTTCATCATCACAGTATGCTAATGCCTATCTAGTGCAATGGTTTCATCACTATGCTGATTGAGGACTGTTGGGACACTCCAGTCACAGGATGGTTCTGTGGGGAAAGAAAGAGTCGTTTGCACCTCAATGACACGTCTGTACTTGTGATGTAGTACTCGAGTCCGGTCTCGAGACCGATTTCTGCTTTCTCGGATTCGTCTCGGACTTGTTCCTTCAAAGACTCGGTCTCGACCCTTCAAAGACTCGGTCTTGACTCGGACTCGGCATAGGCGGTCTCGTCCCCATCACTATCAGTATCATCATTAACTGCATTACACAGTGCAATTGTGTTTATGTAATGTTTATGTGTGTTATGGGGGAATAAAGTTTTAAAAGATACTGAATTCGAGTGTATTGTCAAAATATTTAAAACTGGGAAATATTGGCAAATGTTATAAAGTAGCTAAGCCTACTAATTTAGACATGCCACTAGAAAATTTTAATTTGCTCTGCATGTACTAACTATAATTAAAAAAGTCATGTTGATGTTAACAGTTAACATGTTGATGACAGAGCAGCACTGTTGAAGCATTTTAGAAAAATAGGCAGAAGATGATGCATGTGGTAGGGATTTTTTTTAATGATAGTAAAAGCATAGTCCATATTAAGACGTTAAGATTGCTCCTCTAAACAATTCCCAATCTAGCTTCGTCTGTAGGCCTAACTGTTGATTATTAACTGGGGTGATATTAAATCATGAATATCAAAACTGACATGTCGAGACAAAATCTCGACTCGGACTTGCTTCCTCAAAGACTCGGCCTCGACTCGGACTCTGCCCTTCAAAGACTCGGTCTCGACTCGGACTCGGCATAGGCGGTCTCGTCCCCATCACTAACTTGCTTGTGGTGCTCTTTATTTTAAGTTTGACCATTAAGTTTTATGAATGTTTTCATTTCTGTATGTTTTAATGATCTAAATACTTTATTGTAATAAAAGTACTTATCATAAAATCAAACTTGATACAATTTTCCTATAGAGCAGTTTTATAGGCTTTTATCATGTATCCTGACTCAGATAATGTGTTTCTAACAGCAAACACTCAGAATAAAGTGAGATGATCTGCTGATGATCCTGAATGGCTTGTTGAATGAGTGTTGATAGTCTGAGGATCATCAATATTAACAGATCTGCTGAAAACACTCTTTATTTCATGACAATAGTTCCTGTTTTCACCTCATTTATTATGCTGATGTATTCAGATCTCCTGTAAATGGCCACTTAAAGCTCATTTCATTGGTGTCAACAGACTGAGCTTACCATTATTTATATTGGGAAGAATATACACTATATTATATTGTCCATGAGCATATACAACTGTAACTGATATATTTTTAATTTTAGCAGATCAGCTCCTCCCACAGCAATTACATCACCATTGAAGCTCCTCCCACAGCAATTACATCACCATTGAAGCTCCTCCCACATCAATTACATCATCAGTGAAGCTCCTCCCACACCAGTTTACCTATAAATGCTGGAATATTTGCCCATCAGCTACAAGTGAAGATGAGCATCAGGAAGAGCTGAAATCTGTAAAGACTGAGTTTATTAAAGAGGACAGTGAGAACACGAGTGATCCAGAACCCTGCAGAATGAAACACACTGAAGATCCTGAAGAACAAAGAGGTTGGTGTTTATTCTTCATTCATTCATGATACTGAAGAACATTCATGTTAGAAACATTCAAGCACTTCATCACTTTTAGATGTACAGTTAACACAATAACAATAATGTATTCTGACTCTCTTTACAATAAGATGCCACGTGTCAAATGAGAGCACACTTATGCATTTAGTGCAAAGGCTTCATGGACTGTCTGCTCTAGTTTGGCTATGGCATTTATTTCTCTTTTTTTTCAAAAGCGGGTGGAGGCTAACGGGTTAACTGTTTTATTATACATTTATTTAATAGTTTTCAACATTGTTATATTTTCTTAGGGATAAACAGTAAACACCAAACTAGCATGTTAGAAAGCTACGTTAGCTACGACACGGCGACGCTAGGAGACTGCAATGGTTGTGATATGATGTCACACTCTTCATTGTCTTTTTCTTACAAACATTTACAGTAGGGCTGCACGATTAATCGCACGATGTTGTTATGCGCATCTAATCAGTAAAGCCGGTTCCTTGATTAGTAGTAAATCACCTTCACCTGCTTTCAGATGGACGATATGATGCAGATATGAGTGTTAAATTAACACTCAAGAGTGTTAAAGTTAATGAGATAATTAAGTGATTAATTTAGTGATCATTGAGCATTATTGAAGACACCTGATGTTAACAAGCAGAATCACTGAAGGAGAAAATCACAAATTGTAAGCCACCGTTATGGCGATCAGTGTTTGCTTTAGTTGGGCTCTTGATCCTTATACTTTAAGTTTAAATTTTGTTTGTCTGCGTTTATTGATTTATTACAGTCAAATGAACAAAGACAAGTGTGATCTGATAGTGTTGGTTATGTTTTGACATAATCATGCTGTGATCTGAAAAATGAAACTCATTCAGATGATCTGGTTTAACTTGATAGCAACAGTTTAGTGGTTCTACAGCATATGACAATTGAATTTTTCTTATAATCCAAATATTTTAATAAAAATTGTTCTGATCAAATCACTTTCAAATGCATTTATTTAGAAACACAGACATCAATAATCAGCCTGTGAATCTCAACCGTGGTGACAATAAAAATCCTTGTTGCCACCAATCACAACTCATTAATGGCTCCCATCATGCATTGCGGTATGAATAAATTATGATCTGAATTGTCTATGTAATTTACTTTTCCTAATTGAATATTCTGCTCGTCACCATTGTTGAGATGCATTGACTGAATCTTGATATCTGTGTGTGCCTAAAAGAAAGATTTTTTTTTTGTTTACAACTTTTAAGAAATTCTTTATATTATATCTCAAATTCTGGATATTTATGCAGAATCTCAGTTATGCTGTAACCAACAGCATAAATCACAAACAATTAGCTAGTTCAAATGATGAATGTCATAATATACTATTACCACCATTCTAACACCATTAGATCATTTTTTTTGTTTGTTCATCTGGCAGGTATAACTCAGATACAACAGCTGAACAAAATCTAAAGTTAATAATGTAAGGGTCAAGAGCCCAACTAAAGCAAACACTCATCTCCATAATGGTGACCTGAAATTCCGGTTTTCTCCTTCAGTGATTCTGCTTTAGGTGTCTTCAATAATGCTCAATCATCACTCAAATAATCACTTAATTATCTCATTAACTTTAACACTCTTGAGTGTGGACTCAAATACACTCCCAGGTGTGTTAATTTAACACTGAGTTTTTGCTGTGTACAAAGAGCCGTAGTTAACTGACAAGCTGAGCCAAATCAAAATTTTAACGCGATTTGGCTCAGCTTGTCAGTTAACTACGGCTCTTTGTAGTAAATGCCGCTCCATCTGAAAGCAGGTGAAGGTGATTTACTACTAATCAAGGAACCGGCTTTACTGATTAGATGCGCATAACAACATCGTGCGATTAATCGTGCAGCCCTACTGCAACATGCTTTATAATTGTCACCATTGTTGAGATTCACAGGCTGATTCTTGATGTCTGTGTGTGCCTGCTCAAGATATTTCTGAAGAAGTTTCTTTTTTATGTATTGATTTGATCATTTGAATTTCATTAAAAAGGCTCGAAATAGTATGTTCTACAATGACAGTGCTGCTATAATCCGTAAGGTAAACTTAACTCAGAAATTGGGTTTAATATAAGTTCAGTGACTCAGGTCAAATGATTGTGAAACAATGATTATGTTAAAACACAACC
Organism: Semotilus atromaculatus; assembly: GCA_031834385.1. Lineage (NCBI taxonomy): Eukaryota > Metazoa > Chordata > Actinopteri > Cypriniformes > Leuciscidae > Semotilus > Semotilus atromaculatus. The sequence continues at coordinate 933,570 of JAULUF010000098.1, forward strand.
AACACCATCAGATCACCTTTGTTCATTGTTCATTCGGCTGTTATAACTCACGTACAACAGCCAAACAAACTCTAAAGTTAATGAGTTAATGGTCAAGAGCCCAACTAAAACACACACTAATCTCCATAATGGTGACTTAAACATTCCGGTTTTCTCCTTCAGTGATTCTGCTTGTTATCATCAGGTGTCTTCAATAATGCTCAATCATCACTCAATTATTCACTTAATTAACTCATTAGCTCAGAGTTTAATTGGGTCGCTTAAAATGACCAAATTCCATGTTGTTAAGTTACATGAACATATTATGTTCACTGTAAAAAATAAATCCGTAATTTTTACGGTAAAAAACCGGCACCAGTACTTTACCGTCAAAAATACGGTAGCAACGTTATTGGTTTTACAGACTTAACTTAAAATTTACAGTAATAAACCGTATTTGGTTATCTGATAATGTTAATTTACTGATCTATTGCAGTATTAATATCTGTTTTGTACCATTGTAATACACTGACAACCACCAATCACAGCAGTGATGAGAGTCACATGATCAATCAAAGATCAATCAAAGCTTATCACAAGAAGCTTCCACAAGAAAGTTAATACTAATATATAGAAGCTGCACAGTGTCATTGGCACAAACATTAAACACCATCATGGTAACCACATGAAATTTTAAAAATGCAATAAACATTAATTTAACAACATTAAATGTAACATAAAACCCTAATGTACATAACTGATATGAAAAAAACTAAGAAAACTATGAAGAAACATAGTTATTTCAACAAAAATACATCAAATGTGAAGTGTCACGCAGGGAATTGTGGGAATGGCAATTTACGGTATTTTACTGTAAATTGTACAATGAGTTGTTCTTTTTCACTTTCAAAAACTGTAAATTTAACGGTATTTTACAGTAAAATTACATTAAATGTACCATTAGATCTATCACAGTTATTTACCGTATATAGTACGGAAACTTTCTGTTAACCAATTAACAGTTTTTCACTGTAGGATTTTTACAGGTCTTTTACCGTTAAAATCACGGTCATTTTTTACAGTGTTTGTTTAACGAAACATAGTTATGTGGAACCGGTGGAACCTGTTTACAAAGAAAAGTTAAGTAAAGCCAACATATCATTTTTTTGAGTGCAACCCTGTCCTGGCGCCCTCCCAACACTGCACGTTTTCTTTGTCTCCCTAATCAAACACACCTGATTCAACTCATCAGCTCATTAACCCATGTGATTACAAAGAGGTGTGTTTAGATTAACCAAAGCTTTTATAAATGTTAAACAGAGAGTGTTGTTTTAAAAGGCTTTTTAAATTAAAAGACTCTGCAAACTGCCTACATTGACACACCAATAACCCTTGTTTTGCCAATTGTAAATAAAGTATACATCACACAGGAAATGAGGAGGTTACTGGGGAGTTACTGTGACCCCAAACAGAAGACTGTAACAGGATTCCTCTCTGAATTTTTCTATATAGTCTACATGGATAAGAGTAATGAAGGCTCGCAAAGGAAAGGAGTGTTGTTTACACAAGAGAGTGACCCATGTACACTTGAAGAATAAGTTTACAGTAAGTCTCTGCAATGACACTGGGGTTCACACACCACATTCTTCTGCCTTTTCAGGCAATGGGATGAAGCCATGCTTTATGGCTGTGTTTTAAACACTGGTTTAAGGGACCATTTCTTTATTAAAGCCTTACTTTCCAGTTATACTAACGTCTAGCTATCCTTGAGAGAAAGAACGCATTATCTTGATGTTTTGAGACGACTCTACTGTTTATAGTTATGGTGCGTTCACGTGCTATGGTAATTATGGTAAATACCAAAATCCGACGTGGAAAATGCACATGAACACCCCCTCATGTGGTATTTTCCACAAGGCAACTCGTAGAATATTTTGATGGACGAGTTGCCGAGATGAGATAACCTTTGACCTTTTCAAAATGGCGGAGAGCAACGCAAGAGTCGTGAATGGCAAGCATTATACACAACTAAACGTTTTTTGCTACTGTTAGCGGATAGTTTTTGTAGCCTATACAATGTTGTGTCATTAACAATTGTGATATATTGCGTTAACACTCAGTGTCAGTTTTAAAAATACCGTTATGGTTTGGTGTTACCTACCCAAAGCAGATGCTAGCTAGCAGTCAATAGGAGCCTCCCTAGTAATTCACCACATTACGACAACAAAAGCACTTGAACACAACACACTGGTAAATACCAGTTCACAAGTGGAAAATATCATCTTTTCCATAGCACGTGAACGCACCATTAGAGCCTGGCCAAATCCAACCTTGGAAAAGCTGTGTGTCGGTGTGTGTGTGTTAGTCTTCTGGGTTGCAGGTTAGGGTTGTGCCGATAGACGATAGTATCGTGTATCGACGATAGTCAGAGATATCGCCGATGGCAGATGCCTTTGACGATATCAATACGATAATTGGTTTGTTTTCCTATTAATGTATTTTATTATTATTATTATTATTATAAAGCTAGTATTGTTATTGAATTAATATTAGGAACTACAATTCATTTGCCTTGCCTAAATTCATAACGACATCACCACATAGCCTAACACTCGCGACATCACCCGACACGCGCGTATGAGTAGCCTAGCCTAACTTACTCCTTTAAGAAAATGTTTTTAAAACGGACTAAAAAACTACATCCCACATCAAAATTGAATTGCAAGGTGATCCATTCACAAGTTGTCAAGAGAGCTTGTTTTAACAGACGCATCATTCTTATACAGATGCAAGATGAAAACGGCATCGTTTTTCGTCAGTAGCCTATTTTGTTTCCATAGCACATTAACAAAATATGTAATGACACTAATAACACTAAAACCAATACAATTACAACATATTAATAATAATAATCACTAAAATGATATAGGCCTAACAACAGTCTTTAGTTCACGAACACAGCACAACTCTGCCATCTGTGAAAATCAAAAGCAGCTTCAAACATATTCTTCTAATTAATGTAGGTCCACAAGAGAAATATTAACCCAGTAAATTAAGATAGTTGCAATAGGCCTACCGGTATATCCATCGTCGTCTCTGAGAGAATGTGGCGTTAATGCAGCGACAGATGCCGAAAGCTCAGTCTTTCACTTTCAGGGAATGAGCGCGTTCACATGCACGTTCCTAACCCAATTATGCTGAATAAACTGACACTGGATGTGGTCATGTAAGCACATTAACCCATTTTCCTTTATCGAAGTCAAGTCATAAGTTTAAGTATAAACCGATCGACTCATTAAAGGTATTGTAGGTAGGATTTTTATTAAAAACTTTTTTCCAAATTTGTTTAAACTTTCTGTATATATCAATGCATAATTAAAATGTAAGTACTCTGAAAAAGAAAGTATAAAAATCGAGTGTCTGTAGACCTCTCACGACTGTTTTAAAGACAGCTCATTATTTCCATTCACTCCACCCCCTCCCTTCTGGGCTCCTTCCAAAGCCACGCCCCCAAAACACATGAACACGCGACTCCGACCGCTGAGCTGAAGACGCATTATTTACCTGAGACGAGCGGAGAGGAAGGAGCAGTGCATGTAGTGATATCATGTCAGAATCACATGTAATAAAAAAAATCTAACTTTATCATTATGAAGATAAACAAATAAGATGTATTCGAGTACTCACTATCAAGCTAGCATATTGATATTGGTAAAGTTTAAAATATATATTTATTGATTCACTAACAAGCTAGTTATCTATAAGGCAAAGCTAAAAACAGGTTGCATGATACACGTTTTTCCATTGCCATCATTTACACTGTGATGAAGATGAATTTCGTGTAAGATTCATAACATATATGGTGTTCTGCATGTAAGAGTTTCCATGATGAAAGCATTGTTGACTCTGATGAGGACTACACTCCAGAGTACCGCATCGTCAGCTCGAGGACAGATCCGGGGTCGAGGGCGAAGCAGAGGAGGTTTCATTACCTTTTCTAGTAACGTTACTGTCTTCCTTTTTTTGCCTGGTTTGCCTTCGCGAACTGCATATGTGAATTTTGATTGGTCTTTCTCTGCCATTGTTTTGCTATTCCTAGTTCCGTGCCTCTTGAATTCCTCAAATCGAACGGATACGCGCAAGTGGGCAGGTCCTGTGTGGCAAAAGGGTGGTTGCCATGGTTGCGAGAGAGTGACAGTCGCCTAAGCCAATCCTTTGTTTCGTCCCGAATGGAAATAATGAGCTGTGTTTAGTGCAGATTAAACGGTCGAGAGTCACTCGATTTTTATACTCTTTTTATCAGAGTACTTACATTTTAATTATGCATTGGTATATATAGAACGTTTAAACAAATTTGGAAAAAAGTTTTTTATAAAAATCCTACCTACAATACCTTTAACCCGCGTTCTTTGGCTTTTTGAAGTGCGCATATGTGAAGTGCATCCAGACAGAGAGAGCACTGGTAGGAGGACATATATCGCAAACTCCGACTCTTTCTTGATCCAAGAAATTATTAAAACGTGTTCTCATCTCGCGCAGAAGTAGCCTACAATCAAAATGTGGCATCTGTAACGGCATGAGAGAATAATGTGTGTCCGTAAATTTCCCGCTGACATGCTGAAAAGTCGATACAAAAATGATATCTTTTTTTTTTACCTCACTATACCGGGAAATAACCTGATTTAGCCTATTAATAAACACTCCACCTTAGCAAAATAGAAAAATATTATCATATATATAAACCGAAGTAATAAAACAAGCAAATGAATGAGTAAATTAAGTAAGTTAATAATCAAATAAGTAAGCCCCGCCCCCTCACGATAATATCGTGTATCGCCGATCTCACAGGCTGACGATAGGACGATATGAAAATAGAGCATATCGCCCAACACTATTGCAGGTTAAGGAACCACTGGCATTATTGGAGATTGACTGAGTTGTTCTGGACATGTTGGCGCCCAGCAACCCAAATCTGCGACCTGGAAGGTCATGACGTGCCTAACTTCAGGGTCCGAGTGTCAGCTGCATAATCGATGGAGATATGTCTATCTGTATATGTGTGGAAAATTACTGTGTTTATCTATTTCTTAGCCAATGAGAATCATTCAACCTGTAAGCAATGACGTAGCTTAGACCTTGGGAATGGTAAAACTGCTGTGATCTGTGTAACTGTAAGTGGGGCGGCCTACGAACTCCTGTGTGAGTATTGAAGCTGACTTCTGCTGATGAAACTGCAAACTATCTTCAGTAAAACTTTTCTTCAATTTATTATAATTCTGACTCCGGGTCTTCTTTCTAATATCTGGTTCTGGGTCTTTGACTGTATTACCCCTTACAATTGAAACCACAACAATAGCAATAATAAATAACAAGTGTATTTTCATAATATCTCTAGTACAGACAGCAGAACCAGTTATTATCGAAACTGCAGTCTTTAATAATTTAGCCCTAGGTCACGTTTAACACCCGGTTTCGGTACCCATCAGCCATCACTACTTTAGACTAAAATTACTTAAGTTATGCTTACAATCCTGTCGGATATTTTGGAAAGTTCATTTACTTGATACAGTTTGGTGTTTATATTGTTAAAAATAATAACAATCACAATGTTGTAAACTAAATGTCAAAAATGTTGGTAACAGTTGCAAAAAATTGAGAAGCAGATATAAAATAAATGTAAAATGAAAAAGCTAAAAGAATATTTAGTTTGACCTGATGTTGACAATCAAGATGAAAGTTTCTAAAATCTCCCTTTACTGTTTGAAAACAAACAAACAAGAACATTGTGTACCCATTTCATAGTTTAACTGTTTATCTAATAGTGATGAAGAGCTTGAATGTTTCTAACATGAATGTTCTTCAGCATCATGAATGAATGAGGAATAAACACCAACCTCTTTGTTCTTCAGGATCTTCAGTGTGTTTCATTCTGCAGGGTTCTGGATCACTCATGTTCTCACTGTCCTCTTTAATAAACTCAGTCTTGGCAGATTTCAGCTCTTCCTGATGCTCTGATGCTCGTCTTCACTTGTAGATGATGGGGATATTCAGCATTTATTGGAGAATTACAGTGGGAGGAGCTTCACTGATGAAGTGACTGATGTGGGAGGAGCTGATATGATGATGTGATTGTTGTGGGAGGAGCTTCACTGATGATGAAATGCAGGGGGAGGTTCTGATCTGACAAAATCAAAACACATCAGTTACTAGGTTTGTTTTTATAATTGACAACATAATATAAATAATGTAATGTCAATTCTTGCAAAAATAAATAATGGAGAAAAAAAACAATTGAAAGCACCAACAAAATACCTCAGTCTGTTAGAACCAATGAAATGAGCTTTAAGTGGAAATGTACAGGAGATCTGAAGACATCAGCATAATAAATTACCGGTAGGTAAAAACAGAACATTTTGACATAAAACAGAGTATTTTCAGCACAGGACTCCAGACTAACATTTGAGAGCAGTAGCACTGGTGCCACTCAGTTCTACAGATTAATTAAATCATACAATTACTATTGTTTTGCATTAATAAGTGCAGTTACAAATAATAGTATATGTTTGTTTATTGGAAATTTAACAGTAAAGCACTGAGCTTGAATTGATATGCAGATAAAATGAACATTTATTGACAACAGTAACATGTAAAAACCTCACTTTTATAGGGAAAATGTACATTTTTGATCTAATTCAGGCACAATTTGAAGAAAAGTTTTTGTTTTGCATGAGATTAAGTGACTTCCTACCTTGTAGGAACTTTTAGTCTTACAAATTATCACATTAACAATAGTCTAAAAAGTCAATTTCTCAATACTAAATACAGCATATTATTTATACAATTCAGTCAAACTTACAAGCAACACTTGTGGTGGCAAATTCACCATCTTTGGTTCAGGTCTCAGAAGAATTAACTTGATTGAACAATTCAACAAAATGTGATGCCAGCTGTTCATCTGATCTTACAATGATCAGTACTCTAGTCTTATATCTTTTGGTGTCCAATTAGCATTCATATAGTCATCTTTTTGCTCCTCCTCTGCACTTCGGCACGATTAGAAACACCTGCATCAATGTCTTTTTTTGATTGGTAGCAAGTCCTCGCGCATGCGCTTTTAAAAAAAATGACTTCATACATGATTTTTAGATACTTTTCCTGTCTTGTCTTCTCATAACCTTTGACCTAGTTTTTGTCTTCCCACAGTTTCTGTCTTCCCATACCCTTAGACCTAGTTTTCTTTAGCATTACAGCATTTATTTAGACCCATGTATGAGACAGATGAAATTCTCCAACATACTCTAGTACAGGATTTAAGTGAAATATAGTGTTGTGTAAAATATGCAATTGTCCTGTTACAAGTATGCTTTTTTGTGTGTAGAAAAGCTGGTTGAAGCAGGGAAAGATGCAGGATCTTCTTGCAGCAACTTTCATTTCAACAAACTAGAATACTCACAGACGGGATACAAAGGAAACATGAACGTGAATTTTTCGTTTCAAGTCACCATTATGATGGTCAGTGTTTGCTTTAGTTGAGCTCTTGACCCTTTTTTTGTATTGTTAGATTTTCAAACATTGTTTTATAAAGCACATTTGTTACTGCAAGAGAAAACCTGCTCACAATATGTTTTGATGATGACATTATCATCATGTAGTGACCTGATTCACGTTCAGAGTCTAAATATTTGACTGTATGCTTGATGTCTAATTTTAGCATTGGTGATTGTAGCCCTGAGATTCAACAGCAATATGAACAATTTTGAAAATACTTTGTGCACAGAAGCTACTGCTGACTGGTGTAGCTAGAAAAACTGGGATGGAAAAATACAATTTCCCCATTGTCCTTTCAATGGAAAAGGAGCAACAAATTGCATTTGTTTCAAATTGCAATTGTTTCTAACAGAAGTGATTTTGCCTGAGGTCTGCTGTAGAGGATGTGTACTAAATTAACAATTAGAATAAGAATTTAATTTACAGCAAAGATAAACAATGTTACAATAAATAAGTGTGTGTGTGTGTGTGTGTGTGTGTGTGTGTGTGTGTGTGTGTGTGTGTGTGTGTGTGTGTGTGTGCGTGCATGTGTGTGAATGAATACTGGCTATCGGCAGCGGCACTCGTTCTATATGGGAAAATGCAATTACGCAATTGAGCTCATTGGGCTCGTATTCTGGTCTCATCTGCTTGCGGGTATATAGCATCATCATCAAATCTTTCGAAACAGTGTAGTTTTTACTGAGCAAACAGCAGAAACAGCGACAACCCCCCGCGACACCTGTCAGCTGCCAGAGAAGAGCGAGACACCTGGCACAAACTCTGGCAGCTGACACGATATTTCCCTGCTGCGTAAATAACTATCCTACAACACCATATATAGCCCACATATGAATCTAAATATACTTCTAATAACTGCATTTTTTGTAAGAAAGTAATGTAAATAAAACCTTTAAAAATAAAGAGCATCAGCACAAAGCAATCATTTATGTTTCCCGTGTCAAATATGTATATTAACATTTATGTTTAGATTTAAAAGGTCTCACGTGGCTCATTATAGGCTAGTAGGCTATTTAACAGAATCAATTTCAGACGTTTATTTTAACAATTTAAAAGTAACACACATTTGATCTGCCAAAGATGTGAAAAAAGTAGCCTAAATAAAATGACTGCAGCAACACTTAAGAAAGATCGATTCCCATCACAGATCTCAAACTTTGACTTTTGACTCGACTCGACATTCAACAGTTCTCACTCCAAACATCGAGACAATCACACAAACGAACACACACTCGCTCAGGTCTGAATGAACTCCACATGTTCTCCTCATGCTCGCTGCTGCTGCACTAAATGTGTATTTCAGGAGGAAGACGCCAGAACAGTGTGTGATGGTGGTTGTGTAAATATGAGAAATACCGTGAACTGCTCTCCTCATCTCAGAAAACTCTTCTTTTTCTTCTTCTTCTTCTTCTTCTTCTACTGTGTGTTTTGGATCAGAGACTCGTTTTACACCCCAGAGCGTTCAGGACTCGCGCTTCTGACACTGCACTGGGAGTCACGAGAGGGAGGGAGGGAGGGAGGGAGGGAGGGAGGGAGGGAGGGAGGGAGGGAGGAGGGGGGGGGGGGGGGGGACCTTTCAAGCCGTAGTAGCCTATGGCAAGCCGTTTTAGCATCTAAAACTATGTTTTGACTATCCATAAATATATTTTGGATAGTCATACATGTATTTTGACTAGTCATAATTATAATTTTACCAGTCAGAATAATATTTAGAGATAATGCGCTATATAGTTGCACTCGTAAGAAATCTGATTTGAGATATCTCTAAATACTTTATGACTAGACAAAACTCAATTGAAGATATCTAATTTCGTCATAGATATATTCAATTGACACACATAAGCAAAGGTAATTAGAGATATCTCTAATTCAGTTTCGACTAGTCACATTTATATTTTCATATATTTGAATTTGACTTGTATGGCAAGCCGTAAAGAGAATCCTAGGAATGACCAGAAGCCTCAAATTTAGTGATCTTAAAGAGCGTGACGGATTGTAGGGCGATAGAAGATCCGTTAAATAGACTGGAGCTAAACCATTTAGGGCTTTATAGGTCAGTAGCAATACCTTGTAATTGATACGGAACTTAATAGGTAACCAATGTAGAGATGATAAAATTGGTGTTATATGATCATATTTTCTTGATCTAGTAAGAACTCTAGCGGCTGCATTTTGGACTAACTGTAGCTTGTTTATTGAGGATACAGGACAACCAGCTAATAAAGCATTACAGTAATCTAGTCTCGAGGTCATGAATGCATGAACTAACTTTTCTGCATCAGAAACGGATAGCATGTTACGTAGCTTAGCAATGTTTCTAAGGTGGAAAAAGGCTGTTCTTGTAACATATGAAATATGATTTTTCGAAAGACAGGTTGCGGTCAAGTATGACACCCAGATTTTTACTGTAGCGGATAAAGTAACAGGGCATCCTTCTAAATTAAAGTGGTATTGTAAGGGATTTTGTGGGTAGTTTTTTGGACCAATAAGTAATACCTCTGTTTTATCTGAATTTAATAGCAGGAAATTACACGTCATCCAGTATTTTATATCTTTAAGACATTCTGTCAAGTTAGATAAGTTAGTGGTTTCATCTGGCCGTGATGAAATATATAATTGAGTGTCATCAGCATAACAGTGAAAATTAATTCCATGTTTTCTTATAATATTACCAAGTGGCAGCATATATATTGAGAATAGTAGAGGGCCTAACACAGATCCTTGCGGTACTCCATAGTCTACTGACGTTATCTTTGATTTTTCCCCATTTAAACAGACAAAGTGGTAACGGTCTGATAAGTACGATCTAAACCAGCTTAATGCCTGTCCCTGAACACAAGTGTAGTTTTGTAGTCGATCCAGGAGTATTTTATGATCTATAGTATCAAATGCAGCGCTAAGATCGAGTAGAACTAGTATTGAGATGCAGCCTTGGTCAGAAGCTAAAAGTAAATCATTTGTAATTTTAACTAGCGCAGTTTCTGTGCTATGATGCGGTCTGAATCCTGACTGAAATTTTTCATAGATATCATTTTCTTGCAAGAAAGAGCACAATTGAGCGGACACAACTTTTTCTAGTATTTTAGACATAAATGGAAAATTTGAAATGGGTCTGTAATTTGCTAGGTTATTTGGATCTAATTGTGGTTTCTTAATAAGAGGTTTTATTACTGCCAGCTTGAATATTCTTGGAACGTGACCTAAAAATAGAGATGAATTGATAATATTGAGAAGAGGCTCTTCCACTACAGGTAACACTTCTTTAAGTAATTTAGTGGGTATTGGATCTAATAAACATGTTGTTGGTTTAGATGCAATAATAAGTTTATTTAGCTCTTCCTGTCCTATAGTTGTAAAGCGGTGTAGTTGTTCTTGAGGGGCGATAATTGAGGCTGAATCATAAGACACCATAAAAGATTGTACATTTACAATTGCGTTTCTGATGTTTTCTATTTTCTCAGTGAAGAAATTCATAAAATCATTACTACTACATTGTAACGGAATATTTTGCTCAGGTGATGCCTGTTTATTTGTTAGTCTGGCCACGGTGTTAAATAAGAACCTTGGATTATTTTGGTTATTTTCTATTAGTCTGCGGAGATGCTCAGCCCTGGCTGATTTAAGAGCCTTTTTGTAACGTGACATACTATCTTTCCACGCGATTCTAAAGACCTCTAAATTTGTTTGTTTCCATTTACGCTCTAAGTCACGAGTTTCTCTCTTGATAGCATGCGTAGCATTGTTGTACCATGGTGCTCTAGTTTTCTCTCTAACCTTTTTTAATCTAATTGGTGCAACAATTTCTAATGTACTAGAGAAAATGGTGCTCAAACTGCTAGTCATTTCCTCTAGTTCATCTGTTTGTTTGGGTTCACTGAGCAGCTGAGATAGATCAGGTAAGCTATTTGAGAATCTATCTATAGTGGTTGGAAGGATTGTTCTGCCTGGTCGATAACGTGGCGCAACATGACAAATTTCAGCAGTACGTAACATGCAAGTTACCATGTAATGGTCAGTGACATCATCGCTTTGCGGTATAATATCTATATCGGTTGGATTGGTTCCATATGATATAATTAAATCTAGTGTATGACTTAGGTGATGAGTGGGACCACTGACGTTTTGCGTGACCCCAAAGGAGTTTAATAAATCTGTAAACGCAGCCCCTAACACATCGTTTGTGTTATCTACGTGTATGTTAAAATCTCCAACAATTATTGCTTTATCGACGTTGACCAATAGATTTGATAGAAAGTCTGCAAACTCTTTTAGGAAATCGGCGTAAGGCCCTGGAGGTCTATATACAGTAGCCAAGGCTAGAGATAATAGGGATTTCTTTCTTAAATCTAAGAGTGTAACATTTAGCACAAGTACCTCAAACGAATTAAACCTGTGACCTGTTTTCTGAGTAACATTAAGAATATCTCTATAGATTGTTGCAACACCGCCGCCACGACCAATCAGACGGGGCTCATGCTTTTAACAGTATCCTGGCGGAGTAGACTCATTTAGACCGAAATAATCATTTGGTTTAAGCCAGGTTTCAGTAAGGCACAGTACATCGAAACTATTATCTGTGACCATTTCATTTACAATAACCGCCTTAGGTGTGAGCGATCTAATGTTTAGAAGACCTAGCTTTAGAAATTGTTTATCACTGATATTGAGATTTTCTGGTTTAATTACAATTAAATTTTTCCTAGATCCTACATTATATATATTATTTGGCCTTACTAAACGAGGAATAGACACAGTTTCTATATAATGTTCTACATTGGTGCTTATATCAATTAAGTTGGGACAGCAAAGACTGTGATTTGGACTTTGACTTACTAGTCATATGGTGTGTAGCCATAATAAATAAATAAATAAATGCTCAGGTTTCATTCAGGACGTCCCATACAGTATACACACCGCATATCAAACCAGTTTACTGTAGCATTTTGGAGATATGGCACATTATTCGACTTCAGAGGCCTATAAAGACCTCATTTCTAATAAGTAGTAAAACCTAATGGTCAGTTCTAATACGGGACGTCCCATACAGTATACACACCGCATATCAAACCATTTTACTGTAGCATTTTGGAGATATGGCACATTATTCGACTTCAGAGGCCTACAAAGACCTCATTTCTAATAAGTAGTAAAAACTAATGGTCAGTTCTAATACGGGACGTCCCATACAGTATACACACCGCATATCAAACCATTTTACTGTAGCATTTTGGAGATATGGCACATTATTCGACTTCAGAGGCCTGTAAAGACCTCATTTCTAATAAGTAGTAAAAACTAATGGTCAGTTCTAATACGGGACGTCCCATACAGTATACACACCTCATATCAAACCATTTTACTGTAGCATTTTGGAGATATGGCACATTATTCGACTTCAGAGGCCTATAAAGACCTCATTTCTAATAAGTAGTAAAAACTAATGGTCAGTTCTAATACGGGACGTCCCATACAGTATACACACCGCATATCAAACCATTTTACTGTAGCATTTTGGAGATATGGCACATTATTCGACTTCAGAGGCCTATAAAGACCTCATTTCTAATAAGTAGTAAAAACTAATGGTCAGTTCTAATACGGGACGTCCCATACAGTATACACACCGCATATCAAAGCATTTTACTGTAGCATTTTGGAGATATGGCACATTATTCGACTTCAGAGGCCTATAAAGACCTCATTTCTAATAAGTAGTAAAAACTATATATATATTATTCATCAGTGATGTATTTAGTAGTATAAAAATATAATTTTATAATGTATTTATAAAAATATAATTGTATAATAATAAATACATCACTGATGAATACCAAAACAAATCAGTCAACCATTAGCATTGTTTTATTGTGACAAATAACATAAGTTAATTTTATTTAATAAATATGGTGACACTTTTTATGAGCAATATAAGATATAGTTAAAATTATATACATTTTTATAATTCCTTATAAGTCACTCATTTGTGCTCTTTCAATGTGCATGCTCATAATCCATTGTACACTGATTTATAAGTAAATTATGGTAAATGGACTGCATTTATATAGCGCTTTCATAGACCCAATGGCCACCAAATTTTGCCTCTCATTCACACACCGACGGCAGTGTCAGCTATGCAAGGCGCCATCCAGCTCGTCGGGAGCAGCTGGAGTTAGGTGTCTTGCTCATGGACACCTCGACACTTGGTCAAGTGGAACCGGGGATTGAACCACCAACCTTCCAGTTTGTAGACAACCTACATGAACCACTGAGCCACTGCCGCCCCTAATTAGTTTTATGAAACACGCATGTAATTTAAAATGGGTTGTACTCTTCTGCAGCTTTGCAGTGAATGTAGTAGCTACCCTAGTCTGCAAGTGGATCTTTTAACGTTACAGAGAGCTGCCGCTGCTTGGCTGAAGAGGTGCGTCCGACAGCCGGCTCAGTCTCACACAGAGCCCGCCCTTTTACCCATATATGGATTGGCCAGAAGGTGGGCGGGGTTAAGATTTCCCAAGATTTTCAAACATGGCGCCGCCCATAAACTGTCACGGTTCATAAATCCAGTGTCTCTCTCTAGTCTCGTGCTTTGTTGTTTACATGTGTGTGAGTGGGTGTGTCCGGATCGTCACTGTTGATCAGTATCCAGCTGCGATCACTTACCAGCACCAGCTGCCACTCATCTCATCTCCCATAAATACTTACCACTTTCTCATTCCCTTTGTCAGATCGTTGAATGAAGTCTTTGTGTTGCCTGTTCCTGTTCCCGTGCTTCGTGTCCCGTTTCGAGTTCCTGTGTTCCGGTTTTCGTCGTGTTGGATTTCGTCTCTTGTCTGGATTACGTTGTCACTCTTCAGAGCACTCTGCACTTCACCCTTCACTCCGTGTCTGACCATCGACGTCCCTGCGTCACCGCCTGCATCACCTGGACTTTTGTCATCATCATCATCTTTACACTCTCAATAAAGAGTATATTTTACTTGCACCTTGTGTCCTCGTTCCTGTCATAACAGAACGATCTGACCAAGAATGGATACAGCAAGTAATGCAGCGCCTACCATGGAGGACTGTTTGAATAACAGTATGGCTCGTCTGGACATTCAAGAGAAGAATTTAAATGATACTGGTCGCGCTGTTCAGGCGTTAGTGACGCAGGTGTCCGAGCTCACCCGGCAGATCCAACAGCTACGAGCTCCCACTGCGCCGCCCGCACCGGCCGTTCCCCCCACACCACCAGAGAGCCCATCCCAGTCGGAGCCACGCCTACCGACCCCAGAACATTATTCAGGTGATCCAAAATATTGCAGAGCCTTTTTAACCCGGTGTTCCATGCATTTTTCACTCCAGCCTCAGACCTTCCGGACCGAGCGCTCCAAGGTCGCCTTTGTGCTCACCCTCCTGACTGGGAGAGCGGCGTTATGGGGAACGGCGGTGTGGGAAAACGAGGATCAATGCTGCACCTCGTTCCAGGAGCTCTCCGCTGAGATGAAAAGAGTTTTCGACCGGACGGCCGGCGGAAGAGAAGCTGCAAGAATGCTGGCTGAGTTACGTCAAGGAGAGAGATCTGTGTCGGACTTTTCAGTCGAGTTCCGGACCCTTGCAGCGGAGAGCAAATGGAACGAGGAGGCGCAGTGGGACATGTTCCTGCATGGGCTGGCTGACCGCGTCCAAAGAGAAATCTACGCTTTGGACCTGCCCCAGTCTCTTAATGAACTCATCGCTTTAGCCATCAGAGTCGATGCCCGACTGTCCCGAGTTGGTGGTCACACCATGAGTAGACGCCCTCTGGCAGGAGCCGAGGGGCCACGAGTGGGAGGCGGGGACGCGGTCAGCCCCGTCGACGATCACGAGCCCATGCAGGTGGGTCGAGCTCGGCTTTCCCGGGAGGAGAGGGAAAGGCGGAGGTCCCAGGGCCTTTGCCTGTACTGTGGTGGAACCGGACACTATGCTCACAACTGTCCGGTAAAAGGGCAAGCCCGATAGTAAGTATGAGGCTACTATCGGGTGGGATCTCCGCCGAGAAGACCTCATCAACATCTACCCTCCTTCCGGTAAGACTGAGATGGTCAACACTCACCCACGACTGTCGAGCACTCTTGGACTCCGGAGCAGAAGGTAACTTCATGGATCATTCATTCGCACGTCAACTCAAGATTCCCCTCAAGACCCTCGCACATCAAATTACAGTACACGCTCTTAATGGACAGTCACTTCCCAACATCTCGTTTGCCACAGAAGACATCACCCTCACCACATCAGGCAACCACACCGAGACCATCTCATTTTATATCCTGAACACCCCCCTTGCACCCATTGTCCTCGGCCACCCGTGGCTCACCCAACACAACCCTAAAGTGGACTGGCAGCTCAAGTCTGTGTCTTCGTGGAGTAATCAGTGTCATAAGTCTTGTCTAGTGTCTGCCTGTCCGTCTGTTTCTGTCCCTGTGTTGCAGGAGGAGGCAGTGGATCTATCTAACGTGCCCGCGGAGTATCTGGATCTGAAGGAGGTGTTCAGTAAGTCTCGGGCTGCTTCTCTCCCTCCGCATCGTCCCTATGACTGTGCCATAGACTTATTACCAGGTACGGCTCCGCCCAAGGGCAAATTATATTCGCTCTCTACACCTGAGAGGGAGGCTATGGAGAAATATATTTCTGATTCTCTAGCAACGGGGTTCATCCGTCCTTCCTCTTCTCCAGCGGGGGCGGGGTTCTTTTTTGTGGGGAAGAAGGACGGATCTCTGCGACCTTGTATTGACTACCGGGGGCTGAACAACATCACGGTAAAGAATACTTATCCTTTGCCGTTGATGTCTTCAGCCTTCGAGAGGTTGCAGGGAGCGACCGTCTTCACGAAATTGGATTTACGTAATGCCTATCATTTGGTCCGCATCAGGGAGGGGGATGAGTGGAAGACCGCATTTAACACCCCCAGGGGACACTTTGAATATTTGGTTATGCCTTTCGGGCTTTCCAACAGTCCAGCGGTCTTCCAGGCACTTGTCAACGACGTGCTGCGAGATATGATAGATCAGTTCATTTATGTCTACCTGGACGACATACTGATTTTTTCTTCTTCTCTCCAGGAACACGTGCAGCACGTCCGACGAGTGCTTCAGAGGTTGCTAGAGAATGGGCTTTTTGTCAAGGCGGAGAAATGCGATTTTCATGCACAGTCTGTTCCATTCCTAGGATACATCGTGTCGGTTGAGGGAATGCGCATGGATCCTGAGAAGATCAAGGCTGTGGTAGAGTGGCCAAGTCCAGAGTCTCGTAAGGCCCTACTGAGATTTCTGGGGTTCGCCAATTTCTACAGACGTTTTATTCGTAACTTCAGCCAACTAGCCGCACCTCTGACCGCCTTGACCTCCCCCAGAACGACGTTCAGGTGGTCAGACGCAGCTGAGGCTGCGTTTGCCAAACTAAAGGGTTGCTTCGTTTCAGCCCCCATTCTGACAACCCCTGATCCATTACGTCAGTTCGTGGTGGAGGTCGACGCGTCAGAGGTGGGGGTAGGAGCAGTGTTATCCCAGCGCTCTCTTTCAGACGATAAGATGCATCCTTGCGCGTTTTTTTCTCACCGTTTATCCCCTGCCGAACGCAATTATGACATTGGGAACAGAGAGTTGTTGGCAGTCAAGTTAGCATTTGAGGAGTGGCGTCACTGGTTAGAGGGGTCGGGGGTACCTTTTATCGTTTGGACCGACCACAAGAACTTAGAATACATTCGGACTGCTAAAAGGTTGAACTCCAGGCAGGCTCGGTGGGCACTTTTTTTCGGTCGTTTTGATTTTACTCTTTCGTACCGCCCGGGTTCTAAGAACATCAAACCCGACTCTTTATCGCGCATTTTTGATCGTTCCGAACGCCCGTCTACTCCCGAGTGCATTTTACCGGAGACCCTATTCATCTCCACACTCGTATGGGAGGTCGAATCGAAGGTCATGAAGGCTTTAGAAGGGGTAACGCCCCCGGTCGGTTGCCCACCGAATCGTTTATTTGTGCCTGAGGGTCTGAGGTCCAGCGTCATTCAGTGGGGGCATTCTTCCAATGTGGCTTGTCATCCAGGAGTCAATCGCACTAAGTTTTTAGTCAAACAACGATTCTGGTGGCCTCTCATGGCTCGTGACATTCACAGTTTTGTTTTGGCTTGCTCAGTTTGTGCCACTGGTAAGACTTCCAATCGATCCCCAGATGGGTTACTCCAACCGCTGCCAGTCCCTTCGAGACCCTGGTCCCATATCGCTCTAGATTTTGTTACCGCCCTCCCACCCTCCCAGGGTCATACGGTAGTTTTGACCGTAGTGGACCGGTTCTCGAAGGCGGCTCATTTCATTCCCTTGCCCAAATTACCTTCAGCCAAGGAGACAGCGGTGATTGTCGTTAACCACGTCTTTCGGTTACATGGCCTCCCGACAGACGTGGTTTCTGACAGGGGACCCCAGTTTGTGTCCAAATTTTGGCGAGAGTTTTGTAAGCTTCTGGGGGCGACTGTCAGTCTGTCCTCAGGGTTCCACCCCCAGAGCAATGGCCAAACTGAGAGAGCCAACCAAGATTTGGAGAGAACGTTACGATGTATGGTTTCCAAGAATCCTTCCTCATGGAGTCAACAACTTTCCATGGTGGAGTACGCCCACAACACGTTGCCAGTGTCATCCACGGGCCTATCTCCGTTTGAGTGTAGCGTAGGTTACCAGCCACCAATTTTTCCTAGTCTGGAATCCGAGGTCGCGGTCCCCTCTGCTCACGCCTTCGTCCAGAGGTGTCACCGCACTTGGACTAGAGCCCGTGAGACTCTTCTCCAAGTGGGGTTGCGCACCAAGGCCAAAGCCGATCGCCACCGGTCTAGGCCACCCGTATACGTCGTTGGTCAAAAAGTGTGGCTTTCTACCAAGAACATTCCTCTCCGCTCCGTGTCTAATAAACTTGCTCCCAAATTCATTGGCCCGTTTACTGTCACCAAAATCATTAGTCCGGTGGCAGTCCGCCTCAACCTTCCTCCAGTGTACAGGAGAATTCACCCCGTCTTTCATGTATCCAAAGTTAAACCCGTATTTCATTCTCGCATTAATCCGCCAACCCCGGTTCCTCCCCCGCCGCGACTCGTAGATGGGGAACCAACTTATTCGGTCAATCGTGTGCTGGACTCAAGGCGGAGGGGGCGCGGATTCCAGTACTTGGTGGACTGGGAAGGTTACGGTCCAGAGGAGAGAAGTTGGGTACCTGCTAGAGACATTCTGGATCACTCCCTTATCGATGATTACAATCGACAGGTAAGGAGTCCTGGGAACGCCAGGAGGCGTTCTTAGGGGAAGGGGTACTGTCACGGTTCATAAATCCAGTGTCTCTCTCTAGTCTCGTGCTTTGTTGTTTACATGTGTGTGAGTGGGTGTGTCCGGATCGTCACTGTTGATCAGTATCCAGCTGCGATCACTTACCAGCACCAGCTGCCACTCATCTCATCTCCCATAAATACTTACCACTTTCTCATTCCCTTTGTCAGATCGTTGAATGAAGTCTTTGTGTTGCCTGTTCCTGTTCCCGTGCTTCGTGTCCCGTTTCGAGTTCCTGTGTTCCGGTTTTCGTCGTGTTGGATTTCGTCTCTTGTCTGGATTACGTTGTCACTCTTCAGAGCACTCTGCACTTCACCCTTCACTCCGTGTCTGACCATCGACGTCCCTGCGTCACCGCCTGCATCACCTGGACTTTTGTCATCATCATCATCTTTACACTCTCAATAAAGAGTATATTTTACTTGCACCTTGTGTCCTCGTTCCTGTCATAACATAAACGGCTTCAAAACTGTTCTTCAGAAAGTCTATGGGTGACGTCACAGACGCTTTGTCCATTTTTTTTTACAGTCAATAGGCTTGTTTGAGATGAGCAAAATCTGTGCAGATCCGATCACCGGTGATCAGTGTGTAATGCATGCCAGTTAGAAATGTGTCCGAGAGCGGTCCGCCTGGCTCTGATGTCATGCAGACGTATGTCAAAAAACTCTCGCGAGAGCAAGGCGGAAGTGTCGGATTCTGCGGTTGCTCTCCACCGACTGCGCTGATCAGAAGCATGATGGGAAACGACTTGCTGACGACACAGCTTAATGCCCATTAATTTTAAACAATCGTGATGTATTGTTCTCTTTTAAAATGTTTGATTTTAAAACTCGTGGTATCATGTTTTATGTGTATATGTGCGTTATGTGTGAATAAACTCTCTGACAGTGCGATATGGGTTATGTGATGTCATTTTTAATAAAGCTGCAGTCCGCATCTTTTCCTCTTTGTCGCCATCTCTGTTCGAAATCTGCAATTGCAGTTATTCGCAGAATTATCATCTTTACGTGGGTTGTAAATCGGCATGAAACAGCGCGGATGAACACAATGTTTTGAGGCGAGTGCTGCTGTCAATCACCGCGCTGTGTGGATACTGTCATTCAGAATCACAGATTCACTTTTTGAAAGTTTGACCAACATAAGAATTTTCACCGGAAAATATCTTCTGAACAAGTAAGTAACATCCATTTTTGTTCTGATCAACTAAGGGGGAAAAAGCATTCGACATGACAAGCGACACACGACATGATTAGATTTAATCAACGCGATTTGCAGCAACTGTGCAAATCATAGCCTACTTTGTTCTCAAATTGTTCATGTTAACAACATCAGCATTGGGTGACTAACGTTGCATTTAATGTGTTTTATGGTTACCTGTGCAGTTCAGAATTCATATTCTCCATAATAGCTAAACGAGAACGGCACAACAAACGAAACTCCATAACTGTGTGATTTAAGAAAACGTACTGTTACACGATTGAACTATTGAAATGTCTTACTTGTCCAGCAGAAAAAAGCCGTCTCTTTTTCCGTTTTGAACCCCTTCAAAACACGGACTTCACCTTTCAAAAGCCCTGGCGATGTTTATCCTTGTGTTCGCATGAGCCGGTTTCTTTCTCTTTCTCTAGCCACCTTAAATCCGAAGTACAAAGTCTTTTGGGTTTTATAACTGATTAATCTCCAGTTGACACTGATTGTTGTTTGGATCTTCTGGATCCGCCATAAGTTTAATTATGTAAAGTGCTGCGAGAAAAGCCTATACATCTCTACATCTCACGCGCAGTATAGCCGGCTAGCCGGAACTCCTTCTTTATGTGTACGGTTGTGACGTAATGACCGCGCAGTATAGCCGGCTAGCCGAAACTCCTTCTTTATGTTTACGATTGTGACGTAATGACCGCGCAGTATAGCCGGCTAGCCGAAACTCCTTCTTTATGTTTACGATTGTGACGTAATGACCGCGCAGTATAGCTGGCTAGCCGAAACTCCTTCTTTATGTGTACGGTTGTGACGTAATGACCGCGCAGTATAGCCGGCTAGCCGAAACTCCTTCTTTATGTTTACGATTGTGACGTAATGACCGTGCAGTATAGCCGGCTAGCCGGAACTCCTTCTTTATGTGTACGGTTGTGACGTAATAACCGCGCAGTATAGCCGGCTAGCCGGAACTCCTTCTTTATGTGTACGGTTGTGACGTAATAATCGTGCAGTATAGCCGGCTAGCCGAAACTCCTTCTTTATGTGTACGGTTGTGACGTAATGACCGTGCAGTATAGCTGGCTAGCCGAAACTCCTTCTTTATGTGTACGGTTGTGACGTAATGACCGCGCAGTATAGCCGGCTAGCCGAAACTCCTTCTTTATGTTTACGATTGTGACGTAATGACCGTGCAGTATAGCCGGCTAGCCGGAACTCCTTCTTTATGTGTACGGTTGTGACGTAATAACCGCGCAGTATAGCCGGCTAGCCGGAACTCCTTCTTTATGTGTACGGTTGTGACGTAATAATCGTGCAGTATAGCCGGCTAGCCGAAACTCCTTCTTTATGTGTACGGTTGTGACATAATGACCGTGCAGTATAGCCGGCTAGCCGAAACTCCTTCTTTATGTGTACGGTTGTGACGTAATGACCGCGCAGTATAGCCGGCTAGCCGAAACTCCTTCTTTATGTGTACGGTTGTGACGTAATGACCGCGCAGTATAGCCGGCTAGCCGAAACTCCTTCTTTATGTGTACGGTTGTGACGTAATGACCGTGCAGTATAGCCGGCTAGCCGAAACTCCTTCTTTATGTGTACGGTTGTGACGTAATGACCGTGCAGTATAGCCGGCTAGCCGAAACTCCTTCTTTATGTGTACGGTTGTGACGTAATAATCGTGCAGTATAGCCGGCTAGCCGAAACTCCTTCTTTATGTGTACGGTTGTGACGTAATGACCGTGCAGTATAGCCGGCTAGCCGAAACTCCTTCTTTATGTGTACGGGTTTGACGTAATGACCGCGCAGTATAGCCGGCTAGCCGAAACTCCTTCTTTATGTTTACGGTTGTGACGTAATGACCGCGCAGTATAGCTGGCTAGCCGGAACTCCTTCTTTATGTGTACGGTTGTGACGTAATGACCGCGCAGTATAGCCGGCTAGCCGAAACTCCTTCTTTATGTGTACAGATGTGATGTAATGACACAAAGACATGCTCCAATTTCCCGCGGAAACCCACCAGTACCACTGGAATTGAAATCATTATTACAAGTAGGGCTGAAACGATTAGTCGACATTGTCGACAACGTCGACAAAAAAAAAATGTCGACAAATATCTTTGTTGTCGAGTAGTCGTTTGATCTCACGTGACTTAATGTAAGGGCCTGCAATATCGTGATTTGACCGCTACGACGCTGTAGCGCTAGAGTGTAATGCAGCCCTTAAAATACTATTGCGGTAGAAGAAAACAGCGCGAAATATGCATAGACTGTAAATATGACGGAGTGCAAAAGAATCCGAGTTAGCAAGGTTTGGGAAAGTTTCACAAAACTTACACCCAAAAATGCGGTTGTGTGCAATATATGCAAGGCAGAACTTGCCTTTCACGGGAGCACAACCTGCATGTTGGAGCATTTAAAGAGGAAACACCCCGGCACAAGAGAAGCTGGTGAGAGGTGAGTGTTCTACAGCTGGAGCTAACTAACGTTAACTAACTTAATTGTACATCTCTTTATTAGAGAATGCAATACTACTAGTAATAATATCAACAATAATAATATAATTACAGTAATGTGATGATTTATTTAGCATAGAATAAAGCTTGATCGAGCTTAGGAGTCAGGGCTGTTTTTATTATTGTAACACTATTAACTGTCACCGGTAGGTATTATAGTCTTATCACTTGCCTGTATTTTGTTCTATATTCATGAAGACTTAGAAAAGGAGATGTTAGACTTAGGAAGAATATCATGTCAGTTACTTTTTCATACTGTTAATTAAATGGTGAATAAAAATGTCTGTCAGCTCAAATGTCTTGTAAAAAAATAAAACTATTCTATACTTATAATAATTGTTTGCAGATTCATATTTTACCATTCTTTGTGAATTGTGTCCTGAACTAAATGTCCCTTTTTCCCGTTTTAGGTCTAAGAAAAGCAGTGGGCCTATTGATGACTTTTTTCTGAGGAGGAATTCTTGTACTCCTCAGCAAGCCACTGCTCTTACAGAGTCAATTCTAAACATGATTGTTAAAGACATGAGACCTCTTTCCCTGGTGGATGGAGAAGGCTTTCGTGAAATGGTTTCTACATTCAATCCTGGATATATCATTCCATCAAGAACCTACTTTACAAGACTAATGGAGCAAAAATATGAAAAAACCTGTCAAAAAGTAAATATACACTTATACACAAAATTGCAAATACATGTTTCAGGAACAATCTATGATAACACTTTACAATAAGGTTCAATAGTTAATGTTGGTTAATGAACATGAACTAATAATGAACTGTACTTCTACATCATTTAGGCATTTAATGTTAACTTCAACATTTACTAATACATTTATTAACATAAATACACTGAACATGAAAAAAAAATTAACCGCTGTATTTTCATTTACGTTAACAAAAATGAATAAATACAAATGTTCTGTTCATATTAGTTAGTTATACATTAATGTTTACAGATGAAACCGTTACCTTAGTGTGAAGTGCTTCTAGATTTCAAACTAAACACCCAGTAAAGATGATGATGACTAAACAGTTAATGATGATGCGTTAAAATTAAAAAGTAAAATGTTCAACTAAAATAATCTGATGTTTTTTTTTAAAGGTTAAGGAAACTATTCAGGAAGGAAGAAGCTTCATTGCACTGACCACTGACATCTGGACTAGCCTCGCAACAGAAGCATACCTAGGTGTCACATGCCACTTTATAACTGAAGACTGGAAAATGACAAGTCTCACTCTTGCAACCATGCCTCTTGATGAACGACATACTGGTGTCAACATAGCCACATGGCTTGAAGAGGTTGTCACAAAATTCAACATTTCCGTAGACAACATTAAAGCAGTTGTTCATGACAATGGATCAAATGTTGTGGCTGCACTGAAATTGCTGGCAGAGAAACATAAGTGGGTCTCCGTCCGCTGTACTGGACACACACTTCAGCTTATTGTGAACAATTCCCTTAAAGAGACCAGCATCGGCAAAGCTTTGGGAGCTGCAAGATCCTTGGTTGAACATTTTAGGAGAAGTGAACTGGCCAATACTAAGCTGAAAGAAAAGCAGCAACAGATGAACACACCAGAGCATAAGCTGATACAAGATGTCACAACCCGGTGGAATAGCACCTACTTTATGGTGGAGCGACTGCTGGAGCAGCGCTGGCCCGTTACTGCCACGCTTTCGGATCCTGAAGTGACACCAAGGGGCAAACATTACTTTGATTTGAAGCCTGATCAGTGGTCATTGCTTGAGGAGCTGACCCAGGGCCTACAGCCTTTTCAATGTGCCACTGAATTTCTTAGTGGCCAAGAGTACACAACATTGTCATGCCTTCCTCAGCTTGCAAAAGGCCTACAGAGGTCTGTGCAACAATCCCTGATCTTTGAAACTACTCCTGGAAAAGTTTTTTTAGCCAAAGCTTCTAAAGAGTTAACAGAGAGGTGGGGGGATATCAGCACTTTCTCCAAGGAGAAAGATAACACCATTCTTCTGTCAGCAGCCCTAGATCCAAGATTTAGAAAACTCAAGTTTATGCCTGCTGAAGAAAGGATAGAGGTTAAAAGCACTGTTGAAGTCCTTGCTATTAAAGCAGGAAAAGAGTTCTGGAAATCTACAGAAGAAGGGGAGCTTCAGTGTCACGGTGTCACTGTTCCTAGGAGAGATGAAGAGTCAGTGCTAGAAAACCTCCTCCAGTCTGACACCGACAGCCTCAGTGAAGAGGAGGAGTCGCATGAGGAACAAAAGATTCAGATGGTGAGAAAGGAAGTACAAATGTACTTCTCAGAATCGCAAATAGCCAAACAAGAAGATCCTTTAGGTTGGTGGAAGGAAAATGAGGGACGTTACCCTAACCTATCAAAGCTGGCAAGATCTTTTCTTTGCATTCCTGCCACATCCACTCCCTCAGAACGGATCTTCTCTGCTGCAGGAAACATTTGCTCACAAAAAAGAGCAAGTTTGTCACGTGAGCATGTTGATATGCTGACCTTTCTTCATTTTAATTCAGCACTTATTTGAAAATCCAAAAAGGCCAGTGCAGAAAGGACATTGTTACTTACTGAATACTTGTTTTAGAAATGAAGCTCTTAATACTGCAGCCAAGAGATGTTTACATTCAAACATTTTTTTTTGTCTGTAATGCAGCTGGTTCATTTATGTTTCTTTGTTTTTCTATTGAAAGAGAACAGAATATTTAAAAAAATGCTTAGAGAGCATTTGTGTGTGGTTTGAGTTGGACAGAAATCTGAAAAATGTAAGAGAATGACCTGTTTAGTTGGCTCAAAGTTCATTAAAACAAACATTTCAAAAGCTGAAGTGATTTTCTTTTTTAATATTATAGTTAGAATATGTATAACTCAGTTTTTTTTAAGTAATTGAAAAAGCTGAATAATCGTTCCGAACTTACTGATTAGTCGTCGGAATAATCGGTGATTAGTCGATTAATCGTTCTAATAATCGTTAGATTAATCGATTATCAAAATAATCGTTTGTTGCAGCCCTAATTACAAGCTAACCGTTTTGAATCTAGCTATGGCAAGCAGGTAGATTTGAACACTGGCTGAGGATGTTTTTTTTTAATAATTATTTTGGATTATTTTTAACTTAAAAAAGTTACGGACAGCAGCTTTAAAAAATATATATAAAAACACATGTCTGTATTAAAGAAAAAAATATTGATAATATTGATAAACACATATTTTGGAATTTAATTAAATAAGTACTTTGGGTGTCTTGTTCATTATATTTATTTTCATATCAAAGCAACAGAACTTAAATTACATCCAGTTTATTAGCAACACCTGCACGAGCGTGAATCCCGTAAATCCGCCTTTGATCTCGCAGGAGTCTGATCCACTGCGAGAAGACAGATCTGTCCGGCTTGCCTGCGCTTTTTTCACTCCTCTCACTGCAGCTGAGTACTCTCGCATACATCACAGGCGAGCAAGGCGCATCTCAAACAAGCCTTATGTCTCCACCCCTTAGATCTGGATCCAACTCCGCCCCCTGGATCTCGTGTTCTGCAGTGAGGAGCTACTGCATGGTCTCTCCCGTCATTGAGTTTCAGCATCGAGTCTTCTGAGGTGAGGAGAGAGCAGTTCACGGTATTTATCATATTTACACACTTTATACAGTTTGTTTAAGCGACAGGCTAATTTCTGTATTGCTTTCATCGATCACAGCGATACTTGTGCGTCTTTTCTGGCGTCTTCTCACTGAAATACACATTTAGTGCAGCAGCAGCGAGCACGAGGAGAATGTGGAGTTCATTCAGACTTGAGCGAGTGTGTGTGTGTGTGTGTGTGTGTGTTTGTGTGATTGTTTCGTCAAGTCAAAAGTTTAAAATCTGTGAGGGGAATTAATGTGAATCGATCTCAAGTGTCATACTGGAACATAATGCTAAATGCTTTACATTGAGCCTATGATGAGCCACGCGAGACATTAAAGCAATACTAATATGAAAAGCATTTTACTCTTGGAACAATAGTGTTTTGTGGTGCTCTTTGTTTTTAAAAGTTTTATGATAATTAACAGTTTCTGTTATTATTTTAATGATCTAACTACTTTATAGTGATGTGATTAATGTAGCTATCATAAGATCAAACTTGCTATATTTAGATTAATTTGGTCATATTATGCTGCTGTAATTATTTATCTGTATGGTTTATGAAGATGAGTGTCATTAGTGATTGTTTTTGTGTTATTGATGGTTTATCCATGTCATAATGTGAGAAATAACAGTATTGACTTTCAGTATAGCAATAGTTTTATAGGCTTTTATCCAACACTCAAATAATTTCTAACAGCAAACACTCTAAAGTGAGATGATAGATGATGATCCTGAGTGTTGAATGAGTGTTAATCCTCTGAGGAGGATTAATTCAGGACAATAGTTCCTGTTTTCACCTCATTTATTATGCTGATGTCTTCAGATCTCCTGTAAATTGACACTTAAAGCTCATTTCATTGGTGTCAGCAGACTGAGGGGATTTATATCTTACTTTATGTCTGTTTATTTCTGTATTTTATGCTTTTAAATGTTTTTCTTAAAAGTTCTTTACTACTTTTCTATATATCTGCCATTCTTTTAGTGAAGAAACAGAATAATGTTAGAATTAGAAATACAAATCGCTTTACGATAGACAGACAGATATACATGTTTAAATGTGAGAATTAGTATATGGGTCAAATACAAAAAGGTGTTTATATGGCAAAAAAATACTATCTATCTATCTCTCTCTCTCTTTCTCATATATATATATATATATATATATATATATATATATATATATATATATATATATATATATAGAAACCACAACACCATAAACATGCCAGTAAGAACACACACTCACAGCACCTGTTTATGGACAGATTGAGGATTTCTGGACCCAAAACTTGATTATCTTATTCTAAGTCTATAGGTATGACATTATTGTGTCATGCATTATTGTATTGCATTAATTTATTATGTTATACATTATTGTATTGTGTCAGAGTTCTTTTCCCTGTTAAAAGATCTCATGTTTTTCAGCACCATAGAATATTTTTTGGATCTAAAAATGTTTTTTTGTTTTTTTTTAGATCCTTCATCACTGTGCTAATGAAGCTCGCGTGAGAATCCATTCGTTTTCTTTCATTTTAAGTCCTTATACTTTGCCACTATCCACACTTTTTTTGCCTGCAATAAGTTTTGAATCATTTAAAAATAATGAAATTTAGTATGATCTCTTATTATTTTATAAAAAAAGTCAGAATAATTAAGTTGTTTCATTTTTACATACATACGTTATGCTGAATGTGAATCCAACATTATTTCACCTATATTCTGACATTTTGTTTTCACAAAAGGTATTTGAAACATTACACTTGCATTTACTGGGTTTTCTATGTATATAAAAATCACTTTTGTAAATGTAATCTCAATCATACACTAAAATTAAACATCTGGTATTTTGACCCTATTAAAACAAACTCAGTAAATTATATATTTTTGATTTTGGCAGATCAGCTCCTCCCACAGCAATTACATCATCAGTGAAGCTCCTCCCACTGCAGTCACATCATCAGTGAAGCTCCTCCCACATCAATTCTCCAATAAATGCTGTAAATCCCCATCAGCCCAAGTGAAGACGAGCATCAGAGCATCAGGAAGAGCTGAAATCTGCCAAGACTGAGTTTATTAAAGAGGACAGTGAGAACATGAGTGATCCAGAACCCTGCAGAATGAAACACACTGAAGATCCTGAAGAACAAAGAGGTTGGTGTTTATTCTTCATTCATTCATGATGCTGAAGAACATTCATGTTAGAAACATTCAAGCACTTCATCACTTTTAGATTTGCAGTTAATCTATGAAATGGGTACAGGGAACATTTCAACAACTGTTCAGTAAATGGGAAAGTTTCATATTGATTGTCACTATCAGGTCAAACAGTGTAATTTTAGCTCTGGTTTATATGTGGTGCGCATTTTTTTGCAACCATGTTAAGAAAAAGTTTTTTTTATTATTATTATATTTTTAAAGGGTAACTCAATTTAATTAATTGTGACAAATGAGTTAATTTTATTTAAAGGGTAACTCAACCCCTGCTCAGAGCCGGACTCCACACACTGGTAATATGTGAAAAATGCTGGAAAAGTTTGCAGTGAACTTTTATTTTGACAGGGTATCGTAAGACTCCAAAAGTGTTTTGTTTTTTGTTGCTGTTTTTTTACATACAATATTAAAAAACTTATATTGTACAGAATAAAACATTAAATTATACAACAAAAAAAAATCATTATAAGAGATGTTTTTTGCACTTCTTATTTCTAGTGATTTAATTCATTGAGTCAATGAATATTTAAAGATCTTTACAAAAAATTAAAGGAGGGTGTTATAGACATTATTTTAGCTTTATGTATATAAAACTTTCCAAGAAGAATGATTAACTTTAATGTATTATCAATTATATCAGAGCCAGTATTACAGTCTAAGAAGATGATCATAGATTCATTTTTTCTGATTATTTTGTTGAAAGTATCAAAAACCAACATAGAGACCTGCTTCCAAAAGTCTTCAGAGTATTTACTATTACAAAATAAATGTATGAGAGTCTCATATTCAAGATTGTGGTGAGAAGTATTTTTTAAACTTATTAAGATAAAGTCTTTGAGTTCCTGTCTGTATTTGATACTACAAATGCCAAGTCAAGTCTCCTTCATTTATATAGCACTTTTAACAATATGGACTCATATTTCAAAGCAGCTTTACAGTGACAATAGGAAATTAAAGTAACAGAGATTGTTTTGGCTTTACAGCAGCTATAAAATAAAGTTATTAAGTCATTAGTTATTAACTTATGGCCGCTGACACGACACCGTTCTAACAGAAAACCTTTAATGCGATCTGGCCGCTCATTTGCATAAAACAGTGTCTGGTGTCTCAGAGAATTTTTATCGCTTCTGCGTATCCACGTGATTCAGAATAATCCCAACATTTTATCTGTACAGAGGTAAAGGGAGGGAGGCCTTCACAGGGGAGAGACTAGTGGACACTTCAGGACTGCGTTGTCGTCATGTCCAGGCGCTGGTCCTTCATCAGATCTGGATACGGCCTGGATCCGGTGGACTGCGGTAAACCTCGGGATAAACAGAGGGACTAATATTAGCATAGACGCCATCCTTCTTATGATGTACCAAGTACATCAGGATTATAGGAAGTATTCCCGGTTCCGGCTGATCTAAACTATGCAGCCTAACATTGAAATATAGAAGTCTATTATGTATTATGTGAATGCTAGGCCAAAAAGATGTGTTTTTAGTCTAGATTTGAACTGACAGAGTGTGTCTGCTTCCCGGACAATGGTAGGAAGACTGTTCCAAAGTTTTGGTGCTAAATAGAAAAAGGATCTACCGCCAGCAGTCGATTTTGATATTCTAGGTATTATCAACTGGCCGGAATTTTTAGATCGCAATAAACGTGAAGGACTATAATGCGTTAAGAGCTCGCTCAAGTACTGCGCAGCTAAACCATTTAGTGCTTTGTAAGTAATCAGCAATATTTAAAAATGTATACGCTGTTTAATAGCTGGGGTGGCAGTGGTTCATGTAGGTTATCTACAAACCTGAATGTTGGTGGTTCAATCCCCGGTCCATGAGCAAGACACCCCAGCTACTCCCGGCGAGCTGGATGGCCTTGCATGGCTGACACTGCCGTCGGTGAATGAATGAGTGGGTGGGTGAATGTGAGACAATATGTAAAGTGCTTTGGGGGCCATTGGGTCTGTGAAAGTGCTATTTAAATGCATTCCATTTAATAGGGAGCCAATGCAGTGTTGACAGAACCGGGCTAATATGGTCATACTTCCTGGTTCCTAGTCATGAAAGCATGAACCAATTGTTCTGCATTTTTCATTGAGAGCATATGATGTAATTTAGATATATTTTTAAGATAATAAATGCAGTTTTACAGACGCTAGACACATGACTTTCAAATGAAAGATTGGTATAGAAGAGCACACCCAGGTTCCTAACGGATGACGAAGACTTAACAGAGAAGCCATCAAGTATTAGACAGTATTCTAGGATATTATGTGTGGAAGTTTTTTGTCCAATAATTAGAATCTCTGCTTTTTCAGAATTAAGTAGTTAGAAATTACTAGTCATCCAATTTTTTTTATATCAGCCATGCATTCCGTTAATTTTGTGAATTGGTCAGTTTCGTTAGGTTTTGAAGAAATATACAGCTGAGTATCATCAGCATAACAGTGAAAACTAATGCTATGTGTAACCCCTTTAAATTTAGGTAGTTAACAGACTCTTAACTTGAAAAAAAATGTAGTAACTACTATTTTGCCACTAGAGGGCGTTTCTCCGTGACGAGTGAAATAATTGGAAAAAAAGTCATATTACAAAAACGCGAGAGAGAGAGCGGAGAAAGAATAAGTCGATTCAGAGTGTAAATATTCTAAAAATAAAGAAATAGAGTGTGAAGGAAAAAAAGTTAAGTTCTTTTCCACTGAAATCCGGGGGAAGAAACATATTTTCATACTTTTATTTCGAAGAACTCCGGTGAGTGTTTTGTTACTCTGTTGTTGCTTTTGTAATCAGTTATTTGTGTTCAATTGATGATTTACGATAAGACATATGATTGATAACTAACTGATGATGAGTAAATGTTGAAGTATGCATGTTGTGACAAAGAGATAAAGGATAGTTTTGTCATTAAACCAATCGGAGTTGAATCCAATGTGATGTTAAAATCAACTGCGTCACATACTAATCAATGTGCAACAGAGCCATTTGACGATAGTTTGATGTTAATTAACTCTGGGATATATTGTTGTAAAATAATCAGAGTAAGTGATTTGATGAATATGTATATATGACATTTAGTAGTTTCATTTAGTTTTGAGTCATATAACAATATGTCAGACATTGCTCTGTTTAATGTTAATTTAAGTGGGTATTTTCTCCCAGGATTTTCTTTGTAAACCAAGTTAATGAGTTAATATACAATTGAACAAAGAAAAGCAAAAGATCTGAAATTTCATGCAATTTATATCTGTGGTCAATTCAAATAATGTGAATGAGTGACAAGTCCTCTGCGTTATGCAGGTTGGTTTTTTTTTTTCTTCCTTCCTCCATGTTTCCAGTTGATGTGTAATTCTTGAGTTGACCGTGGACGAGCGAACGGCGAGCCAACAGTGCCTAGTTGACGGACAACGCATCCTTCACTGGAGCGAGCTCATTATCCTTAATCTGTCATCAAACAGATAAGAGAATACAACACACCATAGACTTTGGATACTTTGAGTGAAACTGAGTTTAAAACTACCCGGGTAGTAAATTCTTTCTGTTTTCTTTTTCCTGTCACGTGACCACTTCTGCTACAATTTTTTTTTCTATTTCAATATTTCTTTCCTGGAAGGATCAGACTTTGAAGAAAAAAAACAAAACAAATAACAACACAAGGAAAAGACTTTCTGAACTGTGTTTGGGGAACCATTTATTTTATTTGTTATACTCAACAGGCCTGATTGTATTTTTTTTTTATTATATCTGTATGTTCACAAACTGGTACCAATACAGTACATTTTCTTTAATTTCTCAAGTTGTGTTGAAATTGCTGTCTCAATCCTCCTTTCCGAACTTAGACGTTAACTATACTGTGCCCATTCAACCTGATCAGTTTATTTAGAACTTTACAATAGAGTGATACAACGTGTTACATATGCATCCTAATGATATCTCCTAATGGTAGCATGTATGTACAGAGTGAACAGCAGCAGTCCTAGTACTGAGCCTTGTGGTACGCCATACTGAACTTGTGATCGATAAGACATCTCTTCATTTACTGCTACAAACTGATAACGGTCAGATAAGTTCGATTTAAACCATGCTAGTGCAATTCCACTAATGCCTACATAATTTTCAAGTCTATTTTAAAGAATGTTGTGGTCAATAGTGTCAAATGCAGCACTAAGATCAAGTAACACTAAGAGCTATCTAATAAGAGCTGTCTCAGTACTATGATACGGCCTAAATCCTGATTGAAAATTCTCACAGATACTATTTATTTCTAAAAAGAAACAAAGTTGTGAAGATACTGCCTTTTCTAGTATCTTTGACAGAAAAGGTAGATTTGAGATCGGCCTGTAATTGACTAATTCTCTAGGATCAAGTGGTGTTTTTTTAACAAGCTGTTTAATCATTGCCAGCTTAAAAGTTTTTTGGTATGTATCCTGATGACAAAGATGAATTAATGATATTGAGAAGAGGATCTAGGAAGCATCTCTTTCAGTAGTTTAGTCGGTATAGGGTCTAACATACAAGTTGTCGATTTAGAAGATTTAACAAGTTTATAAAATTCATCCTATAGCAACGAATTAATCAAATTTTTCGTCAGTGAGACTACAATGCACTGTCTGATGCGATACTGTATTAGATGGTTGCATAGTTATAATTTTCTCCCTGATATTATCAATCTTGTAAGTAAAAAAGTTCATAAAGTCATTACTGCTGTGCTGCTTGGAAACATCTGGGCTTGAAGTTTTATTTTTTGTTAGTTTAGCCACTGTTTCATATAAATACCTTGGGTTGAAAAATAAGCAGATCTAGCAGCTTTAAAAGCCTCTCTGTATGCAATCTTGCTCTCTTTCCATGAAATGCGAAATACCTCTAGTTTGGTTTTCTTCCAGTTGCGCTCCATTTTTCTGGCTGCTCTCTTAAGGGCCTGAGTGTGCACGTTGTAGTAGTAACCCTTTATTGTCACTTAGTCACAAGTACCAGTGAAATTGGCCATCAACCTTTCCATACAAACATATAATATGACAACGGGGTAGACAGGACAGGAAGACATGGAATTGGGAAACAAATACAGCATGACATGAGGAGAGGAGAGGAGAGCCAGGTTTCTGTCAAACACAGAACATCTAGGTTATAATCTGTAATCATAACAATAAGTGCTTTTGAAGTAAGGGATTGAATATTCATCAACCCAAGCTTTATCATTTGCTCATTTGTATTATATCTGTTTTTTATATGTTGAAAATCAATTACATTTTTACTCTTAGATGGGTTTGGAAGTTTTTTGTATTTCCTAATTCGGGGAACAGACACAGTCTCTATGTGATGATATCTAGGTAAAAGAGTCTCTTGGTGATGGGATTTATCTGACCTCAGTGACGTGAGACAGCTAGCAGACGAATATGGATAGTTTTATCTAATTAAATGTTGAAATGTTGATGAAGTGACTGCAGATGAAGTTCATGTGTTCATGTATAAGGAGACAGCAGACGCTGAAATCATCACGAGTGTCACGTGTGCTCCAGTGTGTGTAGAAGAAGAAACTGAGGCGCTCTTTCACACAGACACGGCAGAACATACAGACTTCATATTTCATTAGCAGTCTTTCTGAGCTTTAATATTCACAGGCACTAGTCCGTATCTATATCTGATTATTTGTACAGCCTTACTTTTGATTTATTCATCCCAAAATTCTGTGATGTTCCGTATTATAAAGTAAGTTCCATTAAAGACTGGATTCTGTGATTCCATCCTGTTTTCTGCATCTCAGGAATCAAATGCTCTACATGGTATTTGCAATAATTAATTGGCGTTCCAACTTGAACTGGAACCCAGCAAAACTTGTGTTTCTGATCTCCTACGTTCACATGCGTATGAATGGGAGTCATTGGAATTAAAAGTCTTGTGTGACTGGACTGTAATAATTAAAAGGTTTTAAGTAAAATCAATTAAAGATCAATCTAAACATTGGTAACATTATGACACTGCTAATATTACATTAGATAATTGTGTAATTGATCAAATATATGTAATAGTTCTTACTACAGAAACATTTGTGTCTAATGTTTTCAAAATAATTATTATAGTACCTCGTTTATGGAAAGTACTTTTTGTTATTACATCAGAGCTCTTTTTATGTTCTTTCATTTCATATTCCCTTTGAATTATTTTTGTTGAACTCAAAATGAAATAACTTTTTTCCTTTCATTTCAGACCTGATGGAAGTGAAGGAGGAGAGAGAAGAACTGAGTGAAGTGAAGGAGGAGAGAGAAGAACTGAGTGAAGTGAAGGAGGAGAGAGAAGAACTGAGTGAAGTGAAGGAGGAGGAACATCATGTGAAACCTGGAGGAAAACCCTTGAGTCACTCAAAGACCAAAAATACATTTTTAAAGAAAAGAAGAGCCAAGAAATCTTTCACCTGCACTCAGTGTGGAAAGAGTTTCACAAGCAAACAAAGTCTTCAGATTCACATGATGATCCACACAGGAGAGAAGCCGTTCATGTGTGATCAGTGTAAAAAGAGATTTTCAAACAAACAATATCTTAAGATTCACATGAGAGTTCATACCGAAGTGAAGCCGTTCACATGTGATCAGTGCGGGGCGAGCTTCACACATAAACAACACCTTCAGGGGCACATGTGGATCCACACCGGAGAAAAGCTGTACTCATGTAATCAGTGTGGAAAGAGTTTCGCAAGATCATCATCCCTTAATGTTCACATGATGATCCACACCAGAGAGAATCCGTTCACATGTGATCAATGCAGCAAAATATTTTGTAGGGCATCAGACCTGAAGACACACCTGAGAGTTCATACGAAGGAGAAGCCACATTCATGTTCTGTGTGTGGAATGAGTTTTTCACAGCGGTGTAGTTTACTAGCACATCAGAAAATACACACTGGTGTGAGAGAGTACATGTGCTTCGAGTGTGGGAAGACTTTTATTTCAGTGAACTGTTTAAAAGTGCACCAGAGAATTCACACTGGAGAAAAACCTTACAAGTGTCCACACTGTGACAAGAGATTCATTGTGTCAACATCTCTGAAATCACATGAGAGGATCCACACTGGAGAAAAACCTTACAAGTGTTCACACTGCGACAAGAGATTCAGTCAGTCGTCAAATCTGAAAACACATCAGAGGATCCACACTGGAGAAAAACGTTACAAGTGTTTACACTGCGACAAGAGATTCAATCAGTCTGAACATCTGAAACAACATGAGAGGATCCACACTGGAGAGAAGCCGCACACGTGTGATCAGTGCGGAAAGAGTTTCTCTATTAAAACTCACTTGAAGCGACACATGAAGATCCATACAGTGGAGAAACCTCATCACAGCAGTCACGGGAAGTAGTAGTTACCTCCGGCTAACAGACTTTTTTTTAATAAGAGCGTTCTCCAAATATTCAGAACTAAATGTTCTGGGAACGTAAAAAATGTCCAGTTTTCTTGACGTTAGAGGAATGTATTTTAAAAGGTATAATGTTCCTCAATTGTTCTTTCAACTTAATTTTGATTTAAAATTTAAAGGAAAACTCCGGCGCAAAATGAACTTTTAGTCTAATTACACATTGGTACATAGTCAACCGTTCTCTGAGATTTGTTTTCATGCCAAGCTGAGTGCGCTGGATTCCAGACAGTTCAGTGCACTCGGCTCGGCGTTCGTGATTCGAGTGGTCGAGACTGTTTTCCAAAGACGGCTCCTTCCTGTATTCGCGAAGTGGACTATCTTTATAAAATATCTTCTTATTAAACTGTCTGTACACTTACAACGTTCTCAATGCTTCAGTTTGCAGGTAGGGACCCTCATTATGCTACCGTGTTTGTGTTGGCTATTTTGAGCCTTGTTAGTGGTATTAACTAGCGATTTCTTTTCTTCATTACTCTATGCCCATACTAGCGTTATAAGCTAAACAGTTTTTAGAGATAAAACTCTTTACATTCGATAATCATGAAAACAAATCTCAGAGAACGGTTGACTATGTACCAATGTGTAATTAGACCAAAGGTTCGTTTTGCGCCGGAGTTGTCCTTTAAGTGTCAATGTACAGGAGATCTGAAGACATCAGCATAATAAATGAGGTGAAAACAGGAACTATTGTCATGAAATAAAGAGTGTTTTCAGCAGATCTGTTAATATTGATGAGCCTCAGACTATCAACACATTCAACAAGCCATTCAGGATCATCAGATCATCTCACTTTATTCTGAGTGTTTGCTGTTAGAAACATTATCTGAGTCAGGATACATGATAAAAGCCTGAAAAACTGCTCTAGTGAAAGACAATACTGTTATTTCTCACACTATTACATGTGAAAATGACAAAAACAATGACACTCATCTTCATCAACCACTACAGATAAATAATTACAGCAGTGAATTTACAGCATTTTGTAATTACAGCAAACACGGCCAGAGTTACAACGCTACACTGTTAAACTTGAAATAATCTTCTTAACCGTAAAGGAGTCAAATATTACACCATCCTGGTGTTGATAGAACACCTTTTTACAAATAAAAACAACAACACTAACGGAGTCACTAGTTTTTCTTATTAGGGTTCTGCACTACATACTTTAAAGAACTGTAAAATACACTGACAAATAATTTAATCTGGAAAGAAGAAATTCACTTTGAAATAAACACATCACTCTTTCACAACTTTTTCAATACAATCCAGAAAGTTAAATTGTAACCTTAGTCTGGGATCATAAAAGTGGTTTTCTCAAAGTAGCCATTAAAATAAAATTTTATATGTGCAGAAACTGAAAATTATTTTGTTCCAAGAGTAAAATGCTATTCATATTTATTAGTATTGATTTAATGTCTCACGTGGCTCATATAGGCTCAATGTAAAGCATTCAGCAGTCTCTGTAAAAAATGACACTTGAGATCGATTCACATTATTCGCTCAGGTCTGAATGAATTCAACATATTTTCGGAATTATAAATTTATATTTTATAAATTAACGGAATGCATAACTGATATAAAAAAATTGTATGACTAGTAATAAAAAAATTTATGACTAGTAATTTCCTACTACTTAATTCTGAAAAATCTGAGATTCTAATTATTGGACAAAACTCTTCCTCATGTAATAACCTAGAATACTGTCTAACACTTGATGGCTGCTCTGTCAACCCTAAACAGGCAACGTGACTCACGAGCAACATCGTTTTTATTGTCTTTTTTGGGCATAAGAACGATATATATTCATCAAATCTTTTTATCACTTATGACAGCCTGGTCTGTCTTGAATTTGCTGGTCACATGATGTGCTTAACATTTTTTGTGATCAATTAGTCAGTCTGATCTAAATCCAACATGGCTGCCAGTGGTGCAGAACATTCAGATTTTGAGATAAGTAAATATATATTAAATGTATTTATCTTTAAAAAAAAAAAAAAAAGAATACTGTTAACATTAATTGTGAACATTGTCTTAAGGTTCTGAAGGAGAAAATTAAGTAATATGTTGTTCATGTTGTCATTTAGCACGTTTTGAAATGTATGTGACTCCTGAGTCACGTTGCCTGTTTAGGGTATAAAAAAGGGATTAAACTAGCCCTATTTAAAATGCACTATTCAAACTTAAATGACTGTAATGCTTTGGAATATAGACCTAAGTTTGGTCTTGTTTTAAAGAAAGAAGTCAGCAGAATATTGCCAAATATTATACCAAGTATAATAATATCAAAAATAGCCACCGGGTGACTTACGTTCCATTGAATTTAATTGTATGCATTCTGCCATAACAAATTAATACATTTCTGTCCAAATATCACTTCTGTCCCAAAATATGGAACCTTGAGACTCAGACCTTTCTGATAATATGTGTTTTGTCAAGATTTGAAAAGGTTTTGATCATAAATTATGAAACATGACGATGCCCAAAAGGGGAAGTTTTTTAGAGTACCGTTTCTATGGTAACGCAACACCCAATTTCAAAACGGCTTTCACAGGCTGAATCTTGAGTTCGTAAGCTTTCGAATGATATATCATTTGTCAACATTAGATCAGGTGAAGTATTGGATATAGTGGTTTACAAAAAGTGGTAAAAGTGGTTATTATTTTTAGAATATGAACGATCGTTTCGCTAGATGAGACCCTATTCCTCAGCTGGGAACGTGCACAGCCCTTTGAAGCACTTCAAAACCCTTTTAAACGGCATTGATTTGGACTTAGTCCATTGTGTGGAGAAAAATCCTGAAATGTTTTCCTAAAAAAAAATACATTTATTTTCCACTGAATAAAGAAAGACATGCACATCTTGGATGGTATTGGGGTGAGCAAATTATCAGGAAATTTTCATTTTGAGGTGAACTAATCCTTTAAGTGATCAGAGATCACCTAACCGCTGCAAACCGGAAATGCTTAGACCTGTTTTCCGGCTCTGCATAACCCCTATAGCATGGGTCGGCAACAGGCGGCCCGCGGGCCAAAACTGGCCCGCCAGCAATGTTTTCTGGCCCGCCGGATTATTTTGGAAGTCCGTTTTTTTTTTTTTTTATCAGCCTATTATTATTATTATTATTATTATTATATATATTTTTTTTACTATAATGGTTTACAAATAGTATCATTCGTTGAATCGTTTTTTCAAATTAAAACCAAAAAATAAAAACGACTTGTTTTTGAGATTCTGAAAACGAGGTCTAAATTTTGCGGACCCGTCAGGTCAGGAAATAAAGCGGGTGGTTGCTGAATAGAACCTTGAGCGGGATTAAAAAAAAAAAAAACAGTCCCGCGCAGACCTCCTTAAACCTTAGGTGTGTATGTGTTATGTCCCGAATAAATAATAATAAAAAAAAGGAATAAAGTTCAAAAGTCGGACTGTAAGCGAATGATTAAAATGGCTGTAATATGTTACCACAATTATAGTTCTTGATCTGTTTAAAATGATTTCATTGATATATGCCTAAGGTGTTAAATTAAAAATCAAAATTAAAATTTGTCTAATCCAGTAATTAATTTTTTCTATTTTTGATCTGAGCACAACGTCAGAATTTTTTTTATTTTTTTATTTTAGTTGGAAAAACAAGTCGTTTTTCATTTTTTTTATTTTTGTTTTTAATTTGAAAAAGTGAAACGAATGAAAAATGAACGAATGATACACGGACATTCATTATTCTATTTCGGAATGAAGATGAAATTTTAAAAAGGGTGCAGCTTGTTTTTTTTTTTTTTGTTTAAAAGAAAAAAAGCAGAAAGGGCTGTTTTTTGTTTATCAAATGTATTGCTGTCATCAAATAATAGTATTAGAAAATTGGACGACATTTCCGATCGTTTTTTAATCTGTGAGGCAAGTAGGCCAGAAAAAAAACAAGAGTTTTGGTTAATTTATGAGACAAGCTCCAGTTCACGCGCCGGCGCCTCCGTGTTGTGACTCTACTCTACGACTCTAATTTGACAAACGAACAAATTGAATGGTCTGATAGTTAACTGGAGATGTTTTATTAATTTGTATTGGTACATCCATGCCGCGAAGATGTTTTTAAAAGTGGTGGGGAGAATATGAACATGGCAAAAAAAGTGGTGACGTGCGTTAATGTGAACACCCCCTCATCAGCGCTCGGCTGGCGCCGGCTCTGAGTCAAACGAAATACAATAAACGTAGGCCTACAAATAAATATTACAAATTAAAAAACGATCGGAAATGTCGTCCAATTTTCTAATAGCCTACTATTATTTGATGACAACAATAGGCTACATTTGGAAAACAAAATACAGCCATTTCTGCTTTTGTTCTTTTAAACAAAAAAAAAAGCTGCACCCTTTTTTAAATTTCATCTTTCATTCCGAAATAGAATAGCTAATGAATGAACGAAAAAATACACGGACCATGGACCCATCATATTCCACGATTATGGGCCTACTGCGGGCGCAAACAGACAAAGAAACACCAGAACAACAATTTTTGTAGCAATTTTTAATGTCGTCTTTCGTCTTTTAAATCGGAAATAAAGACAATGTTGCTTGACAAATGATTGAATAGCCTATACTAGGCTAATTCAAAAGAGGGGGTAATTGTTGGACGAATAAGAAACGTAAGTGTGGCAACAGCAGCTCAACAGTAGCACATATTTTGGCCACGGCGCGACACACATGAACAGAAACAAAACTATTCGGCAACACATTATCTTCAGAAATGGTTCAGAAAATTCATTATTCAACGCATTATTACACAGAACGTAACTTGAAATATAATATAAATATAATTATATTCATAAATGACTGTTAAAACATCCCAAAACAGCACCCAAACCTTGCAAATACCTACCTCATTAATTATTCAAATACAACAGCCAATGGCAAGTCTCCAGCAGCAGACTTTTCAATTATGTTATTTTTGTGTTAGTAGTTTTTTTTTAATTCAAATTACAATATGCAGTTTGTGTGTAAAAAAATATAGGCTAGCTATAAATGAATAAATGTAAATTATACAATGTATAAATTGTATATTCATTTTAATCAATGTTTCATCAACAAATTTTCCTGGATTAATAAATAAAAAGCAAATATAGTGGACAATATACTCAGGCGCCGGCGCGTGAACTGGAGCGTGATATGACCTGTGCTTCCGTAACACCATTCACAGGCCTACTCCGTGTAGCTGGCCCGCCATCTACTGGATAAAAAAAATATTGGCCCGCGGCCAAAGTTACTTGCCGACCCCTGCCCTATAGCATAGGCTGATAGACGGAGAGCATGACAGTAGGTTACCACATTATATTCAGTTTTATTTATAATTCAAATTTATAAGACAACTCGAGGTATCGCACACCAGACGCGCACTTTCTCAGTTTATGGCCAGCAATGGTTGCGTCTTATTCGAAGATACTGTATTATGTAAATAAATGTTGTTTTTAAGAAGATAATTGAAAACAAACTGATAATAGCTAAGTTAATCAAAATGAAAAAGTTAAAGTCAAACCTGAGTGTTGATGTCTTTGTGTGTGTGTGTGTGTCATCTGTCCGACTTCAAAAGGTCCAAACATGCCTGAAAATTCGCTGTATACCCTTATATAGGCACAAACTGTTCCAGGAAGTCACATGACATCAGACAAAGTGTTTTCTGTGATGTCACATTTCCTTTTTGACCAGAAGTTGTACTAGGTATTTTATATAGCAAATATCTTGTCACACAGATGTGCAGATTATTTCACAAGTCTGCAAATCTCAGTGTGACCAGATCTGTAAAATATATACATCTTAAATGTTAAAAACATATTTCAGAAGAAAATCAATAATATGGCAAACACACAATAAAAATTTTTTTTTAAAAAAGTGTTGGAATCTCTGCCTCCCCGTCGGCTTGTTAAATATGTGTATGTGTGACGTAGTGGGGCAGGTGGATGATGGGAGTGTAAACACAGC
Source organism: Semotilus atromaculatus (assembly GCA_031834385.1). Classification (NCBI taxonomy): domain Eukaryota; kingdom Metazoa; phylum Chordata; class Actinopteri; order Cypriniformes; family Leuciscidae; genus Semotilus; species Semotilus atromaculatus. Next base: position 975,303 of record JAULUF010000098.1, read on the forward strand.
ATAGCTGATAGCATAGATTCAGTCTGAGTTTACGGTGCGAATGTAGTAGTGACACAGGCTATGGTCCAGTTGAATGCTAGCAAGCAAAGTGCCTTTTATGCCCATGAATGTGTACCACTGAGAGTAATAAAGCCCGAGTTCATTGTTGCAATCAACCGACGCCTCTCTGTTTTGTGCTTCGGCTCTGTTAGTCCAGACCACTAGACGCAAGTTACCTGCCACGAGCCCAGACTGATCTCATGAAATAGCGTATGTATGACACGCCAATTCGTATTTCCATTTTTGGCGTGCTATCAACACGCATAATCGCTTTTCAGCGTGTTTATCAACGCCGTTGACTTAACGTTACATTACTGTATATATAAATATATGACCTACCCCAACCCCGTCCCTAAACCTACCCGTCACTGGGGTTAATACCATTTATGAGTCTTCCCCTACCATCCTAGGAAAAAAAATATCGCTCCCCAGATGTAGATATACAATTTGCTTCGTTTCGCTCGGACATTTAACGGCGTACACATACACGCGGAATCACTCGGACATTTAATGGCGTAGACATAATCGCTCGGACATTTAACGGCGTACACATACACGCGGAATCACTCGGACATTTAACGGCGTACACATACACGCAAAAGATGACGGTTCGTTTCGCCGTGGACATACACGCGGATAGCTCAAAATGCGTATAGATAACACGCCACTTGACTTGAAAGGGGGGTGTATGTTTACGCAAAGTCATGATGTCATGTTGACGAGCCAAGTTATGTTGAGACCAGCTCGCTCCCAACTACGGTTCGGAGCGTGGAAGCTGTAAAGGTCACACGGGTGAACCTTTTGGAATTACCTTAATTTCTGCATTGATTACTTATAAAATGTGTCTGATCTTTGCTGAATTATAGAGATAAGATTGAAAGTTGCAGAGGTGTCCTGCCCTTAAAAGAAGGTACACAAAGCATGGTTACTGACAGATCTGTTCTTCTCAAGATAGATTTGTTAGAGTGAACCTTGCCGTCACCTAAGGCGAGTGTGAGAGTGTCGGATGATTCCTTCCTTACGGGGCACCAGCCAAGGAACTTCACCTCGACAATAAATAGGAAGTTCATCATCTGATTAATCTGAAGGATTTAGTGAGATTCTGGCAAGCTTGTAGAGCCTCTGATGATCAACACAAGAATGACACAGTTTGCAATAAAGATGAATTTATTGACAAAGAGATATACAAGATTAAAATATCACACACTCACTAAATACTACTAAGGAAAATGACTAAAACTACTAGCGAAAATTGACAAAACTACTAAGAAAATTTAATCAATAATCAAACAGAAACTACAAACAACTACACAAATGGAAGTTAACAATGAATGAGCAACGGATTGGACGAAGCAATGAATGTGTAATTAGAAGTCTATGGAGGAGTCAATTGTGATCTTTCTAGATGCTGGTATGAAATGGTAAATAAGAATTTACTATGAATACAGCTAATGTGTCTAATGTATCTATCTGTATAGGCTGACCCTAGATAAAGTCTCTGCACAAATAGCAATCTCATATAGCAACAACCTAATGCCAAGGCCTTTGGGAAGAGGTTTGGTTATCTTATATTTACGTTTCACGTGGTCGGGTGATCAGTCCGGCGATGGGCTACATCTTCCTCTGGTATCTTTCCATTAGCAGTGGGGGTAAACTGGACCGCTTTCCAACAGTTGCAGAGCCGCACTGAGTGCTGGAGGTTCGCTGCTGGTCCTTGTGTAATCCGGAGAACTGTAGGTCAGGCGGCGGTCGATCCGCAGGATCCTTTGCAGGCTAGAGGTTACAAAAGCAAGAGTCGTGCAGCTCAGGTGTTGAATGCTGAAGTCCTCAGCAGAAGCGGTTGAGCTGCTTGAAGGTCCGTGCGGGTGAAGGTTTACTTGCAAGAGTATAACCTTGGTCGTTGTTCCTTCCCTCGTCAGGTTAGAAACTCAGAGCAAAGGTGTGTTCACTTGGGAAAGCTTTTTTTTCCTTCCAGTTGGGGAGGCGATTACTTATTCCCGCCTTCCTACTGTAGTGGAGTGATTGGGTCGTTGCATTCCAAGTGTCCGCTCATCACGTCCCCCTTTTCACCCTGTGGAGCTTGTGGATTTGTCCCAAAATACACAGTTAAATGAAACTGTCTTTAGAACCTTGGAAATGCTTTATTTCCTTTCCAAACCTTTCTCAAAGTCCTTGCGGCAGCGTTCTGAACTTGTAGAGTCCAAACTTGATGTAAATTGGTTGAGGTATCACCCAGATGTCCATTTCTGGGTTAGTGGGTGAGATTACATTGGCTGTTATTCCTGGTGCAGTTTCCACTGTGAGCGCACAGTTCCCTGGATGAATAAGGAGATATGTAGGACCTGTTCCTTACAGTTTCCTGTCCATTTTTTTGGTTCTAAGCTAATGTGTATAAAGATTGTCTTTTTCTTAGGGTTCTTTGTTCATACTGTATTCTAGCCAGAACTGGTTTGGTGGCCCTGGGCAGTCCATGGTCGTAGATTAGCCTGCGATCAACGGGTCGTTGATGTCGTCACCTCTGGCAGTCCTGATTACCATAGACCTTTAGTTGTCTTTCACATCCTATCACATCCTCTTCTTAATCACAGTAAGAACAAAGAAGAGGTCAGAACTAAAATTATTCCTGATTTAAGCAGAATGAGCATAAAATAAAAATGGACAATACCAGTTGTTGATAAAATGAGTAATGAGTTTAATCGATCATTACTTGAAGCAAATATTAATTAATTAAAATAATTATAAGTAAAAGCAAATGAGACCGATCTCTCTCTTTACTGACTTTAAGACTTATAAGAGCCTAATCATTTCAAGAGAAGAAGATTAGAAAAGTGTCCAGTTTCAAAGCTACATTAAAGTTTATGTTGTTTCAGTCAGGACCACTATCATCATTTACAATTGTCCATTAGCATACAGTTTGGATTGGCGGTATGGTTCTGTTTTGGGCAAGAACTCCCTGCACATCCATGCAGTCTAGCATGGATAAGAGCAGCAATAACCCCCCTTAGGGTAAACAGAACAGAACCAACATGAATGTATGCAGATATCATTAATTCAAGATTTTAAGGTACAACATAATTTGAGAATTTCTGAATCAAGGGGAATCAGAATGTCAAATCCTGACTGACGAGAGGAGAAGCTGAGGATGGAGGAGGGTAATACGCTCCTGAGAAACGCGATAGCTGTTGATAATACTGAAGGAGCTTATATATGTATACAGTGATAGACGTCGTATTCTTCTAGGTAGACGTGGATCAGCTGAGAGTCACTGATGCGAGCTTGACTAACGTGACCTGCCAGAACTGACGTAACGCTTAATTTTTGCATGGAAGAGTAGAAGTGGAAGATAAACTAGATGTTCTGATGAAAAACAATGAAGAACGAGTTAAAAATTAAGTGTTATGGCCTCTTCTTCAGCTCCCTGAACTTCAAAGTTTTTTCCCAGTGTGAATTTTCCGGTGCTCTTTCAGTTCATCATATTTAGCAAAGGACTTCCAGCACTGTCTAAACACACACCGCCGTGTCTAATATTACGAATAAATCTCCTTTAAATAAATCTTCAAGTGTTTCTTCAGGACTGATGCCCAATTAAACTGTTTACCGCACTGATCACAGTTAAATGGTCTTTCTTCAGAATGAGAAGCTGATGTGATTTCAGAGAGAAAGCCTGAGTTGCTTCTTCCCAGTGTGAACTCTCATGTGAATCTTCAGACTTGATTTACATGCGAACCGTTTTTTACACTGAGGACAGATTTTTTGGCTTCTGTTTTTCCTTTCTTGTTCACGTCCATCAGATCTAAAAGAAACATTAAATCTGGTCGAAAACTGCTGTGCACGATTATGATCTATTTGAATGTCATGAAGATGCTTTGTGTTATAAATTACTAGTTTGGTCATGAAACTCTAGATGACGCAGACTTGACGTGATCTGTAAGAAATCACATAATTTCCTACATGACACAAGCTGATTGGCCTCTAAGCTATACAAAAATGAGGGAATTTGTTGACCGAAGATTATTTCCTGTTTGGCCACCACACAGCTTTTTGTCTCATTTATCCTGAAGCCTAAGCTCTCCAGATAAGACATGAACACGTCTGCATCTATATCTGCCTGCTGTTGTGATGGAGCACAGAGTCGTCACTCCTCCAAATAAGATGGCTCTCTGAGACCCACTATTCTCAGTGGTGTCAGAGCTGCTCCGACACATTTGCTGAACACTGTGGGGGCTAATGAGAGCCCGAAAGGAACGGTCAAAAACTCATAGGCTGCATCCTAACAGGCAAACCTGAGGAATTTTCTGTGTGCTGGGTAGATGCTTCTGTGAAAATATTTATCTTTCAGGGGCCGTATTCACAAAGAATTTTATCTTACCACTAGGAGTACTCCTAAATCGCACTAAAATATTTTAGCTAGGAGTTTTCTCTTAAAAGTTATTCACAACGCCTTTCAGACCTACTCTTAGTAAGGAGAAATGACAACTCCTAAACTAAGAGTGAGTCTTTGTTGCTATGGATGACGTCAATTCTCATGCAGGAGCTTCCTCGCAATGATCACGGTGATTGGTTGTTAGATGACAGGGCCATCATGCGGAACGCAACAAATCATGGAATTACGACATCTAAATATGTCTGTGTCCTACACAAAATAATAATAGTAATGTCATCGAAATGCATATGTTTTTGCAGGCCCCAGTGAACTGTAATTCTAAAAAGGCAGAGAGAGAGAAAAAAAGTTGTGAATTAAATTAAATGAAATCAAGGTAGCCTAATACCCTAATGAAAACCGCCACTTGCCTAATAATGAAAAACGACACTTGCATTAACACATTAATTGACATCCTATTAGCCTAAATAGACTACTTAAAGCAAGGAAATGTTGCTCCTATTGAAGTAAATTAATAGTTGAATGACGGTGGATTATGAACTCGCCAAAACGGAAAAGAAAGCCGATAACGCAGGATCAGTTATGGTGTGTTCACACCGAACGCGAATAGAGCATCAAATACGCGTCTATCGCGTCTAGTTAGATGCTTGAACATTCGCTCGAGTTCAAATTTTTCAACTTGCGCGGAAGACATTCGCGGCAAACGCGTCGCCCAATTCGCGTCATTCACAAGCCCAGCGTGAATGATGCGTCTATTCGTGTCTTTGCATTGACTTTGTATGTAATCTACTCGCGCAAATAATTAAATTCGCGTTGGGTGTGAACACACCATTGCTGGAGCTGAAAAAAAAAAGAAGATAAATGGAAAATTCGGCACTGGGATATCAAGCAAAACACATGGGAGAGGATTTGTTTGCAGATCAATGCAGCATTCCCGCTCGTGTCGCGGACCCCGGACGACTGCGAGAGGCGGTGGTATGCGCTACAATCCTTTGTGAATAGGTCTTAGTGAGTTAGGAGTCCTCTCGACTTCTTTTAAGCTGTCCCAGACTTAGGTGCTACTTTTAGGGCTAAAATGCTTCGTGAATTACTCTTAGTGAAAAAAATGAGGAGTCCTAAAGTTAGGTGTGATACGCACATTATTTTTAGGAGTTGCTCCTAAATTCGCCAGTTAGGAGCTACTTTTAGCCTTAAAATTCTTTGTGAATACGGCCCCTGATTGACGAATAAAATGACAAAGACTTTTAAGGCATTTTGAATTTGTACTTTCCGAGGTGCCTGTTGAGGTTCTGCAAATCCAGACCGGAACGGAGAACTCCCCCTCTTTTGGCAATGACAAAGTACAAGGAGTAAAAGCTGTGATAGCTGACCTCTGGCAGCACAATCCAACTTGCTGTTTTACTCAACAAAGAGGTGTTTTTTTCCTCTACAATCTGAGATGATTCCCCTTCTGCTCTTGACTTCAACACACCACTGAAAAGTGTAACTTTTTCCCTGTGAACAATTCCTGGGTCCAACTCCCTCACACTTGTTTGGAGGGGGAGAAAATAACTCTTTGAAACCACACTGAAACCACACTGGGACCACTGTAATAAGCCATTTAATGGGTGGAGCATGTGACTGTAGTCTCTGGCCTTCCTAGAGATCTTTCCCCATTTCCATTCAACAGAGTTTCACCACTGCACTCCGGCACAATAGGTCGAGCTCCACCTGAGCTGGGGAGGGGGACCCATAATAATGAGAATAACTTTCTCATTATGATGACTTGAACCCAAGGCCTAAAATTAACACTCGCCAAGCGCCACATGCAAGTAAAAATCGGCAATGTGCAATGTTGTGACAACATGAACGTGAACAAAGCTCTGTACAGTTGATGTGTCAGTGCTGCATCATCACGAAAGTTTCAGCCTTTCCAATGTAAACATTCAAGCGCTGGAACACGCGAAAGGGAATTTGTTACTCACACGCTGTGTGGGCAGTTTAACACAGTTAAAGTTGAAGTGCATGACCTGAAAGCCGTCTCTCAGACAATGCACAAAGTTGAGCTCTCTTTCATGCCTTCCTGTGCTTGAATGGACAAATTCACTCTAAATTATGACAAAACAGTCTCGGCGAGTGTCCTAGTAAGCATAGTGAACATAAGTCCTAGTATGCATAAGTGAACGCAAACACAAAAGGCATGATCATGCATGCCTTCGGTCTTAAAGTGGCAGAATCATTATAATCCTGCTACTGTCTGCTTTTTTTATATTAAATCAAACAACAAAGAGCAAAGAAAAAAAAAACACTCACTGCTCTTAAACTTTAAAAAGGATATGAAGTTTATGCAGTGTTATTTATTAGATTAGCCAACTTAATTACATTTGGGTACCTGAAAACTACAAGACCTGCCCAAAGAGCACTATTTATTTAAAGGGGTGGTTGATTATGATTTCACTTTTTTAACTTTAGTTAGTGTGTAATGTTGCTGTTTGAGCATAACATCTGCAAAGTTACAACGCTCAAAGTTCAAAGCAAAGGGAGATATTTGCTTTTAAAGAAATTGCTTTTTAAGGACTACAACAAACGGCTGGTAGGGACTACACGACATTCCTCCCGGGTTAGTGACATCACCAACCCTAGAATTTACATAAACCCCGCCCCCTGGACACAATTTATATATTATCAAGACAAAATATGCTAATAAATGACTTGAAGATAACTTCACATAAGCTCATCAACTAACCATTCAGAAACATCCTGTTGTATTCTACATGTCACTTTTGAGTCTCTCCAATAATTATCTGAATCCGTTTAAACATAAAAGGCTAAATGTTTTTGAAATTTCCAGTGCATGTCTGTGTGAGGTAAAAGGACTGTTGAAGCTCTGCCCCCTGTGCCGGAAGCAGCAGCTCATTTGCATTTAAAGGGACAGACATAAAACAGTGAGTTTTTGCTCACCCTCAAAAATTTACCATTTAACATGCTATATAAAAATATGAAGAGTTTGGTTCCAAAACGCGATAAACGCCATTTTAAAAAAAATTGAGTTACTGCAAAAATCAGTATTGTATCTAATCGGTATTGAAAAGTCAATGTTTAATTTTTCGTAAAATGCGATATCCGCTGTGTTATTCTGTAATGTTTTCTCCCTTTCTTTCCAAACCGCGACAAACGCCAGTCTCCCTTCTCTGCAAAATGCGATACATCCGCTCAACCAATCACAACGCACCATTCCACGGCACGCAATATAAACAGTAACGGCAGCGCTTTAAATAGCTACACCCGGCTTCCTAGGTTTTCTTATCTATTTTGTACTTATCGATCAACAAACAAACAAAAAAATTAATCATTTTGACGGCATTGATGAACCTGTGGTGGTTTCTGCGGTGGGTAAGAAACGTAAGAAGGCATCGAAATCGAATCATTTACGTGAGGAGATTAAGAAGATGAGGCACTCGGGAGGAGGAAAAATATCGGCTGTTGCTTGTTCTCACACGACAGCATCAAACTTCTGTCACGCTGACACATTGAGCCCAGGGGATCTTTTGAAAAACTTTCAATTGTTTTATTCAAAGTCAACGAAAACCGTGCGTGGCTTCTATGATAATGCACTCTCTCAGTCACAGATGAACGACGTTGACAGTCATAGAGTAGCTGCCCATTCTGTCAGCCTTTTGAGTGACCATTCACTGATTTCTTAATGAATGATAAGTTGTTGAATAAAGAATATTGGGTAACACTTTACGGTAAGGGTACATGAATTATGTGAAAACATCATGATCATGCGTAATAAATCATAATTCATGATGATGTAATCAAAATAAAATTTATATACATTAAATTTGTTGTCTTGTGCATATAAATCCATTGCTTTAATGTTGTTGTTTAATGAACAACACCTTAATTAAAACATTAACTAAGATGAGCAATTTTATTTTGATTAATTGCATTTTGAAAAAAAAAATTAATGGATTTATTGCATTTTGTGAAAAAAAAATGTGTTTTTATAATAAATCTTTGAAAATCAAAACCTGGATTTAATTTTTTATTGTTATTATAACCTACAAATGCTATGTGAAAATTTGAAACAGAAAATAGTGGTTTTCATCTTTCCACTTTCTTGGTAAAGAAAACAAATTTTTACTCAAATTCATCAAAATGGATTTATTGCGTTTTGGAACCAAACTCTTCATATCTGTGGGGTATTTTGAGCTAAAACTTCACATACACACTCTGGGGACATCAAATACTTATTTTACATCTTGTGAAAAGGGCCTTATACCACCCCTTTATTTGTATCTTTGTTGTATTGGATTTATTTGTCCTTTTGCTTGTAATTTGATTTGGTTCTTATTTTAATACTGACTGTTTACTTGTCTTTTAAAATGTAGTCTATTCAATTTATATAAGTTAAGCTAGTAGTTTTAGCCGACGTATCACATTGGAATAGAGGATTAAAAAATGGTATCATAACTGCCTGTTATTGTGTCATGTCTGGTAAAAAAAATATTTGTCCGGTACATTAAGTCACCAGCCATTGGCAGGTGTGACAAAAAGTTAGTTTTAGGCCCTGTTTGCACCTCATAATGAAATACATTCTTATACTAATGAAAATCTTTCCAAGCAGATACCAATCAAAACAAGAAAATGTCCTGACGCTCACCGTGGCTGTAAGGAAACTACTTTGTTTCTCAGTACATAAAGTTGAACTACTTACCGTGATCTCAGACTGTGTTTAAGTGGTTTCTACACTGTGTGGATCTTCATGTGTCGCTTCAGGACACTTTTAAAACAGAAACTTGTTCCGCACTCATCACACATGTGTGGCTTCTCTCTGCTGTGGATCCTCTCATGTGTTTTCAGAGATGATGACAGACTGAATCTCTTGTCGCAGTGTGAACACTTGTAAGGTTTTTCTCCAGTGTGAATTCTCTGGTGCCGTTTTAAAATGTCCGCTGTAGTAAAAGTCTTCCCACACTCAAAGCACATGTACTCTCTCACACTAGTATGAGTTTTCTCATGTCTATGTAAAGTTTTCAGCAGTGAAAAACTCTTTCCACACACAGAACATGAATGTGGCTTCTCCTTCGTATGAACTGTCAGGTGTGCCTTCAGGTGTGATGCCCTAGGAAATGATTTGCCACATTGATCACATGTGAACGGCTTCTCTCCAGTGTGGATCCTCATGTGAACATCAAGGTTTTGTTTGGTTGTGAAACTGTTTCCACACTGAGTGCAGGTGAAAGATTTCTTGGCTCTCCTTTTCTTGAAAAATGTCTGCTTAGTCTTTGAACGACTCAAAGGTTTTCCTCCAGGTTGGACATGATGTTCCTCCTCCACTTCACTTAGTTCTTCTCTCTCCTCCTTCACTTCACTCAGTTCTTCTCTCTCCTCCTTCACTTCTCTCAGTTCTTCTCTCTCCTCCACTTCACTCAGTTCTTCTCTCTCCTCCTTCACTTCTCTCAGTTCTTCTCTCTCCTCCTTCACTTCACTCAGTTCTTCTCTCTCCTCGCTCTCTTCCATCAGGTCTGACATGAAAGAAAAATATATTAAATTTAATTTTCAGTACATCAAAATAATTCAAAGAGAGAAATATAAAGTGAAAGGACATGAAAGTGAGCCCTGATGTAATGGTAGAAAGTAGACAACTGTTATAAAATATTATGATAATTTGAAGCCTTTTTATAAATTGATTAAATGTCCTTGAAACTTTCCATGAATGAGGAAAATGTATCTTCCAATTATTATTTTTAATAGCTGGGAAGGAATACGTGAAAAATCATGAAGATTGGGCACTTCTGGAAAGGTTTTTGATTTTTGGCAGGGTGTTAGGTATGGGCCTAATTAATCGCGCTTAATCGCATTGTTATGCGCAAAATTGAATAATCAATTCTAAAGTAGTGTATTGCACACTTTTGATTTAAATGTACTGATTTATACACAGAAGTGCAATAACATGTTTGCAAAAACTTTAAACAAATAGCCTAATGTGCTTTTTACCAGCAGGTTATATATACTGCCAGGGCATTACCTTTTATCTAGCTTGTTAAAACAAGTTACCATCAGAGTCCTGTTTTTTTTTTTTCTGAACGGGTATCAATTCTACGCGGACGCAAGCGCTGTGATTGGTCTGCTAGAACCACTCCCTCGGGTTTCACACGCTCACTCTGCGTGTATAATTGTGCGTCAACGCGGACAACGACGCAGCAGAAGTATAATGCGTAGTCTATAGCGTAGAGGCTCCGGCATAGGTCCGACGCAGAAGTATAAATCAGCCTTTAGAGTGAGGTGAAGTGGTCGAGCAAAAGGTGCAGCGACAAGCGGGTGCGTTCCCGTGAAACTGTCGCGGTTGTGCGCACACGCCCGCCCGCTGCCGAAGTTGAATTGTCTTGAACTTTTGTACATGACGCGCAGCACAAATCATTGGAAGAGAGACTGATCCTCGCTGTTTGTGAGTTTCCAGAATCTTAATAGTTATCAGGACATCAACAGGAGGGAATTCACATGGCAGAGCATCCCCGCTAAACTAAACGCAGGCCTATCAGGTAAAGTTATGTATAATTTTAATTTAAGTTAAAAAGGCTGCAGCTGCGCACTGAAGCCGTTGCCATGGTTACTATCCATAGAGCGCCTGCCGTTCACTCGCAGAGCGCCGTCTCCCTTTCTGTTCACCTCAGAGAACCTGCCGAAGCCTCCCTCTAGGCTACTGCTTGTTTGGGAGGGTTATTTGCTGGTTGACCAACATTCCACCCCTCCTGTGACCCACGGTTTGACTCTAGGCCTATGTGCATTCAGAGCCAGTGAGCAACGGAAAAAAAACTGCGTTAACGTGCGATAAAAAATTTTTTCGCCGTTAATTGATAAATGCGTTAACGTGCCCAGCCCTAATTTTTATATTTTATCTCCTTTTATTCCCTAATTTTAACTTCAGCAAATCAGCACAGTGCTCAAACGCTTACATTTCCGGGGAAGGGAAAACACAACTCCCTACATTCAAAAGGATAAGAGAAAATGCCTCTTCTGGAATCTACTTGCTGCACTAACTGCCAGAGACTTTTACAAAGGATTGCAGTTCTTGAAACAAAGTTACTTGTGGGACCACCAAACCAGACGGAACACACAACAGAGCTTCGTCATGAACACCCTCAGCATACAGCCGGTGAGTCCCATGAATCTAGTGCTCCAATACAGACCATACTGAGTGTAGAGAAACAAGCCGATCGACTTACAAATCGGTGGCACAAACAGGGAGCGAGACCCAAAGGCACTCGAGACATCAGATTGTCACGAGCATCACATATTGCTGCAGTTGCATCCTCTACCCCAGATACGGCTCTGACAAGGATTGCAAACATTGGTCTCCTACCACCGCCTATACATCTTGAAAACAGATTTGAAGTATTAATGAATGAGGAATCCCTGAATGTGATCGAACAGACTGAATCAGCCAGTAGCTAACACTGCTAACTGGCGCTCAAGGTCGAGCAGACAGCGGCACTCAGCTCAGAGCGCAGCCGAGCACAGGACTCTGATAGTGGGAGACTCTATAATCAGGAACATTATTAGCAGGGTTACAACTATGTGCTGCCTTCCACAAGCAACGACTTCTGATGTAAATAGGGAACTTCAGAATATTCTGATGAAACATAAGACTGCAAATCGACTCATCATTCATGTGGGGAAGAATGAAATTCATAAAGTGCAGTCAGAACTCCTTAAGAAGGATTTCAATGAACTTTTTGAAACACTTAAAAGACTGAAAGTTCAGACATTCATCCCTCAATCATCCTTCTGCAGTGTGTGCCAATTAGGGCCGCAACGACGCGTCGACGTAATCGATTACGTCGACTATGAAAATACGTCGACACGCATGAAATGCGTCGACGCGTCACATTAATTATTTACGTTTAAAAAAATATATTATAATATTAAATATGGGAATACTTACGGCTGAACAGAAAGGTGCTTTGTTCATTATGCAAAGCTGAAATGGCATACCATGGCAGCACAACTGCTATGAATGAGCATCTTAAAAGGAAACATCCTGTGACGGTGTCTGCGAACTCAAAACGACGAGCCAGCTGGGAATTAGTAGGCTACAGTGAGGTTTTTTTGGAGTTGTTGTTGCCGTCATACCTGCTGTGTTTCGGTCAAAAACGCATCGACGTCTATTTAGAGCTGACACTGTCGGCTACAGCTTGTAGGCTATAGCGCGCGCATGACTGACCTGCGTGCGCGCGCGCTATGTTATGCATAGATTCCGGGAGATTTGAACTAATTTGCGGGCATCAGGGAGACGCTATCAATATGCGGGAGACTTGGGATGTCTGCATGTAGACTAAATACAGTTACCTGCACTCCCGCGGGACCCAACGCAACGAGCGGCGCTGGAATAGATCTGATAGCCGAGTGCGGGCACGGGCGGTAATGCACTCGTGTGTGTGTGTGTGTGTGTGTGTGTGTGTGCTGGTTTCGGAAGAATAAAACGATTCGCGGGACTCCCGCAAAATATAAATCTATAAATTGAACATCTTAAAACGAATAAATTGTCATTCATCTGTTGCACAAAATCAACAAGAACAACTAAAACAAAATAGAAACGATTTACAGGCCAGAGTCTCTGTGTTTGCAGCGTTGAACAATGTAACCAATCACAGACATATGTGTTGATTTCTTGAACGCAAATCAGATGCATTTAAGAAAGAATCCCCTCACCGCTCAAAATTGACTTTTTGTTCAGTGTTGAATTCTGCATACTGGCAAATCATCAGATTATAGCAAACAAAGTGTAGCCTATATATTAGGAAAGATTCATTGTGCAGTCAGTTTCATTAATAATAACAGAGATTTGTGAGATCACGACGAACTGGCCCACATGGCCGCCGGATTTACCGATAGCATTCTGATATGCAGAATTTTTGTTAGATTATCTGCCTTTTTTTTATTTATTTTTTATCTGTTACTTGAACTGGGTGAAGTTATTCAAATTAGTAACAACTTTTTTTGCACCGTTTAGGTTGGGCAGTTTAGTTTGAAATACTAATGGTAGAAGTTGTACTTATTTATTGGAAAGTTTGCCAATGGATAAATCAGTTAATCCAAAAAATAATCATTAGATTAATCGAGAAAAATAATCGTTAGATTAGTCGACTAATCGAAGAAATAATCGATAGATTAATCGACAACAAAAATAATCGTTAGATGCAGCCCTAGTGCCAATACACTCAACCTGAATGGCACACACACCTGGACACAGTATGAATGACCACAGGACTTCACTTCAGCACCTGAATGGACATGCGGTTGACATATCACACAAGGACAATGATAACACCATGCAGCCACAACAACTTCTGCTCACGGACACAATCTCAGCGGAGCCCTGCCCACAGAGCTCACCACAGACAGACCGGGACATATTAGAACTGCTCCAAGATTCAGCTCCCAAGGACGACTTTCTGGAAAACAGCGAGGGAAACCAGGACAGCATATTACAGCCTCCGATAACACCAGAGCAACAGCCCCTCTCCCCAGACACGTTATCCCTCTCTCCAGCATCTCCACTTCTTTGGTTCTCAGAGAAAATGGAAAAACTGGTGTATGCTGGAACCAAACTATCCCACTCTTTTGCTGCAAGCCCCCAGATGTCAACCAAAAAACGGCAGGCCCCACAACCACCAAAGCCTGCGGGCCAAGCCCCAAAAACCTTGGGAGAACCCAGGCTCAGTCGGGGGCCAGTTCTCCTCTGGCGATTATGAACTAGAGGCCGGATTTAACTGTAAGATTAAAAATATTATATGAATGCCTGGCTAAAGAGAGACTTTCTTCTCAAATTTTATAAACAGCAACTTAAACAACTCACGCACTCTTTTTGTTACTATAGAGAGACTGAGCCCCCCCAAGCCAGATTCCCAGTGAATTGCTCTCAGACAGCAAATGCAGGGAGTTTGCTTCGTTCTTCTCTGAGAAAATCAATAATATCAGAAAGGTGATCAGCACATCCTTGAGTTGCGCTGGGGTCAGACAGATCAGACCACAACCTGAGAAAGTAGTTACTATGTCTGATTTTAAAGAAATTGATGGCAAAATTTTGGAAGAAACCGTACAGCACCTTAAAACATCAACCTGCGCCCTTGACGCACTTCCCACATCTTTCTTCAAACGCGTGTTAAACAGCTTAAAAGCAGATCTTCTAGAAGTGGTAAATGCCTCACTTCTCTCTGGGACTTTTCCAAACTCCCTGAAAACTGCAGTTGTCAAACCCCTCCTAAAAAAGAGTAATCTGGATAAGACTATATTAAGCAATTATAGACCAATCTCAAATCTTCCTTTCATAGGCAAGATCATTGAAAAAATTGTCTTCAATCAGCTGAACAAATTCTTAAGCTCTAATGGATACTTTGACAATTTTCAGTCTGGTTTCAGATCGCATCACAGCACAGAGACAGCGCTCATAAAGATAATAAATGATATTCGCTTAAATACTGATACAGGCAAATTATCAGTGCTGGTACTACTCGACCTCAGTGCTGCATTTGACACTGTCGATCACAACATACTTCTTGACAGGCTGGAAAACTGGGTGGGGCTTTCTGGGATAGTCCTAAAATGGTTCAGGTCATACTTAGGAGGGAGAGGTTATTATGTGAGTATAGGAGACCATAAGTTTGAGTGGACGTCCATGACATGCGGAGTCCCTCAAGGCTCAATTCTTGCGCCACTCCTATTCAACCTGTACATGCTCCCAATGAGCCAAATAATGAAAAAGAACCGCATCTCTTACCACAGCTATGCAGATGACACACAGCTCTACTTAGCCCTATCGCCTAACGACTACAGCCCCATTGACTCCCTGTGCCAATGCATTGATGAAGTAAACAATTGGATGTGCCAAAATTTTCTTCAGTTAAACAAAGACAAAACTGAAGTCATTGCGTTTGGAAACAAAGATGAAGTTCTCAAGGTGAATGCATACCTTCACTCTAGGGGTCTAACAACTAAAGATCAAGTCAGGAATCTTGGTGTGTCTCTAGAATCAGACCTTAGCTTCAGTAGTCATGTCAAAGCAATAACTAAATCAGCATATTATCATCTGAAAAATATTGCAAGAATTAGATGCTTTGTTTCCAGTCAAGACTTAGAGAAACTAGTGCATGCTTTCATCACCAGCAGGGTGGATTACTGTAATGGACTCCTCACTGGCCTTCCCAAAAAGACCATAAGACAGTTGCAGCTCATACAGAACGCTGCTGCCAGGATTCTGAGCAGAACAAGAAAATATGAACACATCACACCAGTCCTCAGGTCTTTACACTGGCTCCCAGTTACATTTAGGATTGATTTTAAAGTATTATTACTGGTATATAAATCATTCTATGGCCTAGGACCTCAATATATTGCAGATATGCTCACTGAATATAAACCCAACAGATCACTCAGATCATTAGGATCACATCAGCTAGAAATACCAAGGGTTCACTCTAAACAAGGAGAGTCCGCTTTTAGCTACTATGCCAGCCACAGCTGGAACCAGCTTCCAGAAGAGATCAGATGTGCTCCTACAGTAGTCACATTCAAATCCAGACTGAAAACACATCTGTTTAGCTGTTCATTCATTTACTGAATGAGCACTGTGCCACTGTATGTGTTCGACTGTTTGAACTGTATTTTATTAATTTTTTTATTTCTAAACTGTTTTAATTATTCTTATTTCTGTTGATTATTTTAATTTCTTTATTCTAAACTGTTTTAATTATTCATATTTCTTTTGATTATTTTAAATTTCTTCTATGTAAAGCACTTTGAATTACCACTGTGTATGAAATGTGCTATATAAATAAACTTGCCTTGCCTTGCCTTGCCTAATACACTCAAAATAACAGTGATTTGAATCTATAGACTACTCCTGCCCTGAGAGCAGCACGTAATACACTAAAATAACAGCGATTTGAATCTATAGAGTACTCCTGCCCTGAGAGCAGCGCGTAATACACTAAAATAACAGCGATTTGAATCTATAGAGTACTCCTGCCCTGAGAGCAGCGCGTAATACACTAAAATAACAGCGATTTGAATCTATTGAGTACTCCTGCCCTGAGAGCAGCGCGTAATACACTAAAAATAACAGTGATTTGAATCTATGGAGTACTCCTGCCCTGAGAGCAGCGCGTAATACACTCAAAATAACAGTGATTTGAATCTATTGAGGGTAACACTTTATTTGAAGGGGTGTGCATAAGACTGACATGACACTGTCATAAACATGACATAACACCTGTCATGAACATGAAGGAGTCTTTATGAATGTTTATGACTGTTGTCATTAAGTGTCATTCGGTAAATTATGACACTTTTAATGCAAAGTTGACATTGTTTAAAATGTCTTTGTTATGACAACTTGACATTAACAAAGACAAAAATGTCTTTGTTATGACAACTTGACATTAACAAAGACAAAAAATGTCTTTGTTATGACAACTTGACATTACCCAAGACAAAAATGTCTTGATTATGACAACTTGACATTAATCAAGAAATCATAACCTGAAATCATAACCCAAATATGTCATAACAGGTCTAATTATCAAACTTAAAGCATTTGCCAGTGTAAGAACCCTTAATGACATCTTTATAACTAGTACAATGTGTTCCACTTTACTTGAGGACAAGTAAAATATTCATGACACAGTTTTAATGGTGTCATGACGGCCAAAGTTGTGAAAGGTTGACAGGTTATGATTTCTTGGTTAATGTCAAGTTGTCATAACAAAGACATTTCTGTCTTTGTTAATGTCAAATTGTCATAATCAAGACATTTCTGTCTTTGCTATTGCTAATGTCAAGTTGTCATAACAAAGACATTTTAAACAATGTCAACTTTGCATTAAAAGTGTCATAATTTACCGAATGACACTTAATGACAACAGTCATAAACATTCATAAAGACTCCTTCATGTTCATGACAGGTGTTATGTCATGTTTATGACGGTGTCATGTCAGTCTTATGCACACACCTTCAAATAAAGTGTTACCCTATTGAGTAATCCTGCCCTGAGAGCAGCGTGTAATACACTAAAAATAACAGCGATTGAATCTATAGAGTACTCCTGCCCTGAGAGCAGCGCGTAATACACTAAAATAACAGCGATTTGAATCTATTGAGTACTCCTGCCCTGAGAGCAGCGCTTAATACACTAAAATAACAGTGATTTAAATATATAGCAGTACTCCTGCCCTGAGAGCAGCGCGTATTACACTAAAATAACAGCGATTTAAATAGCAGTACTCCTGCCCTGAGAACAGCGCGTAATACACTAAAATAACAGTGATTTAAATATATAGCAGTACTCCTGCCCTGAGAACAGCGCGTAATACACTCAAATAACAGCAATTTGAATCTATTGAGTACTCCTGCCCTGAGAGCAGCGCGTATTACACTAAAATAACAGTGATTTAAATATATAGCAGTACTCCTGCCCTGAGAACAGCGCGTAATACACTAAAATAACAGCGATTGAATCTATTGAGTACTCCTGCCCTGAGAGCAGCGCGTAATACACTAAAAATAACAGCGATTGAATCTATTGAGTACTCCTGCCCTGAGAGCAGCGCGTAATACACTAAAATAACAGCGATTTGAATCTATAGAGTACTCCTGCCCTGAGAGCAGCGCGTAATACACTCAAAATAACAGCGATTTGAATCTATAGAGTACTCCTGCCCTGAGAGCAGCGCGTAATACACTAAAATAACAGTGATTTGAATCTATTGAGTACTCCTGCCCTGAGAGCAGCGCGTATACACTCAAAATAACAGTGATTTGAATCTATAGAGTACTCCTGCCCTGAGAGCAGTGCGTAATACACTAAAAATAACAGTGATTTGAATCTATAGAGTACTCCTGCCCTGAGAGCAGCGCGTAATACACTCAAAATAACAGTGATTTAAATCTATTGAGTACTCCTGCCCTGAGAGCAGCGCGTAATACACTAAAATAACAGCGATTTGAATCTATAGAGTACTCCTGCCCTGAGAGCAGCGCATATTACACTAAAATAACAGTAATTTAAATATATAGCAGTACTCCTGCCCTGAGAACAGCGCGTAATACACTCAAATAACAGCAATTTGAATCTATTGAGTACTCCTGCCCTGAGAGCAGCGCGTATTACACTAAAATAACAGTGATTTAAATATATAGCAGTACTCCTGCCCTGAGAACAGCGCGTAATACACTAAAATAACAGCGATTGAATCTATTGAGTACTCCTGCCCTGAGAGCAGCGCGTAATACACTAAAATAACAGCGATTTGAATCTATAGAGTACTCCTGCCCTGAGAGCAGCGCGTAATACACTAAAATAACAGTGATTTGAATCTATTGAGTACTCCTGCCCTGAGAGCAGCGCGTAATACACTAAAAATAACAGTGATTTGAATCTATTGAGTACTCCTGCCCTGAGAGCAGCGCGTAATACACTCAAAATAACAGTGATTTGAATCTATTGAGTACTCCTGCCCTGAGAGCAGCGCGTAATACACTAAAATAACAGCGATTTGAATATATTGCAGTAGGCTACTCCTGCCCTGAGAGCAGCGCGTAATACTCAAAATAACAGCGATTTGAATCTATAGAGTACTCCTGCCCTGAGAGCAGCGCGTAATACACTAAAATAACAGTGATTTGAATCTATTGAGTACTCCTGCCCTGAGAGCAGCGCGTATACACTCAAAATAACAGTGATTTGAATCTATAGAGTACTCCTGCCCTGAGAGCAGCGCGCAGTACACTAAAAATAACAGTGATTTGAATCTATAGAGTACTCCTGCCCTGAGAGCAGCGCGTAATACACTAAAATAACAGCGATTTGAATCTATAGAGTACTCCTGCCCTGAGAGCAGCGCATATTACACTAAAATAACAGTAATTTAAATATATAGCAGTACTCCTGCCCTGAGAACAGCGCGTAATAAACTCAAATAACAGCAATTTGAATCTATTGAGTACTCCTGCCCTGAGAGCAGCGCGTATTACACTAAAATAACAGTGATTTAAATATATAGCAGTACTCCTGCCCTGAGAACAGCGCGTAATACACTCAAATAACAGCAATTTGAATCTATTGAGTACTCCTGCCCTGAGAGCAGCGCGTATTACACCAAAATAACAGTGATTTAAATATATAGCAGTACTCCTGCCCTGAGAACAGCGCGTAATACACTAAAATAACAGCGATTGAATCTATTGAGTACTCCTGCCCTGAGAGCAGCGCGTAATACAC
The DNA here is from genome assembly GCA_031834385.1 of Semotilus atromaculatus. NCBI lineage: Eukaryota > Metazoa > Chordata > Actinopteri > Cypriniformes > Leuciscidae > Semotilus > Semotilus atromaculatus. The sequence continues at coordinate 994,986 of JAULUF010000098.1, forward strand.
TAAAAATAACAGCGATTGAATCTATTGAGTACTCCTGCCCTGAGAGCAGCGCGCAATACACTAAAATAACAGTGATTTGAATCTATTGAGTAATCCTGCCCTGAGAGCAGCGCGTAATACACTAAAATAACAGCGATTTGAATATATTGCAGTAGGCTACTCCTGCCCTGAGAGCAGCGCGTAATACACTCAAAATAACAGCGATTTGAATCTATAGAGTACTCCTGCCCTGAGAGCAGCGCGTAATACACTAAAATAACAGTGATTTGAATCTATTGAGTACTCCTGCCCTGAGAGCAGCGCGTATACACTCAAAATAACAGTGATTTGAATCTATAGAGTACTCCTGCCCTGAGAGCAGCGCGTAATACACTAAAAATAACAGTGATTTGAATCTATAGAGTACTCCTGCCCTGAGAGCAGCGCGTAATACACTCAAAATAACAGTGATTTGAATCTATTGAGTACTCCTGCCCTGAGAGCAGCGCATATTACACTAAAATAACAGTAATTTAAATATATAGCAGTACTCCTGCCCTGAGAACAGCGCGTAATAAACTCAAATAACAGCAATTTGAATCTATTGAGTACTCCTGCCCTGAGAGCAGCGCGTATTACACTAAAATAACAGTGATTTAAATATATAGCAGTACTCCTGCCCTGAGAACAGCGCGTAATACACTCAAATAACAGCAATTTGAATCTATTGAGTACTCCTGCCCTGAGAGCAGCGCGTATTACACTAAAATAACAGTGATTTAAATATATAGCAGTACTCCTGCCCTGAGAACAGCGCGTAATACACTAAAATAACAGCGATTGAATCTATTGAGTACTCCTGCCCTGAGAGCAGCGCGTAATACACTAAAAATAACAGCGATTGAATCTATTGAGTACTCCTGCCCTGAGAGCAGCGCGTAATACACTGAAAATAACAGCGATTTGAATCTATAGAGTACTCCTGCCCTGAGAGCAGCGCGTAATACACTAAAATAACAGTGATTTGAATCTATTGAGTACTCCTGCCCTGAGAGCAGCGCGTATACACTCAAAATAACAGTGATTTGAATCTATAGAGTACTCCTGCCCTGAGAGCAGCGCGTAATACACTAAAAATAACAGTGATTTGAATCTATAGAGTACTCCTGCCCTGAGAGCAGCGCGTAATACACTCAAAATAACAGTGATTTAAATCTATTGAGTACTCCTGCCCTGAGAGCAGCGCGTAATACACTAAAATAACAGCGATTTGAATCTATAGAGTACTCCTGCCCTGAGAGCAGCGCATATTACACTAAAATAACAGTAATTTAAATATATAGCAGTACTCCTGCCCTGAGAACAGCGCGTAATACACTCAAATAACAGCAATTTGAATCTATTGAGTAGGCTACTCCTGCCCTGAGAGCAGCGCGTATTACACTAAAATAACAGTGATTTAAATATATAGCAGTACTCCTGCCCTGAGAACAGCGCGTAATACACTAAAATAACAGCGATTGAATCTATTGAGTACTCCTGCCCTGAGAGCAGCGCGTAATACACTAAAATAACAGCGATTTGAATCTATAGAGTACTCCTGCCCTGAGAGCAGCGCGTAATACACTAAAATAACAGTGATTTGAATCTATTGAGTACTCCTGCCCTGAGAGCAGCGCGTATACACTCAAAATAACAATGATTTGAATCTATGGAGTACTCCTGCCCTGAGAGCAGCGCGTAATACACTAAAAATAACAGTGATTTGAATCTATTGAGTACTCCTGCCCTGAGAGCAGCGCGTAATACACTCAAAATAACAGTGATTTGAATCTATTGAGTACTCCTGCCCTGAGAGCAGCGCGTAATACACTAAAATAACAGCGATTTGAATATATTGCAGTAGGCTACTCCTGCCCTGAGAGCAGCGCGTAATACACTTAAAAAAACAGCGACTTGAATCTATAGAGTACTCCTGCCCTGAGAGCAGCGCGTAATACACTAAAATAACAGTGATTTGAATCTATTGAGTACTCCTGCCCTGAGAGCAGCGCGTATACACTCAAAATAACAGTGATTTGAATCTATAGAGTACTCCTGCCCTGAGAGCAGCGCGTAATACACTCAAAATAACAGTGATTTGAATCTATAGAGTACTCCTGCCCTGAGAGCAGCGCGTAATACACTCAAAATAACAGTGATTTAAATATATAGCAGTACTCCTGCCCTGAGAACAGCGCGTAATACACTCAAATAACAGCAATTTGAATCTGAGTACTCCTGCCCTGAGAGCAGCGCGTATTACACCAAAATAACAGTGATTTAAATATATAGCAGTACTCCTGCCCTGAGAACAGCGCGTAATACACTAAAATAACAGCGATTGAATCTATTGAGTACTCCTGCCCTGAGAACAGCGCGTAATACACTAAAATAACAGCGATTGAATCTATTGAGTACTCCTGCCCTGAGAACAGCGCGTAATACACTAAAATAACAGCGATTGAATCTATTGAGTACTCCTGCCCTGAGAGCAGCGCGTAATACACTAAAAATAACAGCGATTGAATCTATTGAGTACTCCTGCCCTGCTGAGAGCAGCGCGCAATACACTAAAATAACAGTGATTTGAATCTATTGAGTAATCCTGCCCTGAGAGCAGCGCGTAATACACTAAAATAACAGCGATTTGAATATATTGCAGTAGGCTACTCCTGCCCTGAGAGCAGCGCGTAATACACTCAAAATAACAGCGATTGAATCTATTGAGTACTCCTGCCCTGAGAGCAGCGCGTAATACACTAAAATAACAGCGATTTGAATATATTGCAGTAGGCTACTCCTGCCCTGAGAGCAGCGCTAGTGCGGGAGATGTATCTTTTTGACTGTTGAAATATAGCGGAGATTTGAACGAGTTCTGTTCTCGCATATGAAGTTCACAAACAGCGAGGTAGCATTAGAAAAGCATGTTTTGCACCAGTTACCCCATAAGCAGCTTTGTTGTGGTTGACTGATGTAACGCGAATCAAAATGCATACAGCCTACAATGTTTAGACGATGATTAGTTCTGTGCATTTTTAATGTTCACTAATTATCTTAGGAAAAGTTAGAGGATGTCGAATTTTAACAAAATATAATAGTAAATTCACTTACCTTGCAATAAATGCGTTCACCCACGAACATCTGTCTTGTATTCCGACTATACCGCAATCCTTCCGCGCGCACATTCAAACGTATTGACCCCGCCCTTGCTTCAGTTTCATTGGTTGAATCTGTAAACCAATCATTTTCCTTTCTGCCCTCAGAACATGTTTGAGTAAGTAAAACTCCCATCTGCCTACGGCGAGCCTGGCCACTCCCTATTAAGGAGAAGGGTCTGTCTGCAGAGCCGCAGAGCCACAGTTTTACCCCAGCAGCAGTTTCACCCCAGCAGTTTTACCCCGCGCATGCGCAGTTTCACCCAAGCAGTTTTACCCGCGCATGCGCAGTTTCAATACAACAGTTTGGTTTTACGGTTTGGTCACGTTGTTCTGTCCAAAACGATCTAATGGTTATTGTTATGATACGCAGTTTTCGCGTGCATATGATGCACTTTATGGCGTGTAATACGCACGCACCCCCATCCTCCCTCCCCCTAATCCTACCCAAGGGGTTTTCAGTGCGTAGCATATGCACGCAAAAACCATTTTTGGCGTATAAATGGCACGAGAAATAACATTCGTGGTATTGATACGCACTTTCATGAGACTGCGTTGATTATTTTTTCCTATTAGTTATTTTTTTGCTCCTACTGTTGCTCGCAGGCCTTCCGGGTCTTTACTGAAATAGACTAATAGTTCGCATTTAAATGTCTAATCGGAAGTTTGTGTGGCTGAAAAACGTAAGAGATTAAAGTGTTCATGACACAAGCATTGTTTTAAGTCAATATATGAATTATTGTTAAGTTAATTAAATCTGCCTGTGGTTAAGGTGTAAACTTGAACACAGATAAAACAAATGACTTGAACACAAACTATGTAGGCTACAATCATTTCAAATAAACCAAAACGCAAGGGTAAACCTGTTGTGATTAAACTGCGCATGCGCGGGGTAAAACTGCTGGGGTGAAACTGTGGCTCTGCGGCTCTGCAGACAGATATTATTGCTATTAAGTCCTATTGTACCGAATTTTGGTTGTAGTTCCACCAGAGTTTCACTGGGGGCGATCGTCCGAGTGCAGAATGAATGGGAGTCTATGGAGCTAGACGGCTAAATTTGTCTCTTTCACCCGATTGCCGTTGAGAAATCTCAGATTTGATTCTAGGTTTTGCAAGTTCAACATGGGTTATAGGTCGAAAGTTGAATGAACGAGTACTTATGTCTTTTCGATTTCTTACAGGTTGAGTTGTTGTTGCCCATAACACGCTAGCACTCTGCTAATAATACGATGTTTATGACGTCATTGACATTTTAAAAGACTTTTTAAAGCAAATAAGTGACTCTAAAAAATCTAACACCCAGCAGTGTTAAACTGTTGTGACCTGTGAATCTACAGTTTAAAATATTTGCACAATTTAAAAAAAGCTACTACAATTTATTGTAATATGAAATATTGTTACTGAAAGTTTTATATAGCATAATTAAAATTATTAATTTACTTTTTACTTTTTTTTATAGTCCAAAAAAGTCCATACTGTCATGGTGCTCTTCGGTCACTTTTGACCAAACAATTTTCTGTTTTGAATTTTAAAATTCACAATAATACACCAATGAACTGGTAGGGCTATTACCATACCGCATAATGGAGTCAGAAAGGTTGACATGCGATCAGATCCAGATGGATTAAGATGTCATAAAAGATTTGCTGTTTATTTTTGTAAATGTTTATTGAATTTTAATGTTACGTGTAACAAAATGCTTTCTCTCTATTCAGGTTTGACTGTAGTAATAATAATGCAAAAACGTGTACACTTCAAATCAATTAGTTTTATATATATATAAACCTTGACAAAAATTATTATTTGAGAATTAAAAAAAAACAAAAAAACATTCAAATCCACAGCTTAAAAGTAATTTTGTCCAAAAACTACTAGAGAATTCACAAGCCTCTCCAGAGAGATATTATACAGGCATCTAGTGGTAACACCATGAAATTACATGTTTTATTTTATTTTCTCTCAACAGATTGCGCTTATCTGATTTAAAGAAATTGGATTTAAAAGGCCTAGTCTCTATATTAATCTGTAATACTGCATTAAGTGTGTGTATTACACCTAACCCTAACCCAAAATTAGAAATCAATTTATTTGTATTATTTTTAATGTAATATTTTAAACTACAGCAATTAAAAAAAAAAGTTGGCTGCCAAAAATATCAATATTAGGAGTTGTCATTACAGGTATGGTTTAAAGACACTTCAAGAAAATATGTATTTATTAGTTTGTTCAATATTAAAGGGACTATATGGAACTTTTCCCCCAAAATAAACGTAACAATAGACTTTTTATTTTACCATTTATGACTCAAACATCTCCTGTTGAGCATACTGACACCTTGTCCGCTCACAGTGGGTGCACCTATAAGCCTGTATCCTATTTTTCCTATTTTCTGTCGGGTCGGATTTTCCCGCGCTGTCTGCGGATGTGACGTCGAGCGCGTTCATGTTAAACGTATCAGATCACTCTAAGTAGCCTACGCTCGCAAGCAGTGCAATGGATTTTGCGAATACACAGAGGCTTTTTTCTTCTTTTATTATTATTAAGAATTATTATTATTATTCTGAAAAGGTAACTCGTGATAAAACTGTTCATTGAAATAGCACTGTGTTGTTTTCAGTTCACTTGTAAATGCTGTTAGATCTGTTTGAGCGAGCAGAAAGGAAGAGCAGTTCTGTTTTTTGGCCACAGGTGTCAGTCGCGAGTTTAAATTTCAGAAAAACGCATATAGCCTCTTTAAAATAGTTCAACATAAACCTATACTTTGATGTTTAACATTACAATTCAGTCTTTACAGTGGACCTTGCATTTAAGATAAAGGCTTTCAATAGGCCTATGTTCTCATGAACCGCTAGAATCTGAGTTTTCATAGTCAGCTCTGGATGTGTTCATTGAGGTTATAAAATATAAACTCATGTTCAGTTTTCATAGAAGCCAAGCTGATTTTGGTGTAATGTCTTGAATGAAATAAAGAACATCAGATTTGTTTGCATTGACAGAGATACTGATATCCTCCTGAGATTCAGACATATCTGACCTATAGAGTAGGAATAAACATTTTTATATTTATCTTATCCGTGACCACAATGTAAAATGTATCAGTTGGGCTGCTGACTGTCATGGATGAAGAAGCTCTTTCTCCAAATAAGCTATACCTTTGCCCAGTGTCTACTGCAATTATTCTGGAGGGAGGAATCGTGATGGATAACTTGCAGAACCTGCCTCAGGCCTTTTGCGTCTTGCTTGGGCTGTCTTATGCTTTGAATTTGGACTACCCAAAAGACATGAAAAAAGACATTTTATTCAAAAAGTGATGCTTGGTCTGGGACAGAGCAAACTCCCACCAAAACTACAATCTCTTAAAAATCTCCTGATGAGTTAGAATGTAATCGTAATCAAATGAGTGATGATGTTTGGCATTTGATTTGTTTATGAAAGTGGAAATAGATTAATTGATTTATAAGCAAGTTAAGCAAGGTTTTTAAGCAAGTTAAGTAAGGTTTATAAGCAAGTTTAGAGGCTGCCAGTGTATTCATTTTTAAAGTGCATGTGTGTCAGAGACATTTCTTTTTCATTGTTTAATGAATTTAGCCACTTTGTGCACTTGTTATAGGCCTAGCAAGTTTTACTCCAAAGTGTTATTGATAAAAGTGAGTTATTGCCATTTATTGAATTGGTAAAGCTGTACTGTAAAAGGTTTTTATAAAAAAAAGTAAAAAAAAAAAAAAAAGACTTAAATATTTATACCCCAAAGAAAGTTGTATGGACCACCCCTGTCAGTTGTTAATAAAACAAATATAATAAATGTACCTTTGAACTGTATCATTGCCTTACATTTATTTGTCCAGCTTTAAATGTTATCTTTGTAAAATTGTGTACCTATTCTCAATGATTTATAACAGACAATAGATCTATTAATCTACACTTAAGGTATTGGAGTAAAGCTTACTTGTTATTTTTAAGGCAATCGGTTTGCATGGTTTTAACAAGTAAACTGAATTGCTTTTGAAGTAAAGTAAACTCAGTAATTCCAAGTTGTATGCAGAAAACATCAGAGTTAACACAACTAGCATAAATTAGTAGTTAGGAATAATCACAAAGTATATTTTACTTGAAATTATTTAGTTGTTAAAAATAGTAATTCTGAGTAGTCTATACTAAGAAAAGTACATCTAAAGTAAAGTATCAAGTATACTATACAAATTTGTTTTAAGTTACTAGAACTCTCTTGTAAGTGTACAATACTAGACAGACACTTGTTAGTACTACAGACTATTCCTGTTTCACTTTACTCGGTTTTTTCAAGGCAATCGGTTTGCATGCTTTTTTTAAGTAAGGTTTACAAATTGGATTTTACAGTGAGACTCATCAATATTAACAGATCTGCTGAAAACACTCTTTATTTCATGGCTCAATAGTTCCTGTTTTCTCCTCATTTATTATGCTGATGTCTTCAGATCTCCTGTACATTGACACTTAAAGCTCATTTCATTGGTGTCAACAGACTGAGGGGATTTGTTGGCTACTATATGCATATGTTACATACTATATGTTGGGATTAGCAATAAAAATAATAAAAACAATTAATATATTGGCATCAGTTACTGTATGATGAATAGATAGACAGACATAAATGCTTATGAAAGAGGTCTGCTAGCTGACCGCTGTTACGGTTCTCTCTATCTCTGCGTTGTGTACAAGGACCAGGACACGATTGCTGCGGTTCACCAAAATGGGGATGTTTATTCACAGTCCAGAGGTGGAAAGTAACGAATTACATTTACTGAAGGGCGGGAGAACAAACGCGCAAAAAAGGTGACGCAGAACCAGCTGAAGCTGAAACCGAAGCGCCAAGCGAATTATGGCCAGTATGAAAATACTGTAACGTGTTCAAAATGCTGTTCTGCACAAGAATGCATTTAATGTTATTGTTGTACTTTATGCATTCTATATAGTCGATGTGATTCGATGTTCAAGTTCAATATGGAATAAGGCTCCACCCCGTGGGGGAACCTGGAAGAGAGGGGGGAGAAAAGCGCCTCGCTGGTTCAAGTGCGGTTCTCTTGTAAGCCGGGTGTGTATGGCGTGGGCTGTGGCTGACAACAGCCTCTAATAAACACCCTTTGTTATCAAAACCGTCTCGTCCTTGCCTGAGAACGTTACAATATTTTTCATAGAAAAAAAGCGTGGTTGTCCTCGAGGATAGATATCCAATTTGCAAAAAATGTGGACGCAAAGTGGCTGCAAAAGGTAGGATATGACACCATCCCTCCTGCAGATAAAGGTATGTCCCGATTTACGTGATGCAGAGGGAACCCCGGAATCCAGTCATGAAAATGTAATTTACATAGCGCAGATGTCACGTAAAACACGCAAAATAATGGATGGATGAATACATGGAAAGTAGAACTGTGCAATAAATACAATCGCGACATGGTCTGTGAATATTTAAGCTAAGCACAACAATACTGCATATTATGGCAAGCCGTTTTAACTTTTATTCATTTCCAGGATATGAATTGTTGATATCAACAATTAAATTTTCACCAGTTAAAATTATAATTATTGATATCAGGAATAATATTTATACTAGTAACAATGGCAATTTTTGATATCAGGAATTACATTTTCACTATAGTAACAATGCTAATTCTTGATATCAACATTTACATTTTCACTAGTTAAAATGATAATTCTTGATATCAACAATTGAATTGCAACTAGTAAAAACTATAGGCCTAATTCTTGATATCTGTAGCCTAATTGTATTTTCACTAGTGAAATGTCACCATAGGCTGCCATTCAAAATCAATTGTTGATTACATTTCACTAGTGAAAATGTAATTGTTGATATCAACAATTCATATCCTGGAAATGAATAAAAGTTAAAACGGCTTGCCATAGCATGTAAATATAACCCTATTTTGTTCTGCTGAGCTGCGCCGCTTTGTCTACTACATACTCAAGTACGCGTGACATTCAGCGTCTCACAAACAATTTGAGGATATGAATACATGAACATTTCAAGAGCTGCTCTGAGAGAACGCCTAATGAGCATTTTCATAATTTTATTTGAGAAAAACCAATGTCAAATACACTTTGAAACAATTTTTTTTAACTTTTGGTCTTCACTACAACCCGTCAAAATAAAAGTTCGGTTTTACTAGGAGAAATTAGGACAGACATATATTACTATTATAGGCATACAATAGAACGTAGCCTACTTCTCTAAATAATAATAATAATAAAAGCAACAATAATACATTTTATTTAAACATTATTTAAAGGAATATATTTTTTGTCCATGGTTTAATTTAGTAAATCTGTTTTTGCAGCGCTTCCCCAAAAAATAAAAGGACACAATTTTAAATTTACATTTGATTACAACCGTTTTTGATAATATATTTGGATTAAATCATAAAAAGAAATATTAATTTTCTGAATAAAATACATTTCATAGGACAATATTGTTCTTAAACATTTTAATAAATTATTAATGTTAAAAATAAGTTGTTAATCTAATTCATTATCAATTATCAAATTTAATTGATTAGACATGTTTTATTGAAATTTTAATAAACAAAACAAACAAATGGTTTCAAGTTTGTTATAATAAAAGCATTTGTTCAACCAAAAAAAAAATCCTGTTTTCAAATCCTGCCACGCCTACCGGTAACAGAGCGCAGATGTTAAACAACAAGGCTAGGCTAGTGAGAGTCTCCGTGATGAGTGTGATGAGTCTGCCCGGGTTTTTCAAGATCGCCCATAATGTCCAGGATTCGGCTTTTGCGTTCTACAGTCGTCATTCATCATGTTTACTGTGGCGAGCAGAACGAGTGAGGGCCGCGGGAGAACGGCTCGAGTCATGTTTACTGTGGCGAGCAGGACGAGTGAGGGCCGCGGGAGAACGGCTCGAGTCATGTTTACTGTGGCGAGCAGGATGAGTGAGGGCCGCGGGAGAACGGCTCGAGTCATGTTTACTGTGGTGAGCAGGACGAGTGAGGGCCGCGGGAGAACGGCTCGAGTCATGTTTACTGTGGCGAGCAGGACGAGTGAGGGCCGCGGGAGAACGGCTCGAGTCATGTTTACTGTGGCGAGCAGGACGAGTGAGGGCCGCAGGAGAACGGCTCGAGTCATGTTTACTGTGGCGAGCAGGACGAGTGAGGGCCGCGGGAGAACGGCTCGAGTCATGTTTACTGTGGTGAGCAGGACGAGTGAGGGCCGCAGGAGAACGGCTCGAGTCATGTTTACTGTGGCGAGCAGGACGAGTGAGGGCCGCGGGAGAACGGCTCGAGTCATGTTTACTGTGGCGAGCAGGACGAGTGAGGGCCGCGGGAGAACGGCTCGAGTCATGTTTACTGTGGCGAGCAGGACGAGTGAGGGCCGCAGGAGAACGGCTCGAGTCATGTTTACTGTGGCGAGCAGGACGAGTGAGGGCCGCGGGAGAACGGCTCGAGTCATGTTTACTGTGGCGAGCAGGACGAGTGAGGGCCGCAGGAGAACGGCTCGAGTCATGTTTACTGTGGTGAGCAGGACGAGTGAGGGCCGCGGGAGAACGGCTCGAGTCATGTTTACTGTGGCGAGCAGGACGAGTGAGGGCCGCAGGAGAACGGCTCGAGTCATGTTTACTGTGGTGAGCAGGACGAGTGAGGGCCGCAGGAGAACGGCTCGAGTCATGTTTACTGTGGCGAGCAGGACGAGTGAGGGCCGCAGGAGAACGGCTCGAGTCATGTTTACTGTGGTGAGCAGGACGAGTGAGGGCCGCGGGAGAACGGCTCGAGTCATGTTTACTGTGGCGAGCAGGACGAGTGAGGGCCGCGGGAGAATGGTTCGAGTCATGTTTACTGTGGCAAGCAGGACGAGTGAGGGCTGCAGGAGAACGGCTCGAGTCATGTTTACTGTGGCGAGCAGGACGAGTGAGGGCCGCAGGAGAACGGCTCGAGTCATGTTTACTGTGGCGAGCAGGACGAGTGAGGGCCGCGGGAGAACGGCTCGAGTCATGTTTACTGTGGCGAGCAGGACGAGTGAGGGCCGCAGGAGAACGGCTCGAGTCATGTTTACTGTGGTGAGCAGGACGAGTGAGGGCCGCAGGAGAACGGCGCGAGTCATGTTTACTGTGGCGAGCAGGACGAGTGAGGGCCGTGGGAGAACGGCTCGAGTCATGTTTACTGTGGCGAGCAGGACGAGTGAGGGCCGCAGGAGAACGGCTTGAGTCATGTTTACTGTGGTGAGCAGGACGAGTGAGGGCCGCGGGAGAACGGCTCGAGTCATGTTTACTGTGGCGAGCAGGACGAGTGAGGGCCGCGGGAGAACGGCTCGAGTCATGTTTACTGTGGCGAGCAGGACGAGTGAGGGCCGCAGGAGAACGGCTCGAGTCATGTTTACTGTGGCGAGCAGGACGAGTGAGGGCCGCAGGAGAACGGCTCGAGTCATGTTTACTGTGGCGAGCAGGACGAGTGAGGGCCGCGGGAGAACGGCTCGAGTCATGTTTACTGTGGCGAGCAGGACGAGTGAGGGCCGCAGGAGAACGGCTCGAGTCATGTTTACTGTGGTGAGCAGGACGAGTGAGGGCCGCGGGAGAACGGCTCGAGTCATGTTTACTGTGGCGAGCAGGACGAGTGAGGGCCGCAGGAGAACGGCTCGAGTCATGTTTACTGTGGTGAGCAGGACGAGTGAGGGCCGCAGGAGAACGGCTCGAGTCATGTTTACTGTGGCGAGCAGGACGAGTGAGGGCCGCAGGAGAACGGCTCGAGTCATGTTTACTGTGGTGAGCAGGACGAGTGAGGGCCGCGGGAGAACGGCTCGAGTCATGTTTACTGTGGCGAGCAGGACGAGTGAGGGCCGCAGGAGAACGGCTCGAGTCATGTTTACTGTGGCGAGCAGGACGAGTGAGGGCCGCAGGAGAACGGCTCGAGTCATGTTTACTGTGGCGAGCAGGACGAGTGAGGGCCGCGGGAGAACGGCTCGAGTCATGTTTACTGTGGCGAGCAGGACGAGTGAGGGCCGCAGGAGAACGGCTCGAGTCATGTTTACTGTGGTGAGCAGGACGAGTGAGGGCCGCAGGAGAACGGCGCGAGTCATGTTTACTGTGGCGAGCAGGACGAGTGAGGGCCGTGGGAGAACGGCTCGAGTCATGTTTACTGTGGCGAGCAGGACGAGTGAGGGCCGCGGGAGAACGGCTCGAGTCATGTTTACTGTGGCGAGCAGGACGAGTGAGGGCCGCAGGAGAACGGCTCGAGTCATGTTTACTGTGGCGAGCAGGACGAGTGAGGGCCGCAGGAGAACGGCTCGAGTCATGTTTACTGTGGCGAGCAGGACGAGTGAGGGCCGCGGGAGAACGGCTCGAGTCATGTTTACTGTGGCGAGCAGGACGAGTGAGGGCCGCGGGAGAACGGCGCGAGTCATGTTTACTGTGGTGAGCAGGACGAGTGAGGGCCGCGGGAGAACGGCGCGAGTCATGTTTACTGTGGCGAGCAGGACGAGTGAGGGCCGCAGGAGAACGGCTCGAGTCATGTTTACTGTGGTGAGCAGGACGAGTGAGGGCCGCGGGAGAACGGCTCGAGTCATGTTTACTGTGGCGAGCAGGACGAGTGAGGGCCGCGGGAGAACGGCTCGAGTCATGTTTACTGTGGTGAGCAGGACGAGTGAGGGCCGCAGGAGAACGGCGCGAGTCATGTTTACTGTGGCGAGCAGGACGAGTGAGGGCCGCGGGAGAACGGCTCGAGTCATGTTTACTGTGGCGAGCAGGACGAGTGAGGGCCGCAGGAGAACGGCTCGAGTCATGTTTACTGTGGCGAGCAGGACGAGTGAGGGCCGCGAGAGAACGAGGGGGGGGAAGCACGGTAATTCGAAAATACTACTTTTTTATATCATTTCTACTGATACAAAGCTTAATGCTAAATCCTGAAGTGACCCTTTAATTTAACTGTCATTTTAACTGATGATAATAATAATAATAATACCCATAATTTAATAATACAGTTTATTTAATAATTTAATAATACTGTAAACCGTGATATTTTCTGAGACGTTATCATACTGTGAAAATCTCATACCATTACAACCCTACACGGGAGATTCCCCCACCCCCGCTGTTAAAAAAGTAACTCAGTAACTTTTACTCTGAGTAAATTTTAAATTAGCTACTTTTTACTTTTACTTGAGTAGATTTTAGACCGGTACTTTTACTTGTACTTAAGTAAAATTTCATTGAAGTAGTAGTACTTTTACTTGAGTAGAATATTGTATTACTCTTTCCACCTCTGTCCATGTCATAGTGTGAGAAATAACAGTATTGTCTTTCAATAGAGCAGTTTAACAGGCTTTTATCATATATCCTGACTCAGATAATGTGTTTCTATCAGCACACACTCAGAATAAAGTGAGATGATCTGCTGATGATCCTGAATGGCTTGTTGAATGAGTGTTGATAGTCTGAGGATCATCAATATTAACAGATCTGCTGAAAACACTCTTTATTTCATGACAATAGTTCCTGTTTTCACCTCATTTATTATGCTGATGTCTTCACATCTCCTGTAAATTGTCACTTAAAGCTCATTTCATTGGTGTCAGCAGACTGAGGGGATTTGTTGACTACAAATATGGAAGTATTTTTCAGTGTTCATCTTTTAAATAGTTTTTATGGCTATCATTTATATTTGGAAGACAATGTTTTATGTCTAGATATCTGCCTATATTTTAATGAAGAAGCAGGACAATGTTCTGGTTAGCAATAACAGAAGTTGTGAATTAGCATCATTGATGCATTGAATACATTGAAATATATTTGCATTGTTGTTCACTTATATTTATCATTTTGAAATATATTCTCAAATATATCAAAAATGTATTTTTGTGAGTGAATTCAGTACAATCGTGAACATAATTGCACAACTTTAAAGGGGATTTTCTCAATATTTTGATTTTTTTGCACCCTCAGATTCCAGATGTTCAAATAGTTGTATCTTGGCCAAATATTGCCCTATCCTAACAAACCATACATCAATGGAAAGCTTCTTTATTCAGCTTTCAGATGATGTATAAATCTCAATTTAATAAAATTGACCCATAAGACTGGTTTTGTGGTCCAGGGTCACATGTTGTTAGTAAATATATTGACATACAAATATATTCACATATTTAACTAATATATATATATAAAAAAATATATATATTTACATATATGTAACATATTTCAAATACATTTTGGCCAATTTCAAATATTTGCATATATACCACAAATATATTCTGAAAATATATTTCAAATATATTTCTTTTGTGTATGGGTAACCATCATAGAGTGAACGTTTATCATTTGCATGTGTTTTGTCTTGCCAATTTACACATTGAAGCGGTTTTAAACGCAGACGAATAGGCAAAATACAGCTCTAACAAAGATTAGGCTAATCTATATTTAATTTTTTCAGTAAATACAATAGTGTTGCTTTACATTTAGGCTAAATTATTACATTGCTGTACCTGAATACTACTATTAGGCTTTGTAACTTTGTTATATAGTATTCACCCATGCTTGAAATGTGTTTATTTGTTCTTATTTTAATATATTGAATGTTCACTTGTCTTTAATGAACTTTATCAGTTAGGCCAGATGTTTTTGCTGTGGTATCGATCAAAGTATTTTAAGATTTAAGTAATAAATGAAAAGCAAATTGACAAAAAATTGTTTTTGCTTATCTTCTCCATGACTCAAAAACCTTAAATGACATAAATGACACAAATGCTTAAAACAAATTCAGTAACTGATATATAACTGATTTTGGCAGAATTACATCATCACATGAAGCTCCTCCCACTGCAGTCACATCATCAGTGAAGCTCCTCCCACTGCAGTCACATCATCAGTGAAGCTCCTCCCACTGCAGTCACATCATAAGTGAAGCTCCTCCCACTGCAGTCACATCATCAGTGAAGCTCCTCCCACTGTAATTCCCCTATAAATGCTGTAAATTCCCATCAGCCACAAGTGAAGACGAGCATGAAAGCATCAGGAAGAGCTGAAATCTGCCAAGACTGAGTTTATTAAAGAGGACAGTGAGAACATGAGTGATCCAGAACCCTGCAGAATGAAACACACTGAAGATCCTGAAGAACAAAGAGGTTGGTGTTTATTCCTCATACATTCATGATGCTGGAGAACATTCATGTTAGAAACATTCAAGCACTTCATCACTTTTAGATAAACAGTTAAACTATGAAATGGATCAGAATGTTCTGGGTTTGTTTCAACAAATGGTCAGTAAAGGAAGGTTTGAGACATTTTTATATTGATTGTCAACATCAGATCAAGCTAAATACTATTTTAACTGTTTTATTTTACATTTATTTTATATCTGGTTCCCAATTTGCAACAACGTTACCAGAATTCTAGTCATTTTCAAAAATTTTAGGAATATTCAGTAAACACCAAGTTACTGATAAAGTTGTATTTGTCAAATATCATATAAGTTATTCATAGTTATAGAGTGTTGTTTAAAAAAAAATGTATAGCCTGCTATGTTCTTTCCTACATTCTTTCACAGACGTATTCAAGTTTAAACCCAATAAACGTATTATTCAATGCATTACTTCTTATAAATTTAATTAAATGCATTTATTTAATATTTTCATGTCAATCCGTGTTCAGTTTGACCACGAACCATGCGCTGTCACTTTAATTCAGCGCCTGAAGCACAAACGATCTCTGCACGCACCGCACTTGGACGGGCATCCGCGTGCAGTGAAAGCTACAACCTGTTGACATGGGTATGGTAAAAAAAATATGCACTGCAAACGGAGTAGGCCTATGTGTAAACCCCTTATTTACACTGCACACATCTGCGGCGCATTACGGTTCCGACAATGTTTTATTCCTACCTTCACGCGGTGTCAACTCACACCAGGAGCATTTCCACGTGTTTTGCCGATTTGTGGGCGCGATCAGCTCCGGTAGTCGTGTCGCAGCTGTAACGCGCCGCAGACTTGTCCAGTGTAAATAAGGGGTAAATAAGAGGTGAAACGGATACATTAACTCATACAATTTGTATTATGCATTTCCTGGACATGTTCTTGCTAACTAATCAAATACTTGAACAGACTACTGATCTATCTGTAAAACACAATCAGAAAGAGCTAAATTTTATGTTCACGAATTCACATATACTTAATTTTTAGTAAGCAGGAATAATTTCCGACTTTAAACAAATACCCATTTAAATGCTTAGGATGTTTGCGTTGTAAGACTGTTCAGGGAGACTTTCGATTTAAAGACGGTATCTCGTTATGCAATGTTTTCTTAGTCAAATCTTACAATTTCCTATTGATTCAATAGAACGCGTGAGCTCACTAGGGAATACCAATATGGCGGCGCGGTGGCTTCACTGTTTATGACGTCATGAGCTATCCAGTCATTCTATATAGATCAGTGAAAGAGCCCAGATGATGTCACTTCCTGAGTGTCACAGTTTTAAGAAATGCTCTGTTTTTAAAAGGAGGAAATCATGTCAGGAGTAACACAGGGTTGAGTGAATCATGTAGGACACAAATAATGCTAATACTTAAAAAAAAAAAAAAAATTTTTTAATTTAAACTAGTTAAAGCCACTCTACACTTTGAGCGTGTGAAGTTTCTACAGACACTGCAACGGCCGTGAAATGACGTCAAATTCTGTGGCAGCTTTTTTACAATCATAAATTCAACATATAACAAATAAAAATAATAAAAAATTTAAAAACAAACAATCCACTCCACTTGAATGCTAAACGCTTGTGTTATTTCTCACAGGGTTATTCACTGGAGCTTGTGTTTCTGGTGTCACACTTTCACAGGCGCATGAATGGAAGTCAGTGCAAGGAAAAGTCTATTAATATTAAATAATAATATTAATCTCAAATTTGGTGTCAAAACATGGCAGTATTGTATATTTTAATGTTAATATCATGTTAGATAATTGTGTCATTGATCAAATATATCCAATAGTTCTTGCTAAAGAAACATGGGATTCGTGCCTATAATGTTTTAAAAATAATAATTGGAAGATAAATTTACCTCATTCATGGAAAGTTTCAAGGACATATAATCAATTTATAAAAAGGCATCAAATTATCATAATATTTTATAGCAGTTGTTTACGTTCTACCATTACATCAGGGCTCACTTTCATGTCCTTTCACTTTATATTTTTCTCTTTTAATTATTTTGATGTACTGAAAATTCAATTTAATATTTTTTTCTTTCATGTCAGACCTGATGGAAGAGAGTGAGGAGAGAGAAGAACTGAGTGAAGTGGAGGAGGAGAGAGAAGAACTGAGTGAAGTGGAGGAGGAGAGAGAAGAACTGAGTGAAGTGAAGGAGGAGAGAGAAGAACTGAGAGAAGTGAAGGAGGAGAGAGAAGAACTGAGAGAAGTGAAGGAGGAGAGAGAAGAACTGAGTGAAGTGAAGGAGGAGAGAGAAGAACTGAGAGAAGTGGAGGAGGAGAGAGAAGAACTGAGTGAAGTGAAGGAGGAGAGAGAAGAACTGAGTGAAGTGAAGGAGGAGAGAGAAGAACTGAGAGAAGTGGAGGAGGAGAGAGAAGAACTGAGTGAAGTGGAGGAGGAGAGAGAAGAACTGAGTGAATATACATTTTTAAAGAAAAGACGAGCCAAGAAATCTTTCACCTGCACTCAGTGTGGAAACAGTTTCACCCGCAAACGAAATCTTGATGATCACATGAGAGTCCACACCGGAGAGAAGCCGTTCACATGTGATCAATGCGGGAAGAGTTTCAGTCAATCATCACACCTTAATGTTCACATGAGGATCCACATCGGAGAGAAGCCGTTCTCATGTGATCAATGCGGCAAAACATTTCTTAGGTCATCAAACCTGAAGACACACCTGAGAGTTCATAAAAAGGAGAAGCCGCATTCATGTTCTGTGTGTGGAAAGAGTTTTTCACTGCGGCATCATTTACATAGACATGCGAAAACTCACACTGGTGTGGGAGAGTACATGTGCTTTGAGTGTGAGAAGACTTTTGCTGCAGCGGACAGTTTAAAACAGCACCAGAGAATTCACACTGGAGAAAAACCTTACAAGTGTTCACACTGTGACAAGAGATTCAATCTGTCATCAACTCTGAAAAAACATGAGAGGATCCACACTGGAGAAAAACCTTACAAGTGTTCACACTGTGACAAGAGATTCAGTCAGTCATCATCTCTGAAAAAACATGAGAGGATCCACACTGGAGAAAAACCTTACAAGTGTTCACACTGTGACAAGAGATTCAGTCAGTCATCATCTCTGAAAAAACATGAGAGGATCCACACTGGAGAGAAAACATAAATACAACTTGTCAGTCCAAAAAAAGTACTGCACGAAAGATTTCACTAACCGCACTCAAAAACAGCTTTCCGGCTCTAACTTTACAACGGCATGACGTAAAGAAGAAATGTTTTCGCGGGTCTTATAGGTATTGCGTGCTGTACGTGCTGACGAAATTTGACGTACATGACGTGAGTTGTTTTTGTTCAAGGAAATCTCTCTGTTTCATCCGTCCCGCGTTTCAATCATCCCGGCTCTCCCCTACTGTATCTACTTGATCAAATATATCCTCCTGAGATTCAGACATATCTGACCTATAGAGTAGGAATAAACATTTTTATATTCATCTTATCCGTGACCACAATTGCTACATTTGTAAAATCCATTTGTCTGATATAAATGGTCAGTATTTTATAGGCTACTATAGGCTTTTTAATTCATAGTCTATTTGATTTTTATATTTAGATACAAAAGCAGGGCTGCAGTTTTCGCTGCATTTGAATGTTAAAGCGTATTTCCATGAAATATGAGACATTGTCTGTTCCTGAAACTTTTTAATGGGAGATGGAGAAAAATTATGTGGAATATCTCGTGCTTTTTCTAATTAGCCGTCAAAGCCCGGTTTGTTAACAATAGCCTCTGCTTATTTAACTTTAACAATACAACGCATACAACTTTCTAAATCAGCCATCGCAATAATCAAATGTGGACTAATTAGAGGATCGGAGCATAAGAAGTTAAACTAAGGTAAGAAAAACACAAAAGTGTTACAGCTTGTCTTCACACGTAAACAACACAACTCGCACGGCCGGTCGCCATGGGAACGCGTTAACAACACGTACGCACATGTAGGAACGTGTTACATATGATTTTAGGAAAATTATCAATTTCGTTTTGGCTCATTGTTTATGTGGCAGACATGAAAATCAACGAACCTCAATTACAAAGTAAAGTATATTCAGCTGATTATGTCTAAATGATGCATTCATTATTCCATAAAATGGACTTGTGGGGAGAAAAGTTGTGAGAATGACAGTTTCCAGGCCAAAAGAACTGGTTGATAAAATTGGGATAGCGGCAATCTTGTAATATTGTAGTTACATTTCAATAAGAATTGTATTATTACAGAAAGTTTGAAGAAGTTATTTAGATTATTTTTATAGTCGAGCAACTCCTCTAACGAAATCCAAATTTTAAGCAATTATTACTGTCAAATTATTATTTTTATGAAGCTTTGAACTTGGTACTTTACACAATGCACAATGAGCCGCCTAATGCATTTTCTGCCCATTTCGCAGCGCTGTTTCTCAGCCGCCTCAGAGGCTGCGTTAAATTGGACATTAGTCTATTATAGTAGAGCTACTCCTCTAACGAAATCCAAATTTTGAGCAATTATAACTGTGGAATAATATTTTTATGAAGCTTTGAACTTGGTACTTTACACAATGCACAATGAGCCGCCTATTGCATGTTCTGCCCAATTCGCGGCGCTTGTTTCTCGGCCGCCTCAGATGAAAGAAAAACCGATCATTAATATCCAGTTCATTACTCATTAAATGTGCAATAACAACAAAAACAAAACAAAAATTCCTTATTTTATATTGCATATTTGAGAAACAAAACCGTATGGGTGGAGATTTTTTGGCATTGTGTTTCTGTTGACTATTGCCTGTCTATATTATGTTTCAGCTCAGCGGATTTTTGGATAGATGAGAAAAGGAGATGGAAGTTTATAAGATTAAAAACAAGCTTAAAAGCAGAAAGCCGTTTTAAAAAACAAATCACACAAGGCTAAATGGGGAATCATACTAAATGCCATAACTGTATATTATGCTAGGCCTGCTGTATATAATTTGTCCAGTTTTTGTCTCCTTTATCTCTTTCAACACTAGAAGCACAAGGGGATTCAGTGATCCTGTCACAGTGTCTGGTTGTGTTCCCTTGTTTATCACTAGAGGTCCTCGTTCTCACGGTGTCCTTCACATTGACTTCAATTCCCAGCATTCTGTCTGTCACTCATCAGTTCATTGCACTCAGCTGTTCCCCGTAATCATTGTTCCCAGCTGTTCTGTGTTAGTCTTGTTAGATATGTGTATATATTCCCTGTCTGTGTTAGTATGTGTACGGAGTCGTTGTTTTATGTCCTCACACTTCTGTGTTCTACCCTTGCCTGAGCCTTGTTTGTGTTTTATGGTTTGGACTGCCTTTGTGGATTTTGACCCCTGCCTGGAGTACTTTGATTTTGGATTACCCTTTAAATAAAAGACTGCTGCATTTGGATCTTCTGTCCCCTGTGTGTGTTCGTGACAGAACGACTCCGTCCTCTCAGATCCAGCGGTATGTTTTTTAATATCTCATCCCCAGCCACCGAGCGGAGAGAAGGGAATTTTTTAAGGGGACCCGGTTGGTCAAGTTTCACGGAACCCGTGGAGGTCACAGAGGAGGATGTAGTCGGGAGACAATCCCTGTTCCGGTGGTCCCGGTTCCGGTGGTCCCGAGCCCGGGGGTCCGGAGAAGAAGGAAGAGACACAGTCCGTCTGCCCAGTCAGAGACTGTTCACATCACGTCTTCTGCCCAGTCAGAGACTGTTCACGTCCCGTCTGCCCAGTCAGAGACTGTTCACGTCCCGTCTGCCCAGTCAGAGACTGTTCACGTCCCGTCTGCCCAGTCAGAGACTGTTCACGTCCCGTCTGCCCAGTCAGAGACTGTTCACGTCCCGTCTGTCCAGTCAGAGACTGCTTACGTCCCGTCTGCCCAGTCAGAGACTGTTCACGTCCCGTCTGCCAAGCTAGAGACTGTTCACGTCCCGTCTGCCCAGTCAGAGACTGTTCACGTCCCGTCTGCCCAGTCAGAGACTGTTCACGTCCCGTCTGCCCAGTCAGAGACTGTTCACGTCCCGTCTGCCCAGTCAGAGACTGTTCACGTCCCGTCTGCCCAGCTAGAGACTGTTCACGTCCCGTCTGCCCAGCTAGAGACTGTTCACGTCCCGTCTGCCCAGCTAGAGACTGTTCACGTCCCGTCTGCCCAGCTAGAGACTGTTCACGTCCCGTCTGCCAAGCTAGAGACTGTTCACGTCCCGTCTGCCCAGTCAGAGACTGTTCACGTCCCGTCTGCCCAGTCAGAGACTGTTCACGTCCCGTCTGCCCAGTCAGAGACTGTTCACGTCCCGTCTGCCCAGTCAGAGACTGTTCACGTTCCGTCTGCCTTCATGGACCTGGACTATCTGGAGCGTCTGGCTCGGATCCTGGACATGCCCGTGTCTGCTGTTCCAGGGCCGGAGCCAGTGTCTCCTGTTCCAGGGCCGGAGCCAGTGTCTGCTGTTCCAGAGCCGGAGCCAGTGCCTGCTGTTCCAGAGCCGGAGCCAGTGCCTGCTGTTCCAGAGCCGGAGCCAGTGCCTGCTGTTCCAGAGCCGGAGCCAGTGCCTGCTGTTCCAGAGCCGGAGCCAGTGCCTGCTGCTCCAGAGCCGGAGCCAGTGCCTGCTGCTCCAGAGCCGGAGCCAGTGCCTGCTGTTCCAGAGCCGGAGCCAGTGCCTGCTGTTCCAGAGCCGGAGCCAGTGCCTGCTGTTCCAGAGCCGGAGCCAGTGCCTGCTGTTCCAGAGCCGGAGCCAGTGCCTGCTGTTCCAGAGCCGGAGCCAGTGCCTGCTGCTCCAGAGCCGGAGCCAGTGCCTGCTGTTCCAGAGCCGGAGTCAGTGCCTGCTGTTCCAGAGCCGGAGCCAGTGCCTGCTGTTCCAGAGCCGGAGCCAGTGCCTGCTGTTCCAGAGCCGGAGGCAGAGCCAGTGCCCGTTCCAGAGCCGGAGGCAGAGCCAGTGCCCGTTCCAGAGCCGGAGGCAGAGCCAGTGCCCGTTCCAGAGCCAGTGCCTGTTCCAGTGCCAGAGCCAGTGTTTGTTCCTGTGTTTGTGTCTGTTCTTTTGGCTGTTACAGTTCTTGTGTCTGTTCCCGAGCCGGTGTCTGTTCCCGAGCCGGTGTCTGTTCCCCGGTCCCCGGTTTGCTCTGGTCCCCGGTTAAGCCCTCACCCCTTGTTCCTGTCTCCCTTCACGGACCTGGCCCACCATCCCTCCCCCTGATCCTCCACCGTTCCACCTCTTTCCTGAACTCTTGTGTTGTGTTTTTGTGTGTTGTCGTTGAGCGTCTGGTAGCCGCTCCGTAGAGGGGAGGTTATGTCACAGTGTCTGGTTGTGTTCCCTTGTTTATCACTAGAGGTCCTCATTCTCACGGTGTCCTTCACATTGACTTCAATTCCCAGCATTCTGTCTGTCACTCATCAGTTCATTGCACTCAGCTGTTCCCCGTAATCATTGTTCCCAGCTGTTCTGTGTTAGTCTTGTTAGATATGTGTATATATTCCCTGTCTGTGTTAGTATGTGTACGGAGTCGTTGTTTTATGTCCTCACACTTCTGTGTTCTACCCTTGCCTGAGCCTTGTTTGTGTTTTATGGTTTGGACTGCCTTTGTGGATTTTGCCCCCTGTCTGGAGTACTTTGATTTTGGATTACCCTTTAAATAAAAGACTGCTGCATTTGGATCTTCTGTCCCCTGTGTGTGTTCGTGACAGATCCTGGAGCCTCCTGCACTAATGCTGTTCCCTCACCTTCAGTCTCAGATCCTTGGATCCTGCAAGACTTTACTTGCTCCTTATTTTTAATAAACATTAAACTTCCCAGTGTTGGTCTTTGTGATAAAGTGCAGATACACCTAAGTATGATTAGCGCACAATTTAGCACAGAATCTTTAGTTATATTGAGATATATCTCCTGAGTCCTGCTCCTGCTGACTTGAGCATATTTTCTCCTTTCTGTGTCGACTCTACAAGAACAACATAGAGGAAAGGACAGACAACATGCTTGACATGCAGTTTATTAGACGTTTATACATCTATTGAGCTAAATCAGTGCAAAATTATATATTTATATGTATGTCATTGACAAATAAAGTTTTTTTTATCTTTTCAAAACTGATGTGATGTATATTTTTGAGTGATGAACAATGTATTTAAACAAGTTTCAGTTGTTAACATTTCTAAGAGTTTAAATTCATTTGAAATGGAAAATGTACCAACCTACCCATACTTGAAATCTTTAGTTTTTACCAGTATTTGAGAGAGATCTACAAACCTTTCCACTCTGCCACAAGGGCCATTTAGGCTCCTCTGGACGATGCACTATCATGTATACTGTAATGACCATAATAAAAGAGCCATGTTTGCAGTTCTGCCATCCTGACATGCAAATTGCTGGACAAAAGTTTTTCAATGATCTCAACAGCTTTAAAACTACTGATATTTACAGCTCCATCGATCTGAATTGGGCCGAAGCTCTTCCTGGAAGTATCTGACGTCTACGCGAGTCACGTGACGGCCAAGCTTTTTGATCTCTATATGGCTCTGGTTTTGACTATCCATAAATATGTTTTGGATATTTTGACTAGTCATAATTATAATTTGACTAGTCAGAATAATATTTAGAGATATCTGCAATTCTAATTGCACTAGTAAGAAATCTGATTTGTAACCCCGGTATCCCGGCCACATTCCCTCCAATGGCCCTCGCCAATCATGGCCTCCTAATAACCCCCATCTATCACTCTCTCTCTTCTCCACCTATAGCTGGGGTGTGTGTGTGTGTGTGTCGTTGTTCTGTGGCTGCCGTCGCATCATCCCAGTGGATGCTCACTGGTGGTGTTGAGGAGAGATGAGAAAACAAAAACTTATTTTGTGTTCCACATAACAGTGAGTGAATAATGAATTTGCATTACTGTTAAAATATGCTTTTAAAAGTAATAACTAACCTTTGCATTTCACTGTTGACAGTGGGTGCTGGAGTGGGCCTATTTGTCCCTGTATTAGGAGATCCACTAGGCTTTCCAGAGACAGATATATGTGTCCTGTCCTTTGCTCATGAATGAAATCTGTCATGAGTGAGTGTGTAGCTGTTTTAAAGGACTGGTTATCGCGTTTCCTCCAAAGCTGCTAATGCTGAAAATACATGTTATCTAAAGTAACTTTTTAAAAGAAGATGGCATCAAACTCTTGCAGATTGTTTTGCATTTTAAGATTCTCTAGGTTTGATGCTAAGAACACATGTAATTTCAATTCAGTCAATTTCATTATTATTTTATTTTTCATTAGCAGGACCTCCAGCTCTGGTGTCACCCAAGAAGCTGACAATGCTGGTAAGTTTAGGCCTACATCGACAATAAATTAACAATTATTCACCGCTTGGAAAACTAACATCCAACATATGTCAACTTACTAAAATTAATAAGTAGTTAATAGCCACCTTATAGGTCAAGTATTGGCACCTTATTGCATTCTCGACTTAATTATTATTATTTATTTTTTTGCAAATTACTTTTTCCCAAGGAGACCATGTATGCATATACACAAATATACACAAATAAGGTAAATCCAAACAACAGATTATCAAACAAACAGATTATCCAAACAAGTTTGTATTTTAATAGTTCTATTGAAATGTAGGCTACCTTATTCTTATTATTGTTACTATTGATCTTGTTTGTGGTGTTTTAGATGTTAATTTTGTTTATTTGATAAATTCAAAATGTTCTATTTATTATTTTATATAATATTTTATTTAAATGTTATTCTATTTGCTCTATTTAATTTAAATGATATATATGCTGTAGTTTGTGCCTCTTAAACTCTGGTGTAACTGATATAAATGACAGACACGACTTGTTGAACTGCTGATAACGACGGAACTTGCGGCCATAGTTGGCTAACGATGCTTTGGGGAAACGCACCCCAGATGAGTCAATCGAGAGTCAGCGAGAAGCTCTTCTGATTGGCTACATGAAGGTGGACCCGCCCTCCTCTTCACGCTTGCAAAACTCTATAATGAGTGAGAGAATCGCAACTGTACAAATCTGGTTATTTCGGGAACTTTTTGCCTCATGTACACAACAAGTCATTTAGACATTTGCAACAGTTTATTTTTTATGCATACAGATACGCATGTTGTTTTCGGTTGCAAATCACTGTTCACAGGCCTGCGATGACTGTGGCCGTATTTCGTGCCAAAATAAACGTGCCAAAAGTGTAAGCGCGGAAAAATGGAAGTCAGAAGAATACAGATCATATTTATTTTGCTTTAGCGTAAAGCTGCAGTTTCACAATACATGAATTACACTTACGAAAACAAGTCAAATGTTGCAGATTTTTTTTTCTTACGCTTGAAATGCGATTTACACCTTTACAAATCTTCTCTTGCGCATGCAAAGTTAATTTACGCTTGCAATCTTATGCACACTTTCACAAATCTTACCCTGCATGCGATTCTTTATGACACCATTTTACCTTCATAGTAGTTATCAAACGATCAAACTAGCTATATTTAGATTAATTTGGTCATATTATGCTGCTGTAATTATTTATCTGTAGTGGTTGATGAAGATGAGTGTCATTGGTGATTGTTTTTGTGTTATTGATGTTTTATCCATGTCATAGTGTGAGAAATTACAGTATTGTCTTTCAATAGAGCAGTTTAACAGGCTTTTATCATCTATCCTGACTCAGATAATGTGTTTCTATCAGCACACACTCAGAATAAAGTGAGATGATCTGCTGATGATCCTGAATGGCTTGTTGAATGAGTGTTGATAGTCTGAGGACCATCAATATTAACAGATCTGCTGAAAACACTCTTTATTTCATGACAATAGTGCCTGTTTTCACCTCATTTATTATGCTGATGTCTTCACATCTCCTGTACACTGACACTTAAAGCTCATTTCATTGGTGTCAGCAGACTGAGGGGATTTGTTGGCTACTATATGTATGTTTATGTGTTTGTGATTTTAACTGTTTTTCTTACCCTTATTTATATTTGGAAGAATTTAAATGATTTTATTTTATTTTCTATATTTCTAGGTACGTGTATGTCTAGGTACCTTTTATGAAGAAGCAGAATAATGTTAGGATTAGCAATTAAAATAATAAAAAATAATTAAAGAATTTGCACCAGTTACTGTACAATGAATAGATAGACAGACATAAATGCTTAGAAGTGTAATTTATTATAAAAACAAATTAAGTAATTTATATTTTTGATTTAGGCAGCTCATCCCACACTGGAATACATCATCAGTGAAGCTCCTCCCACAGTAATCACATCATCAGTGAAGCTCCTCCCACTGCACTCACATCATCAGTGAAGCTCCTCCCACAGTAATTCTCCAATAAATGCTGTAAATTCCCATCAGCTACAAGTGAAGACAAGCATGAAAGCATCAGGAAGAGCTGAAATCTGCCGAGACTGAGTTTATTAAAGAGGACAGTGAGAACATGAGTGATCCAGAATCCTGCAGAATGAAACACACTGAAGATCCTGAAGAACAAAGAGGTTGGTGTTTATTCTTCATTCATTCATGATGCTGAAGAACATTCATGTTAGAAACATTCAAGCACTTCATCACATTTAGATAAACAGTTAATCTATGAAATGGTACAGAATGTTCTGGGTTTTTCTTCAACAAATGCTCAGTAAAGGAAGATTTGAGACATTTTTATATTGTTTGTCAACATCAGATCAAACTAAATACTATTTTAACTGTTTTATTTGATATTTATTTTATATCTGGTTCCCAATTTGCAACAACGTTACCAGAATTCTAGTCATTTTCAAAAATGTCAGGAGTAATCAGTAAACACCAAGTTACTGATAAAGTTGTATTTGTCAAATATCGTATAAGTTATTCACAGTTATAGAGATTCTTCTTATCTACCATTATCTTCTTCTTACAGTAACTTTAGTAACAGGGTTGATGAATACAGTCAATGCTACAGTTTGTACTGAGACAATGGATGGAGATTATTCTCTTGTCTTTGTCATGTGGATGAAGGATGAACCCAAATGCAGACGGAAAACGACACTCAATGTTTATTAATACACAGAAAACAAAACCCACAAGGGGTTAAAACAATGGCAAATCTGACGAGGGAAGACTAAACTAGACTAACACTTGACAAACTAGACTATAAACTAACAACAGAAACAGGATCAGTAATTCACTAGACAAAACTCCCACAGGTAAGTTAACACTCAGGTAAGAATCACAATGAACCGACACAGGACAGCAAACACAAGGGGATGATATAGGGAGACACTAATGACAAGAACAGGTGACACTGACTAGGTAATAATGACAAGACGAGGATAAGAAGGGGGTGGGGTTACGTAACGAGACAACACAAGCACATGGCTCAAACACAAGGCCATGCGCTTGCACACAAAACACGGGTCTGCCATGATCCTGCCTCAAGACTAGAGAAAATCAAGGACACGAGGGCAGAATCATGACAGTCTTCCCATCATGCAGTAGAAAGAGCCCAGATGATGTCACAGTTTTAAGAAATGCTCTGTTCATGTCAGGAGTAACACAGGGTTGAGTGAAACATGTAGGACACAGTTAAAGCTAATACAAATAGTTAATTTAAAGCTAGTTAAAGCCACTCTACGCTTTGAGCGTGTGAAGTTTCGACAGACGCTGCAACAGTCGTGAAATGACGTCACATTCTGCTGAAGTTTTTTTACAAACATACATTTAACGAATATTAATAATTCAAAATTTAAAAATAAACAATACACTCCACTTGAATGCTAAATGGTTGTGTTATTTCTCACAGGGTTATTCACTTGAGCTTGTGTTTCTGGTGTCCCACTTTCACATGCGTCAGTGCAAGGAAAAGTCTAGTGTGAACGGCCATTAATAATTAAAACGTTTTAGTCAAATAAATATCAATCTCAAAGTTGGTGTCGAAACATGGCAGTATTGTATATTTCAATGTTAATATTTGATAAATTATCTAACATGATATATTTAATAGTTCTTGCTAAAGAAACATGGGATTCGTGCCTATAATGTTTTAAAAATAATAATTGGAAGATAAATGAGAGTTTTTCTTTCATGTCAGACCCGATGGAAGAGAGCGAGGAGAGTGAAGAACTGAGTGAAGTGGAGGAGGAGAGAGAAGAACTGAGTGAAGTGGAGGAGGAGAGTGAAGAACTGAGTGAAGTGAAGGAGGAGAGAGAAGAACTGAGTGAAGTGGAGGAGGAGAGAGAAGAACTGAGTGAAGTGGAGGAGGAGAGAGAAGAACTGAGTGAAGTGGAGGAGGAGAGAGAAGAACTGAGTGAAGTGGAGAAGGAGAGAGAAGAACTGAGTGAAGTGGAGGAGGAGAGAGAAGAACTGAGTGAAGTGGAGGAGGAGAGAGAAGAACTGAGTGAAGTGAAGGAGGAGAGAGAAGAACTGAGTGAAGTGGAGGAGGAGAGAGAAGAACTGAGTGAAGTGGAGAAGGAGAGAGAAGAACTGAGTGAAGTGAAGGAGGAGAGAGAAGAACTGAGTGAAGTGAAGGAGGAGAGAGAAGAACTGAATGAAGTGAAGGAGGAGAGAGAAGAACTGAGTGAAGTGGAGGAGGAGAGAGAAGAACTGAGTGAAGTGGAGGAGGAGAGAGAAGAACTGAGTGAAGTGGAGGAGGAGAGAGAAGAACTGAGTGAAGTGAAGGAGGAGAGAGAAGAACTGAGTGAAGTGGAGGAGGAGAGAGAAGAACTGAGTGAAGTGGAGGAGGAGAGAGAAGAACTGAGTGAAGTGGAGGAGGAGAGAGAAGAACTGAGTGAAGTGAAGGAGGAGAGAGAAGAACTGAGTGAAGTGGAGGAGGAGAGAGAAGAACTGAGTGAAGTGAAGGAGGAGAGAGAAGAACTGAGTGAAGTGAAGGAGGAGAGAGAAGAACTGAATGAAGTGAAGGAGGAGAGAGAAGAACTGAGTGAAGTGGAGGAGGAGAGAGAAGAACTGAGTGAAGTGGAGGAGGAGAGAGAAGAACTGAGTGAAGTGGAGGAGGAGAGAGAAGAACTGAGTGAAGTGGAGAAGGAGAGAGAAGAACTGAGTGAAGTGGAGAAGGAGAGAGAAGAACTGAGTGAAGTGGAGGAGGAGAGAGAAGAACTGAGTGAAGTGGAGAAGGAGACAGAAGAACTGAGTGAAGTGAAGGAGGAGAGAGAAGAACTGAGTGAAGTGGAGAAGGAGAGAGAAGAACTGAGTGAAGTGGAGAAGGAGAGAGAAGAACTGAGTGAAGTGGAGAAGGAGAGAGAAGGAGGAGAGAGAAGAACTGAGTGAAGTGGAGAAGGAGAGAGAAGAACTGAGTGAAGTGGAGAAGGAGACAGAAGAACTGAGTGAAGTGAAGGAGGAGAGAGAAGAACTGAGTGAAGTGGAGGAGGAGAGAGAAGAACTGAGTGAAGTGGAGAAGGAGAGAGAAGAACTGAGTGAAGTGAAGGAGGAGAGAGAAGAACTGAGTGAAGTGGAGGAGGAGAGAGAAGAACTGAGTGAAGTGAAGGAGGAGAGAGAAGAACTGAGTGAAGTGGAGGAGGAGAGAGAAGAACTGAGTGAAGTGGAGAAGGAGAGAGAAGGAGGAGAGAGAAGAACTGAGTGAAGTGAAGGAGGAGAGAGAAGAACTGAGTGAAGTGAAGGAGGAGAGAGAAGAACTGAGTGAAGTGGAGGAGGAGAGAGAAGAACTGAGTGAAGTGGAGGAGGAGAGAGAAGAACTGAGTGAAGTGAAGGAGGAGAGAGAAGAACTGAGTGAAGTGAAGGAGGAGAGAGAAGAACTGAGTGAAGTGAAGGAGGAGAGAGAAGAACTGAGTGAAGTGAAGGAGGAGAGAGAAGAACTGAGTGAAGTGAAGGAGGAGAGAGAAGAACTGAGTGAAGTGAAGGAGGAGAGAGAAGAACTGAGTGAAGTGAAGGAGGAGAGAGAAGAAATGAGTGAAGTGGAGGAGGAGAGAGAAGAACTGAGTGAAGTGAAGGAGGAGAGAGAAGAACTGAGTGAAGTGAAGGAGGAGAGAGAAGAAATGAGTGAAGTGGAGGAGGAGAGAGAAGAACTGAGTGAAGTGGAGAAGGAGAGAGAAGAACTGAGTGAAGTGGAGAAGGAGAGAGAAGAACTGAGTGAAGTGAAGGAGGAGAGAGAAGAACTGAGTGAAGTGAAGGAGGAGAGAGAAGAACTGAGTGAAGTGGAGGAGGAGAGAGAAGAACTGAGTGAAGTGAAGGAGGAGAGAGAAGAACTGAGTGAAGTGGAGGAGGAGAGAGAAGAACTGAGTGAAGTGGAGAAGGAGAGAGAAGGAGGAGAGAGAAGAACTGAGTGAAGTGAAGGAGGAGAGAGAAGAACTGAGTGAAGTGGAGGAGGAGAGAGAAGAACTGAGTGAAGTGGAGGAGGAGAGAGAAGAACTGAGTGAAGTGAAGGAGGAGAGAGAAGAACTGAGTGAAGTGAAGGAGGAGAGAGAAGAACTGAGTGAAGTGGAGGAGGAGAGTGAAGAACTGAGAGAAGTGAAGGAGGAGAGAGAAGAACTGAGTGAAGTGGAGGAGGAGAGAGAAGAACTGAGTGAAGTGAAGGAGGAGAGAGAAGAACTGAGTGAAGTGGAGGAGGAGAGTGAAGAACTGAGAGAAGTGAAGGAGGAGAGAGAAGAACTGAGTGAAGTGAAGGAGGAGAGAGAAGAACTGAGTGAAGTGGAGGAGGAGAGAGAAGAACTGAGTGAAGTGAAGAAGGAGAGAGAAGAACTGAGTGAAGTGAAGGAGGAGAGAGAAGAACTGAGTGAAGTGGAGGAGGAACATCATGTCCAACCTGGAGAAAAACCTTTGAATCGCTCAAAGACTAAACAGACATTTTTAAAGAAAAGAAGAGCAGAGAAATCTTTCACCTGCACTCAGTGTGGAAACAGCTTCACATTAAAACAAAATCTTGAGGTTCACATGAGGATCCACACTGGAGAGAAGCCGTTCACATGTGATCAGTGTGGAAAGAGTTTCAGGCGATCAGAACACCTTAAGAGACACAAGATAATTCACACTGGAGAAAAGCCACATATGTGTGTTCATTGTGGAAACAGCTTCCCATTAAAACAAAATCTTGAGGTTCACATGAGGATCCACACCGGAGAGAAGCCGTATACATGTGGTCAATGCGGTAAAACATTTCTTAGTGCATCAGTCCTGAAGAGACACCTGACAGTTCATATGAAGGAGAAGCCACATTCATGTTCTGTGTGTGGAAAGAGTTTTTCACTGCAGCAAAATGTACATGCACATCAGAAAATTCATGGTGTAAAAGCTCATATGTGCTTTAAGTGTGAGAAGACTTTTACTACAGCGAACTGTTTAAAACGGCACCAGAGAATTCACACTGGAGAAAAACCTTACAAGTGTTCACACTGTGACAAGAGATTCAGTCGGTCATCATCTCTGAAATCACATGAGAGGATCCACACTGGAGAAAAACCTTACAAGTGTTCACACTGTGACAAGAGATTCAGTCGGTCATCATCTCTGAAATCACATGAGAGGATCCACACTGGAGAAAAACCTTACAAGTGTTCACACTGCGACAAGAGATTCAGTCAGTCATCTCTGAAAACACATGAGAAGATCCACAGCAGAGAGAAACCGCACATGTGTGATCAGTGTGGAATGAGTTTCAGATTCAAATCAAGTCTTAAGCCTCACACGAGAATTCACATCGGAAAGAAACCGCACACGTGTGATTAGTGCGGAGCGAGTATCTCTATTAAAACTCACCTGAAGGATCCATACAGTGGAGAAACCACAACACCACAGTCTGAAATCACAGTAAATAGGGCATCTGTATGTGCTGAGAAACAAAGTTAGTTTCCTATTGCTATTCCTATTCCTATTTCCAATTGACCCAATTCTCACGCTCTCACGCCACACCCCCGATTTCTCACGCTGAAGTGTCAACCCGGTCGGTCAAATGCCTGAAAGATGAGTTTATCTACCTGTTGAGCCACTCGTGATCGACTAGTTTTACCACAAATTAGTTCAAATATCCTGTAATCTAGAGCGAGCATGCATGCGAGACAGATATTGAGCACCAAACCACACGCGCGAGCACGGCAGAGAGGAAAGCGAGAGACCTTGCTTGTGCAGACAGCATCCGCCCCCAAAATGTATTTGATATTTGAGAAGTGACTGAAGGGTCTGGCTCATGCCTGGAATGCAATAACAGTGCTTGCTCATTTAGCCCGGCCTCCAGAAATGAAATATGGACAGATTAGTGCTGATGAACTGAACAAATGGCACCGTGGAGTAAAGGAATGACTTGTTTTGAGCCGAGAAACGCAGACTTGACCTCGCTGGGTCACTCAACCAGGGTCACTCAATGTGCTTAAACCAGGGTCTTGGTGCCATCTGGATAATCTATAGATGATACATTTCTGCCTATCTGTTCATGTGTGGAACATTTCTGTTTATCTATTTCTTGGCCAATCAGAATCATTAAACCTGTAGCTTAGTAACCTTAAGGTATAATGGTTGTGGAAATGTGAATGTAAGCAGAGCGGCCTACGAACTCCTTGTGAGTCTTGAAGCTGACTTCTGCCTGATGAAACTGCAAACTATCTTCAGTAAAACTTTTCTTCAATTTATTATAATTCTGACTCGTCTTCAATCGTTTGCACGTTGACTCCATGTTTTAATTCATCATATCTGGTCCATGGGTCTTTAACTGTAAATTCCTCTACAATGGCAGAAAAAAGGTAATTCTGCCAAATAGTTCTAAAACGGCAGCAGAAACACTTGAGATTGATTTCCCTCACAGATCTCAAACTTTACCTCTTGACTTGACATTCAGTAACAGTTCTCACTCCAAACATCCAGACAATCACACAAACGAACACAAAATCTCTCAGGTCTGAATGAACTCCACATATTCTCCTCATGCTCGCTGCTGCTGCACTAAATGTGTATTTCAGGAGGAAGACGTCAGAAAAGACGCACAAGTATCGCTGCGATCGATGAGAACAATACAGAAATGAGTCTGTCGCTTAATCAAACTGTATAAAGTGCGTTTGGTTGTGTTAATATGAAAAATACCGCCATCTACTGGACTATTTCACAGGAGTGTGTAAAATTGAAGTTGGCAATTGACACATTAAATCATAAAAAAAAAAAAACTCTTAATTCTTCTAATTAAACCAGTATCTTTAAGATACATTATGAAATACTTGATTCTTCGTCCCTGTATTCCTTGCTCCTGTAAAATATAATGGATGCCATTTTCTGCATCAAATTCTTTCCATTTCTGTCTGATTCGGTCAAATGTCTTATTTTTAAATAAAACATGGATAACATCCTCCAGAACTTTGCATTCACAGCACATACCATTACTTTTATCTATTAAGGCTAATGTGGAATTAAGACCTGTGTGGCCCAACCTCAATCTGGTTAAAACAACTTCTTCATGCCTATTAAGACCCAATGATGTGATTCTTTTGCTCTGGTTCCTATGATAGTGTCTGGCATTACTCTCTGATTCCCATTCATCTTGCCATCTTAGCATCATTTCTGATTTGATTAATGCTTTAGCATCTCCTTTGCCCAATGGAATGTGAACTCCTGTATAGTATATGTGTGTGTGTGTGTGTGTGTGTATGAGTGGCACTGAAGACAAATGTTCACAGACCGACTATTCCCATAAAACTCAAAACAAAACGAGACTGTATTTGAATTAAACAACCGTTTTTATATATGTGTGTGTGTGTGTGTGTGTGTGTGTGTGTGTGTGTGTGTGGGGTGAATGGCACTGAAGCTAAACTTCCCCAGGCCGAAGCTTCCCCATTCTCTTAAGACGCCCCAGACAGTTATTATATTTATAAATATACAACATATAATAGTATTATTATACAACATATTGGTTGTATTATAATATTATAATACAACATTCATTATTTTTAACATATGTAAATTGTGTGTGTTGTGTGTGAGTTTGTGTGTGTGTGTGTGTGTGTGTGTGTGTGTGTGTGTGTGTGTGTGTGTGTGTGTAGTATTAGGAGTAACAGGAGAAATGCTGTTAGGCTAACTAGCATGTCAAGATACCTGTGTCTCCATCAGATGAATCTCATGAATCGCAGCATGGTTCAAGCCACTGACAGAGAGATGGGACTCATGGTTGTCAAACAAAAGGAGACATGGCTTCTCTTTTGTGCATTTAGTATTCTCCACAAAATGCTTCAGGAATTCAACAAAGTGTTCTTCCTTCATCCATCCTGACGGGTTTGCACCTCGTCCCCTTGAAATTATAAGGTTCTATCTGACATTTTTGTCAAAACTGAGTTATTCACATATTCTTATTCTGTGACAACTTATTAACATTATGTGATGTGTTTTTTTAAGTTGTGTACATTGTGGGACTTTTTATTGAAAAAACAAAAAGGTTCTATCTACAAAGTCGAACTCTAACTTGGCTCTATAAGGTTCTATCTGCGTGAGCCAATCAGCACTTCCAATGCTCAGAAGAGGACCAATCAGAATCAACTTTATATGTCGTGTCGCCGGCTTTTTCCTTGAAGACAAGAAGAAACCCCATAAAGGCATAATGCTATACATTTACAGTAAATTAAATATTCACTAAATTGTGTAGTGTTATGAAGTGGCTTAACTTTATATTTTGCCATTTTCTTTATAGTGTATTGGTTATTATTATTAATTATTAATGAGGTTATTATTAATAACTATTATTATTATAGTTAATATTATCTGAATTATTCAAATATGCAGTGAGTAAATAATACTATTTTAGAAAACCATTTAACATGCAAGTGTGTGTGTGTGTGTGTGTGTGTGTGTGTGTGTGTGTGTGTGTGTGTGTGTGTGTGTGTGTGTGTGAAAGTGTGTGAGAGTGTGTGTGAGTGAGTGAGTGAGAGAGAGTGTGTGTGATTAAAATTAGTCTGACATTTTTTGTGATCATATAGTCAGTGAATCATTTTTTAATGATTATTAAACTTTATGAATTAATTTGCTGAAGCATGTCGGTTTTCTTGTAGTTTTTAAAGTCTTAAAATGTCTTATTTTTTACAATATTAAGGCTTAAAGGTCAAATAGTTAATTTAATTGATGGGGTCTTAATTACAACAATAAACGTTAGCATGTTATTT
Organism: Semotilus atromaculatus; assembly: GCA_031834385.1. Classification (NCBI taxonomy): domain Eukaryota; kingdom Metazoa; phylum Chordata; class Actinopteri; order Cypriniformes; family Leuciscidae; genus Semotilus; species Semotilus atromaculatus. The sequence goes on from JAULUF010000098.1 coordinate 1,030,398, forward strand.
CAGCCATACTGATGTCTAGAGAGAAAGCCCTGGCCAACTTTAGCTGGAGTAAAGTCCTGCTCAGATGTATTACAGCTGCTTTCTGTCTAAACCTTGATTACTACTATCCTTGATTACTACTATCCTTGATAAGGTAGTTGGCTACTACCTTAATGTAAAGAGTAATTTCTTATTACTCCTATGATAAGCAAGCACTACATCACAGAAAGTGCTGGGAATATTTAAGGTCTCATCTTGTTTTATTTCAGACCTTAATAAACATGGCAAACTTACAAAACATTGATGAGTCAAACAAGTTCTGTAGCTTTACAAAAGGAATATGCTACAACTGTAAAAAAAAAAGAATAAATAAAATATAAAAAAATAAAATGTGTGCTTCCTGTTTTACAGAGGTAGCTATACAAAACAGACATCTTCTGTTAAAATAAGTGCTTCCAATGCACAAAGTGCAATCTCTTACTGTAACAAATTTACATACTAATATACTTACAACTGTAAGGTTTTTGAAACTAGTATGATTCACTAGTATGATTCACACACTATTTATTTATCAGCAACCAAAAAATTAAATAAAACAAAAACTATAATAAAATATATTATTTATAAATAAAGAAAACGGTTTATGCACACACACACACACAAACATCTTTGTGGGGACTCTCCATAGGCGTAATGGTTTTTATACTGTACAAACTATATATTCTGTCCCCTTACACTGCCCCTGTCCCTAAACCTACCCATCACAGGAGACATTCTGCATTTTTACATTTTCAAAAAACATAGTATGATTTATACGCTGTTTTCCTCATGGGTACCGCTGACTGGTCGGGGTCCCCACAATGTAGGTGATCTCAGGTTTTACTATACTTGTGGGGACATTTGGTCCCCACAATGTAATATAAACATGACCACACACACACACACACACACACACACATAAAGGATATAAAAAATATATTGTATGATATATAGTATGATTTAACCCACTGGTAACAAAAAAAGTGCAATCTTACAACTGAAAAGATGGGCTTCATCATGGCTTCATCGCGGGGTTTGCAGCTTTTCGATGATGTTCACGTCACGTAATTACGTCACTTCACAACGTTCCCATGGCAACAGGGGGACCGGCTGCTCGTGTGTGAAGTAAACGCAACATTTTCCACCTTTCTGCTAAGATATATGTGACTTTTTTGCGACGAAAATGCGGGGATTATGAAATCATGCAATCTCTGCATATTTTGCGAGGAAATCAGCAATTTATGCGGCGAGATTGCGGAGTATTTGAAAAAATGCGACCCCCGCATAAATGTGCGGACTTTGGCTGATTTTGCATTGAATTCAGTGATCGCATAATCGCGTTTTTCTGGAGGGACTGAATAACATTTCTCTCCGGGATGAGCTCATATTGTGGCCATAGTTTGAGCACACACTGAGAGCGCCGCAAGTTCCTCTTTTAGCATAATATAATATAAATGTATTAATTTATGCATTTTACATGTTAAAACATAATATTTTACAATATCATATGATATTGTAAAATATTATGTTTTAACATATGTAAAATGCATAAATAAATACATTTATAACCAATTGGGTATAATGGGGTTGTTTGGCACATGAGTCACCCACACCACCCACATTAGGACACACCTCTTTACTGAAATGATGTTAGCCACATAGCATCACTCATCAGAGACTTTTACATTTAATATAAAAATATAGCTGATCCTATCTATATCAACTGAAATCTATCATATCTATCTATCATAGTTCTAAAATGTATTTAATGGGGAGAACGTTTAACAGAATAAAACAGAAAAATGATCCTCACCTCAACAGTTAGTGACAGTTTGATGCTTTTAGTAAATGGTGTGTTCAGGTCAAGAGTCACTTTAATGTCAGGTTTTTGTGGCAGCGCCCTCTAGTGTACTGGCATTGAACTGTGTGCCAACCGACCCTTGACCCAACCAGCCCCGCTCTCCTGTAGTCGAAAGACAAACTGCTGCCGCCTATTTCTGGGTATTTACTTGGTGAAATTGCTAGCCAATTTTCATCATACATCTCACACAATTACACACCACGTTCCTTGTTTCAGTTTAACCTAATACCCACATTAACTGCACGACAAACAGTGCTAATATTGCCGACCTGATTTCAATTTATTTATTTATCAGCAACCAAAAAATTAAATAAAACAAAAACTATAATAAAATATATTATTTATAAATAAAGAAAACGGTTTATGCACACACACACACAAACATCTTTGTGGGGACTCTCCATAGGCGTAATGGTTTTTATACTGTACAAACTATATATTCTGTCCCCTTACACTGCCCCTGTCCCTAAACCTACCCATCACAGGAGACATTCTGCATTTTTACATTTTAAAAAAACATAGTATGATTTATACGCTGTTTTCCTCATGGGGACCGCTGACTGGTCCCCACAATGTAGGTGATCTCAGGTTTTACTATACTTGTGGGGACATTTGGTCCCCACAATGTAATATAAACATGACCACACACACACACACACACACACACACACATAAAGGATATAAAAAATATATTGTATATTTGTATATTTGAGCTATAAATATATCTATATAAATACAGATGTCTTTACCTGTGAGAAGTGAAGAGAGAATGATCAGTCCCAGCAGACACAGATCACACTTATCAGACATTTCTGTTTCTGTCCGTCTGTCTCTTCATTATATATAGTTACAGCTCCTCCTCTTCATTGTATATAGTTACAGCTCCTCCTCTTCATTGTTACAGCTCCTCCTTTAAACATCATCAGCTCATAGTTGCGGTGTGTGTGTGTGTGTGTCTGTTTACTGGCAGTTAAACTAAAACAGTTTATTGGCTACTTTTGCACACGAGAGAATTACTGTTAGTTTCACTTCTTTATCTGAGCAGTTTCCTGCATGACGAAATCAAATCTAGAAATAAAATAATTGCATTATTAGTGATAGAATTAGTTTGCTACTGAAAATGTTTCCATATATGCACACACTTCATGAGCGTCTGTAAAGCAGATATTAAATGTCTTCAGGAAGAGTTTCTACACATGGATTATAATATTCTGCTTTACTCTCTCCAGCCCTGAGAAATAGATCAGATCCAGACTCCTTTATTAACACTACAAACACCGAATGCCAGTCATTTCCCCTTTGGCCGATGGATTTCTCAGTGACGAGCCGCTCTGACGAGGATTATTCTCGGTCAGCAGTTTTGTGTGCGGAGACACAGGCTGAGCTGTTTAAAGAGATTCAGAGATGCTTTAGAGTCTATTTCAAATTTGTTTGGATTACCTGTTGGATTTATTAAATATGACCTATTGGCTTTCATCATCTTCGTGTGTTTCTACTCCTACAGTCTCTTTGTGTTGTGGTTTGAGTTCTAGTATTTTCAGGAGTGTGTCATCGCTTGCGTTGAGAACTCAGTTAGTTTGACCGCACTGGTTTAACACACACACACACACACACACACACACACACACACACACACAAACACACACACACACACACACACACACGCACACAACTGTGATCATCTCTAAGACGCGTGTGAACTCTCACACATTCAGAAAACAGTTCCTCTTCTTTCTACAACTGAATTGCTCAACTTTTTCCCAGTTCAATAAATGTTTGCTATAGTTGCTACAAACCATTTACAAATTCACTGTTAGTTTAATTGGTGCAATGTGTCTAAAATATTTATTTCAATGATTTTATAAAAAGCAGGGTTCCTCAAACACACACCTGACTGTGTTTTATTTATTCACCCTTTTTTTTTAACTTATATAAATCTGCAACAGCAGGTATAGGCCTTTTAGTCTCTTTTAAAAAGGCACTGTTAAATAAATGATTGTCTGTTTATAAAAGCAACCAAGAAAAAGGCTGAGAAAAAAAAAAAACAGATGCTCCTGCACCCTGGTAGAAGAGCTGACCCTTGGGTTGAATGTGAATGGACCTGTTGTGAAGGGCATCCCTGCGTTCAGCTCTTCCAGACCCACATCCAGGGACCAGTAGCAGCAACTCCTTCATTACTGGGAAATGAGATTTAAATTCTCTTAGTACACTGTGAAAGAATTTGTTGCTGCATTAAATTAAGTAGGCCTATAATCCAAATTGGCTGGTATAGTCATTTCAACTGTTAAATCTTGAGTAATGATAAATTGCTTTGACTTGTGACAGTAAAAACTGATAAACTTAAGTTAATGTAAAAATATTTTGCCATGAGTTATTAATCACATTGCACTGGATAGTGAAGAAACCTTCTCAGATGACTGTCCTTTGGAGGAAGTAGACTATACCCACATAGCAACATTATGTCGGCCCAGATCCGGCCCAAATCTGGCACCCGTGGAAAGCGGATCTGGCCCACATGCAGTATTGAATGACGGCCCTTGGGTGGCCCGCTCCTGTTTGCCAGATCTGGGCCACAAGCAGGCCATAGCAATGCCACATGTCAGCCAAGAGTAAAGAAATAAACCAGAACTGGACCTTATCTGAGCCACAAAATCTGTGTATATTAAATATGAAGTAAGTTCAGCCATAATAAGCCTGTTAACAAGGAGAGTCACTGAAGGAAAGAATAGAACAGAAAAAGAGACGAGCAGAAACACAAGAACTACAACTGACTTCAGACACAGTCTTAGATGAAATCAACTGAAGAGAAAAGAAGACATTAAATCTGTGAAGATCTCAGCAGAGGAGAATTAAACAACTCCACAAAGAGCATTACCAGCTTCACTTATTACTAACCAGACTCACTTTATTTCTGTCAGACTTCTACAAAAGTTTTATTGAGAATTAACATGGGTTAAACTGTTTCATTTGTTTCAACTGTTACCATAACAGTGATCAGCGTTTCCATTAGTTGGTCTATTAACTCTTGTTATGTATTTTGTCTTTTTTGGCTGCTGTGTCAGTGTGTGTGTGTCAAAACACATTAGCAGTAGCAAAGAAAACTAAAGTGAACTGAGATCAGGCGGTGATGGTTACTGGTGATGATTTTGTAACCATCATTAATAGACTGATTCGCTGATGTCTTTTGAATATAGCAATTGTGTTGCTCAATTAATATATTTATATCTTAAACCCTGTGTTTCTGCTGCATGAGATCTGACAACATTACAACAATCAGTTAGAAGATTTTAACAAACATGAGCACAAAATTTGAATCTACCATAACACACACAGACATCAACAATCAGCGTATGAATCTCAACAATGGTGACAATCAAAAATATTTAGATAAACAGATCAATTCAGAACAGCACTGAAAAGCTCACAACAAAACCAATAGCAAAAAATAAAAGCAAATATTTAGAATTAAACAAATTAATAGGACAATTCAGCTGCATAATTTATTCATGTTGCAATGCATGCTGGGAGTTTTGTACTATGCTGGTACCCAGCATGCATTGTAGCAAGGTACTTTTGATTGTCACCATTGTTGAGATTCATACGCTGATTGTTGATTTCTGTGTGTGTTATGGTAGATTCACATTTTGTGCTCATGTTTGTCAAAATCTTCTAACTGATTGTTGCAATGTTATCAGATCTCATGCAGCAGAAACACAGGGTTTAAGATATAAATATTTTAATGGTACAACACAATTGTTAGATTCAAAAGACATCAGTGAATCAGTCTATTTAATGATGGTTACAAAATCATCACCAGTAACCATCACCACCTGATCTCAGTTCACTTTAGCTTCCTTTGCTACTGCTAATGTGTTTTGACACACACACTATCACAGCAGCCAAAAAAGACAAAATACATAACAAGAGTTAATAGACCAACTAATGGAAACGCTGATCACTGTTATGGTAACAGTTGAAACAAATGAAACAGTTTAACCCATGTTAATTCTCAATAAAACTTTTGTAGAAGTCTGACAGAAATAAAGTGAGTCTGGTTAGTAATAAGTGAAGCTGGTAATGCTGTTTGTGGAGTTGTTTAATCCTCCTCTGCTGAGATCTTTACAGATTTAATGTCTTCTTTTCTCTTCAGTTGATTTCATCTAAGACCAGAGGTGGGAAATCCAGGGGCCAAAGAGTAGAAGTCCTGCCATATGTTTATTCCACCCATGAACTCAGTCAGCTGATTTCACTCATTAGTTCTGTCTCCTGTCTGAATTAGCAAATCCAGGTGATTGGAACAAAATACTGAGGAGGACTTTTACTTTCTGAACCTGGACTTTACACCTCTACATAGCAATGCCACATGTCAGCCAAGAGTAAATAAATAAACCAGAACTGGACCATATCGTAGCCAAAAAAAATCTGTGTACATATTAAATATGGAGTAATTTCAGACACAGCCTTAGATGAAATCAACTGAAGAGAAAAGAAGACATTAAATCTGTGAAGATCTCAGCAGAGGAGGATTAAACAACTCCACAAACAGCATTACCACCTTCACTTATTACTAACCAGACTCACTTTATTTCTGTCAGACATCTAAACAAGTTGTATTGAGAATTAACAGAGGTTTAACTCTTTCCTTTGAAGTCACCATAACAGAGATTAGCGTTTCCATAAGTTGGTCTCTTAACTCTTATTATGTTTTTTTTCTGCTGTTGTGACAGTGTGTGTGTTAAACACATTTACAGCAGTAAAGAAAGCTGAAATGAACTGAGATCAGGTGATGATGGTTAGCTGTTGATGGTTTTATAATCATCATGAAACAGACTGAATTACTGAGGTATTTTAATCTAACAATCATGTCACATTAATATTTTTTTCACAAAATATTGTTACTGCAGCATGCGATCCAGCAATATTATAACAAGTTAAAATACTATAACAAAAATGAGCACAAAAAAATCTGTTTAAGATGACACACACAGACATCAATAATCAGCGTATGAATCTCAACAATGGTGACAATCAAAAGTACCTTGCTGCAATGCATGCTGGGTACCAGCATAGTACAAAACTCCTAGCATGCATTGCAACATGAATAAATTAATTGAATTGTTGAATTGAACTGAATTGTCCTATAATTTAGTTTGATTCTAAATTTTTGCTTTTATTTTTTGCTGTTGATTTTGTGAGGAATTAGTATATTTTCAGCGATGTTCTGAATTAATCTGTTTATCTAAATATTTGTGATTGTCACCATTGTTGAGATTCATACACTGACTTTTGATATCTGCGTGTATCAGCATAAGCCAATTTTTTTTTTATTTAATGTTTGTTAAAAGATTTAAACTGATTGTTATATCTCATGCTGCAATAACACAGGGCTTGTGATGTGAATATATTAGTGGAACAACATAATTGTTGGAATATAAAAACCTCAATGAATCAGTCTACTTCATGATGATTATAAAACCATCACCAGGTAACCATGATCACATCTCACTTTAGCTTTCTTTGCTGCTGCAAATGTGTTTAACACACACACTGTCACCGCAAAAGAAAAAAATAAGGATATAATAAGAGTTAAGAGCCCAACTAATGGAAACACTAATCACTGTTACGGTGACTTCAAATGAAACAGTTGAACCTCTGTTAATTCTCAATAAAACTTCTGTAGACGTCTGACAGAAATAAAGTGAGTCTGATTAGTAATAATAAGTGAAGCTGGTAATGTTTAGTGATAATGGTAATGAGTTGTTTAATCCTCCTCTGCTGAGATCTTCACAGATTTAATGTCTTCTTTTCTCTTCAGTGTATTTCATCTAAGGCTGTGTCTGAAATTACTCCATATTTAATATATACACAGATTCTTTTTTGGCTACGATATGGTCCAGTTCTGGTTTATTTATTTACTTTTGGCTGACATGTGGCATTGCTATGCAGAGGTGTAAAGTCCAGGTTCAGAAAGTAAAAGTCCTCCTCAGTATTTTGTTCCAATCACCTGGATTTGCTAATTCAGACAGGAGACAGAACTAATGAGTGAAATCAGCTGACTGAGTTCATGGGTGGAATAAACATATGGCAGGACTTCTACTCTTTGGCCCCTGGATTTCCCACCTCTGTCTAAGACTGTGTCTGAAGTCAGTTGTAGTTCTTGTGTTTCTGCTCGTCTCTTTTTCTGTTCTATTCTTTCCTTCAGTGATTCTGCTTGTTAACAGGCTTATTATGGCTGAACTTACTTCATATTTAATATACACAGATTTTGTGGCTCAGATAAGGTCCAGTTCTGGTTTATTTCTTTACTCTTGGCTGACATGTGGCATTGCTATGGCCTGCTTGTAGCCCAGATCTGGCAAACAGGAGCGGGCCACCCAAGGACCGTCATTCAATACTGCATGTGGGCCAGATCCGCTTTCCACGGGTGCCAGATTTGGGCCGGATCTGGGCCGACATAATGTTGCTATGTGGGTACCTGCAAGTGCATAAATAACTTTAATTGATTTATATTGGCCTATTATTTCTGACAGGAGTCCAGACGTACAGAAAGGCCTACAGAAGAGTCTGACCAAAGCAGAGATACAGAGGTGGGCAGTGTATAGACAACTTTTCCTTTTTATTTGTTGCATGAGGCATGTGTGACACAAACGACACAGGGTGATATTCGTTCCCTAGGAGTCTTCAACAGAAAATAAAGTATTTTGAAAAAACAAAATTCAGGGGGAGAAATAGACCTTGACTACTTAAAGAAAAAAATTGCACTAGAAATAGAGTTGCTTCAAAATAAACTTCAGAGTAAAATATACTATTTCACACAGAGTACTAGTGCTGACCTTGCATAATATCTCTTATTACAGGCAAAAGATGACTGGATAACTGGCTTTTCTTTACAAAGAACTATTGAAATAAAACTCAAGGAACTAAGCAAATTTGTCTTGTCTTTTATTAAACATTAGGCTTAATTTAAAAAAAAAATTCTTCTTTTTTTTCTGATGTTGGCAATGTTGTGTAATATGGCACATGCAATGTCACTGGCCCTGTCAGGTGCAACCCTCAGACTTTTCAGACACTGAAATCTTCCCTTTAGTTGGCCAAAGTTCATTTCATTGTGTGCCCTTGTCCTGCTAGAGCTGCATTGTGGGGTTTGGGTCAGGGAATGGGGTCATAAAACACCTGTCTCAAAGCAGAATCCTGTTGTAATCACCTCTATAATGGAAAAATGCAGTTCTGTTAGGATCAGCATAAGTGTATGTAATACAGTGAGCTTGATATTTATAATTTACCTTACCACGTTCAAATAATTTGCATAAATGTGAATCTCTGAAAATTCTTGAGTCATGCACAGATCCTGGCCATTTTGCTTTCACATTGATTTGTGATATGGAACATAGTCACACACCATCTAAGAGATTTTACTCAACTGCCTTTTAAAAAAAAATTGATATAATATTACTATTCTGGAATATTAAGAATTGTAATAGTAACTTGGCTGCACATTTACATTGTGAGCCCCCTTTCTGTTCACAAAATCCCCTTCATTGAGGCCTTGATGGGAACATGTGTGCAGTCTACGGTCTATAGTCTATGGCACCAATCACGTTAGTGAAGCCTGAGGGACACACTGTAATCGGCATGGATATCATGATTGCATTTTCTTCATTAAAAATTATGTTGGCAAAAAAAAAAAAAAACTGCTTTACAATCTTGGGTCTTAAATGATTTGCAAATGCCACAAAAAAATATCTAAAAACTGCTTGAGCGCCAGTTAAACTTTGCGAATGGCACGACAGACAGCACATATCAAGTTCTCCGCATCTCCAATAGTGTAAAGGAAAGAGACACTCGCAAAGAATTTTAGGCAATGCAAACATTTTGTGCTGTTGTTAAAGGCCGACTCCGAGTCGAACATTAATGTGCATTTCCAACAAAATAATAACGTATAAACGACACCCTCACGACGATCGTTTCATGAGAAAAAAAAAATCTCAGAAATTAGGCTACACTATCGCTAAAGGACTTCCCGTATTCCGCTTATGAACCCGCGATCTAATCCTGTTTACACGAAATAAGCTGCTCGCGAGCAGGTTCAAGCTTACGGACCTGTTGCTATGACAGCAAGTCCAGGATGAGCGTCGAAGAACCAAACAATCCGAGATCATGGCAAATCGCCAACAGTCAAATCCAGCTAACTGAGTTAGCGACGTACGAAGAACGAGCCCCAGGTTGTAATTGAGCTCAAATAACTTTTGACCGAGGTTTGTTACTAGAACATGGTAAAAGACAAAGTTGTGCGAAAAGCATCTACATGGTTAATGCAACTGTGAAACATATTGAAGCCGTGTGGCGTTTCTGAGCTCCTGTGTATGGATTAACTCCAGCTATATGGGAAACAGCAGAGTGTGCCACTATGGAGACAAACACATTCAACATGTAAAACATGTCAATTGAAACTGATTAACAATTCCAGTATTACAATTGTTCATTTTTAACACAAGACATTTGGTCTAGTATGCATGTAGCATCTATGCATCTATTGAGCTGATAACAATTTACCAAATATCTTTTGGTTCGAGCTGAAATGCATGTTTTAGGTCGCAAAATGTGACAATTTACTCTCTAGAGTAGAGAGCCCTCTATAGTGTTTTATTTCTGCTTTTACATGAGCGCCACCTACTGTCAGAGAGTGAATTTGTTTTTGTTTTTGCATTCCTGTTGGTTGGACACGAGTTAATATCAATCAACAAAGCGTCCTGTGCTCACCACACACCGGCTATAGGGGGAGAGGAGAGATTTGGCTATAGGGTGATGTGTGGCTAACTTACACAGAAGACACTTTGTTGCTCAGCACATAAAGATGAACTACTTACCGTGATCTCAGACTGTGTTTAAGTGGTTTCTCCACTGTGTGGATCTTCATGTGTCGCTTCAGGTGAGTTTTAATAGAGAAACTCTTCCCACACTGATCACACGTGTGCAGCTTCTCTCTGCAGTAGATCCTCTCATGTGTTTTCAGATATGATGATCGACTAAATCTCTTGTCACAGTGTGAACACGTGTAAGGTTTTTCTCATGTTCATGTAAATGTTGTCGCTGTGAAAAACTCTTTCCACACACAGAACATGAATGCGGCTTCTCCTTCGTATGAACTCTCAGGTGTGTCTTCAGGTGTGATGGACAGATAAATGTTTTTCCGCATTGATCACATGTGAACGGCTTCTCTCCAGTGTGGATCATCATGTGAACTTTAAGGTGTGATGATTGACTGAAACTCTTCCCGCATTGATCACATGTGAACGGCTTTTCTCCAGTGTGAACTCTCATGTGAACATCAAGATTTTGTTTGGTTGTGAGACTCTTCCCACACTGAGTGCAGGTGAAAGATTTCTTGGCTCTTCTTTTCTTTAAAAATGTCTGTTTGGTCTTTGAACGACTCAAAGGTTTGACATGATGTTTCTCCTCCACTTCACTCAGCTCTGAAATGAAAGAAAAACTTTCATTTTCAAATTTATTTTCAATTTTGATTTCATCAAAATAATTCAAAGAGATAAATATGGAGGGAATAGTTTTTATACCTTTTTGTAAATTAATAATATGTCCCTGAAACTTTCCTTAAATAAGAAACACTAATCTTTCAATTATTATTTCTAAAACATTATAGAGATTCATTGTGTCCACATAACTTTCGGTAATATTTTGTTTAGTACATATAACTGTTACAGTGTGTGGATCCTCTCATGTGTTTCCAGATGTGACGACTGACTGAATCTCTCGTCACAGTGTGAACACTTGTAAGACAGACACAAATCCCATGTTTCTGAAGCAAGAACTATTAAATATATTTGATCAATGACACAACTATCTAACATGATTTTAATATAAAAAACCAAAATACTGCATTATTTTGACACCAAACTTTAGATTTGTATTTAATATATGTTATTAAAAACATTTAAATTATTAAGTGCTGGTCAGACTAAACTTTTCCTTCCATTGACTTCATGTGAATCTGGGACACCGGAAACACAAGCTCAAATTAATTTTGCTTTGAGAAAGAACATGCAGTAAAGTATATTGTAAATTTGTACTTTTGGAATTATTATTATTTGTTATATACAAAAGATACAAAATTCTGGCAAATTGTGAATGATATATTAAATAAATGTAAAATAAAATATTTAAAATATTTAGTTTGATGTTGACAAATAATATGAAACCTCCATTTACTGACCATTTGTTAAAAAAAACCTAAAAAAAACAAACTTTTGCAGCCATTTCATAGTTAACTTTTATCTAAATGTGATGAAGTGCTTGAATGTTTCTAACATGAATGTTCTCCAGCATCATGAATGAATGAAGAATAAACACCAACCTCTTTGTTCTTCAGGATCTTCAGTGTGTTTCATTCTGCAGGGTTCTGGATCACTCATGTTGTCACTGTCCTCTTTAATAAACTCAGTCTTGGCAGATTTCAGCTCTTCCTGATGCTCTGATGCTCGTCTTCACTTGTAGATGATGGGGATTTACAGCATTTATTGGGGAATTACAATGGGAGGAGCTTCACTGATGATGAATTACAGTGGGAGGAGCTTCACTGATGATGAATTACAGTGGGAGGAGCTTCACTGATGATGAATTACAGTGGGAGGAGCTTCACTGATGATGAATTACAGTGGGAGGAGCTTCACTGATGATGAATTACAGTGGGAGGAGCTTCACTGATGATGTGGGAGGAGCTTCACTGATGATGTGACTGATGTGGGAGGAGCTTCACTGAAGATGTAATTGTTGTGGGAGGAGCTTCACTGACCATGTGACTGATGTGGGAGGAGCTTCACTGATGAATAATTACAGTTTGTGAGGAGCCGATCTGCCAAAATAAAAAATATATAAGTTACAGTTTGTTTTTTGTGCTCATGGACAATATAATATAAATAGTGTATATTATTTCCAATATAAATAATGGTAAGCTCAGTCTGTTGACACCAGTGAAATGAGCTTTAAGTGTGAATTTACAGGAGGTCTGAAGACATCAGGTTGGTGGAAACTGTCTGTATAATGTAAGTACACAACTAAAAAATATATATAACATAGATACAGTTATTTGTGCTATTTTTAAAGCAGAAAAGTTACATATTGTGCCTTTAAGTGGATAAAATCTTTTTTGAACAACCCTGCATCTTTTTGGAATATCCCAGCTAACACAGTACGTTGTGACGACGTCGTCAGTTAGTCGTCATTTGGTCAGCGTGACATTACTTTGTGACAACGTTGTGAGGACGTCGTGGTAAAGTTCAATTTTTTTGAATCTTGGCTAACGTTCCAAAAACATAGTGGGCACGTCCTCACAAGACGTCGCTAGTTTATCCCATGGAGAACGTTGTGAGGACGTCGTGGTAAAGTAAAATTTTTTTAAATCTTGGCTAACGTTCCAAAAACGTCGTGGGCACGTCCTCACAAGACGTCGCTAGTTTATCCCATGGAGAACGTTGTGAGGACGTCGTGGTAAAGTTCCATTTTTTAGAATCTTGGCTAACGTTCCAAAAACGTTGTGGGCACGTCCTCACAAGACGTCGCTAGTTTATCCCACGGAGAACGTTGTGAGGACGTCGTGGTAAAGTTACATTTTTTTTAATCTTGGCTAACGTTCCAAAAACGTCGTGGGCACGTCCTCACAAGACGTCGCTAGTTTATCCCATGGAGAACGTTGTGAGGACGTCGAGGTAAAGTTCCATTTTTTAGAATCTTGGCTAACGTTCCAAAAACGTCGTGGGCACGTCCTCACAAGACGTCGCTAGTTTATCCCATGGAGAACGTTGTGAGGACGTCGTGGTAAAGTTCCATTTTTTAGAATCTTGGCTAACGTTCCAAAAACGTCGTGGGCACGTCCTCACAAGACGTCGCTAGTTTATCCCATGGAGAACGTTGTGAGGACGTCGTGGTAAAGTTCCATTTTTTAGAATCTTGGCTAACGTTCCAAAAACGTCGTGGGCACGTCCTCACAAGACGTCACTAGTTTATCCCATGGAGAACGTTGTGCGGACGTCGAGGTAAAGTTCCATTTTTTAGAATCTTGGCTAACGTTCCAAAAACGTCGTGGGCACGTCCTCACAAGACGTCGCTAGTTTATCCCATGGAGAACGTTGTGAGGACGTCGAGGTAAAGTTCAATTTTTTAGAATCTTATTAAGTTATCAGTGGACCACGTCTCTAACGTTCTAATTGGGATATTGCGACGTCTTTTGAGGACGTGCCCACAACGTTTCTGGAACGTTTTATAATATATATATGTGTTTTTTAAAAAATTTTCTCATTATTATTAAGGAGGTTGAGTGTTAGTAAAAACAACAATACAAAATCTTACATTTTAAAAGTGCCACTTCACGTGGAGTGGGCAATTTGCACATATGCGGGTCGAAGAACTTCAAAATGAGTTTAAAATTCATGAGATTTTTATTAATGTAGCCTATAATGTGTTAAGTCTAGATGTGTATTTATGTAACAGCTGCTTAATTGACTGACTATGCTATGGGCGTGCGTGTTGAACATGCGAGTTCCTTTCAAACACTGGAGCGGCGCAGAGTTGCCATGGAAACGGCGCAACTGAAAACAAAAAGCAAAACTCCATCTCTCGTTGTTGTTTTCACTACTTCAGGTGAGTTTAGCCTAAAATCACACAAATAATACACACAACTGTTCCTGACATTTTTCTTACGTGTTATTGACACACTGTTGAATATTTACTTTATAGAAATAGTCAACGCATCCTCATCCCAAGGCGTCATATTCTGACACTTTGACAAAGCGTCTAAATCCAACGCCCATGGAACCCTTTAGCAGCGAGCATGAGGAGAATATGTGGAGTTCATTCAGACCTGAGAGAGTGTGTGTTCGTTTGTGTGATTGTCTCGATGTTTGGAGTGAGGACTGTTACTGAATGTCAACCCAGATAGCCACTGGATGCTGTAACGGAACAGGGCCGCAACCGCAAAACGATAGAGCCGGGTCTGGCCCGCATCCGCCTCACGGACTCGTTCCTGAGTCCAAACGCACATCGGGCCGAAGCCGTTTCTGGTCTGTTTTTAGGGGTTGTTGCGGATATGTGCCAGCGCCGATCCAGCACCGCCTGATCATCCCGTAACAGATGCGTAACGGGTGCGTGAAGCGATTCCGCCTACCGGAGCTGTGCCGGATGTGTTACGATTCCGCTTAAATCACCACTGGATTGTCCTTTTGACTTATTTTCGGCATTTTTGTCAGTTAGGGTATAGTAACCTATGCTACCTAGGCATAGGCCTACATTTTTCACAGTCTGTGGAATGTCCATAAAAATCTCAGTGCATTGTTTATACAATGCAATGGCTACCCGTTTCTCCAGAGGAATGCATAATCGATAATTTGTATCTTGTCGCTGTAGTGCAGGCTTCAGAGTTGTACAAATGTATGTGAATGTTTCTCTGGAAATTCTGAAGTCGCCCAGCCACTGCTCATCTGTGAATCTTTGAGCAGTGTTCTCCCACCAGTCACTTGTTCGCTGATAGGCCCACACCTCAGCGGTCCGCATTATATTGGTGTAGTAGTGATGCATCATCTGAAAAATAATAGAATGAAGTGTAAACATTAATTACATAATTATGTTACAGATCTGTACATGTACATAAATGAAAGGCACTTCTACAGCATTTATAAATATTTGCTAACCCATTTATTAATACATTACACTCCAATGTTTTAATTGTTACAATCGGTTGACGCACTGTGAACAAACTAACAAACCAACAGCTGATTTTATTTGAAAATATAGCGTTAACAAAGATAAACAAATACAGTAACAAATGTATTGCTAATGTTTCGTTCATGTTAACCCATAACTTACATTACATACTTTACTTTCTTGCAAAGTGGTACTGTAAACATTACTTCCCTAATTATGCGAAATGTAAATGTATACCGTATATTCATAATCATGGGTATAAATAGATGTACGGTATTAAACGAATAATACAATGACAGTTTAACATTAACACCTAACTTTAATTATATTAATATAGCAAGCAAGATATAAGCTAGCAAAATATTTGTGTCTTTTCAGCAGATAGTAAAGACAGTGAAAAGCTCATAAAAACAACTCCGTGCAATATGATTTGAAGTTATGCTAACATCGACTACAGGATACGAATTAACTATAATATATATAAATATATATATATAAAATAAAATATTTACCGTTTCCATCCATTGCTGGCGACTCTGCATTCGCTGTAACCGAATCGCACGTCGTTGGATCGCTCTCTTTCGCCTTGCAGCCAACATAAGCTTTCGGCGTTGTCGCCGCTGAACCTCCATCTTCTTATCTTGGCTTTGCTGCCTCATCTTCCACCAAGCAAATACCAAAAAGAGCAAACAAACAGACGCTTCGGTCCTCTCCATCTCGATCGTCGTGTGATTTTAGCAAGCTAGTGTGTCCTGCCTGAATGAACTTCATAATTCCCGCTGAAATGGGTGGGGTTGTATGACGTTCGATCCAGGAAGGCGTGTTAAGGGCGGGGTTTATGGCAGCGCTGCGGGGCTACTGGCCCGGCAGTGGAAAGGCGGCTAATGAGGCTCAGATGAACACACACACACACACACCCTGTCCTCTGTTTCTGACGTGCTCTCTGCTCGGCGCCGCTGCGAATTGAAGATGAAGAACACGCTGAATCTGATTATAACAAGACTGAAGTCCCCCTAAAAAGGGCCTAGTGGTGCCCCTGGTAGTATCATGTGCTACAGCGCACATTCTATCATCTGCAGTTCTGGCGCCTCAGTCCCAATACTGTAAAACTCAACGTACATTCACATCACATGTTAATGCAGCGGTAGAGTTACTCTCACAGGACACTGACCTTATTCACAATCACAAAACTTCATTATTTGCTCGTGCTTTAAAGCTTTGCCGGGTAAACATTTCATTGGCGTGATGCATGCACTTTTTCTGAGCGCGTACTGAAGCGCGCGCGCACTGTCAAACAGCACCAAACTGGATTTGTGTTGGGTCAGACCATCTGATAGCAATGGGGGGCCGAGACCGAGAGATCTACAAGGAAAACAATATGCACCAAACAAGTCACTTTGAAATTTTATTGTTTTCATGAATACAAAAGTCGGGTGACCCTCACCCTAGACGAAAAAATGTTGGATGACCCTCCCCTCAACAAATTATAAAAAGACATGACCCTCCCCTATTTTCCTCCGGTGGCCCTATCCATAAATACCGATCGGTCCCTTAAAATACATTAATGACTTGTTATAACGACAGCCTTACTTTTGATTTATTCATCCCAAAATTCGGTGATGTTCCGTATTATAGATTAAGTTCCATTAAATACTGGATTCTGTGATTCCATCCTGTTTTCTGCATCTCGGGAATCAAATGCTCTACATGGTATTTGCAATAATTAATTGGCGTTCCAACTTGAACTGGAACCCAGCAAAACTTGTGTTTCTGATCTCCCACGTTTACATGCGTATGAATGGGAGTCATTGAAATTAAAAGTCTAGTGTGACTAGACTGTAATAATTAAAAGGTTTTAAGTAAAATAAATGAAAGAACAATCTAAACATTGGTAACATTATGACACTGCTAATATTACATTAGATAATTGTGTAATTGATCAAATATATTTAATAGTTCTTGCTACAGAAACATGGGATTTGTGTCTATAATGTTTTCAAAATAATTATTATAGTACCTCGTTTATGGAAAGTACTTTTGTTATTACATCAGAGCTCTTTTTATGTTCTTTCACTTCATATTCATCTCTTTGAATTATTTTGTTGAACTCAAAATGAAATAACTTTTTTCCTTTCATTTCAGACCTGATGGAAGTGAAGGAGGAGAGAGAAGAACTGAGTGAAGTGGAGGAGGAGAGAGAAGAACTGAGTGAAGTGGAGGAGGAGAGAGAAGAACTGAGTGAAGTGGAGGAGGAGAGAGAAGAACTGAGTGAAGTGAAGGAGGAGAGAGAAGAACTGAGTGAAGTGAAGGAGGAGAGAGAAGAACTGAGTGAAGTGAAGGAGGAGAGAGAAGAACTGAGTGAAGTGAAGGAGGAGAGAGAAGAACTGAGAGAAGTGGAGGAGGAGAGAGAAGAACTGAGTGAAGTGAAGGAGGAGAGAGAAGAACTGAGTGAAGTGAAGGAGGAGAGAGAAGAACTGAGAGAAGTGGAGGAGGAGAGAGAAGAACTGAGTGAAGTGGAGGAGGAGAGAGAAGAACTGAGTGAAGTGAAGGAGGAGAGAGAAGAACTGAGTGAAGTGGAGGAGGAGAGAGAAGAACTGAGTGAAGTGAAGGAGGAGAGAGAAGAACTGAGTGAAGTGGAGGAGGAGAGAGAAGAACTGAGTGAAGTGAAGGAGGAGAGTGAAGAACTGAGTGAAGTGAAGGAGGAGAGAGAAGAACTGAGTGAAGTGAAGAAGGAGAGTGAAGAACTGAGTGAAGTGAAGGAGGAACATCATGTCCAACCTGGAGAAAAACCCTTGAGTCGCTCAAAGACTAAAAATACATTTTTAAAGAAAAGAAGAGCCAAGAAATCTTTCACCTGCACTCAGTGTGTAAAGAGTTTCACAACCAAACAAAGTCTTGAGATTCACATGGGAATCCACACAGGAGAGAAGCCGCACACGTGTGATCAGTGCGGGGCGAGCTTCACACAAAAACAACACCTTAAGGGGCACATGTGGATCCACACTGGAGAAAAGCCGTACTCATGTAATCAGTGCGGAAAGAGTTTTGCAAGATCATCATCCCTTAATGTTCACATGATGATCCACACCAGAGAGAATCCGTTCACATGTGATCAATGCAGCAAAATATTTTGTAGGGCATCACACCTGAAGACACACCTGAGAGTTCATACAAAGGAGAAGCCACATTCATGTTCTGTGTGTGGAATGAGTTTTTCACAGCGGTGTAGTTTACTAGCACATCAGAAAATACACACTGGTGTGAGAGAGTACATGTGCTTCGAGTGTGGGAAGACTTTCATTTCAGTGAACTGTTTAAAAGTGCACCAGAGAATTCACACTGGAGAAAAACCTTACAAGTGTTCACACTGCGACAAGAGATTCAGTGTGTCAACATCTCTGAAATCACATGAGAGGATCCACACTGGAGAAAAACCTTACAAGTGTTCACACTGCGACAAGAGATTCAGTCTGTCGTCAAATCTGAAAACACATGAGAGGATCCACACTGGAGAAAAACGTTACAAGTGTTTACACTGTGACAAGAGATTCAGTCAGTCTGAACATCTGAAAACACATGAGAGGATCCACACTGGAGAGAAGCCGCACACGTGTGATCAGTGCGGAAAGAGTTTCTCTATTAAAACTCACTTGAAGCGACACATGAAGATCCATACAGTGGAGAAACCTCATCACAGCAGTCACGGGAAGTAGTAGTTACCCCCGGCTAACAGACTTTTTTTAATAAGAGCGTTCTCCAAATATTCAGAACCAAAGGTTCTGGGAACGTCAAAAATTTCCAGTTTTCTTGACGTTAGAGGAATGTATTTTAAAAGGTATAATGTTCCTCAATTGTTCTTTCAACTTAATTTTGATTTAAAATTGAACATTCTAGGAACGTTGATTTGTAACATTCCAAGAACTGAAAAATGTCCAATTTCCTGAATGTTATTAGAATGTTATTTAAACGTTAGTATGATATTCTTGAAACATTCTGCCATGTTTGGAACCATCCTCAAACCAGATTTTAGGGGAACACAAGGTGAGTGGTTCTATGGTATATCTCCTTTATAACGAAAGAGATCGCTGACAGGTGCAGGTGTGGGCCAGGGAGGATGATGGGAAATGTAGTGAAGGAGCTGGTGACATGAACGAAACATTAAGAATCATATGAAGATTTGTAAGAACTGATTTTCCTGCTAAGACAAAAGCTGTGATAAAATTCACCATAAAGCAGTAAAAGCACCCTGTACAGAAGATCGCAAAGACAGAGCAACAGGACATCGTCCTGTCCAAACACTTTTCCCTTATCTCTGCAACTCATAATCTAGTGAGAGTGTGAGGCTTATACTGCTCCATTAGGCTGTGATTATGAGGCGTTTTTGAACCGAACCAGGAAAGAAAATGCCTCTGCATTCAATTGGATAGACCTACAACCAATCAGAGCATGATGCGAGTGAAAGACACATGTTCCTCATTAATATTTCCGACCGACAAATGCCTTTATCGCGGTTCTCTTTTCCTCTATTAAAATGAACGAGCTGTCGATATCTTCTATAACAGACGCGATGGTGAAATCTACACGTTTCATAAACAAAATTTGTGAGGAGCATGTTCAAATAATCAATCCAATCAACTTAATCAATCCAATCAAACAATACCATGTCTAACGTTACTCTATCAGTATGAGAGGAAACATATTCACTCTGTCAACTCAACTAACACTCCTTGACAGTTTTCAGCATCGCTCCACCACCCCGACTCCTCACTCTTGGCTTGTTCTTCCACAGCCAGGAGTACGGGGGAGTACTCTGAGTTCGGGCCGAATACATTTACATTTACATTTAGTCATTTAGCAGACGCTTTTATCCAAACCGAGGACTAAAGCAAGCGAGTCATCGGGAAGACGCAAAGAACAACACAAGAAGTGCTCAAAATACAAAGTTCAGGCATTGCTCAGAGTAGTACAAATCAGACAAGGGGAAGGGATTTTTTTTTGTATTTATTTTTTATTTTTTTTATGTTAAGTGCTCCCGGAAGAGATGAGTTTTCAGCTGACTTTTAAATGCTGTCAGGGATTCTGCATTCCGGATGAGGGTGGGAAGATCATTCCACCAGCATGGAACCGTGAATGAGAATGTTTTGGAGAGTGATTTTATGCCTCGCTGTGAGGGTACCACGAGCCGCCGCTCATTGACCGATCGTAGGTTTCTGGTCGGGGTGTAGACTCGTAGGAGTGAGTGAAAGTAGGATGGAGCTGAGTCAGTGGTAGATCTGTAAGCAAGCGTTAAAGCCTTGAATTTGATGCGAGCAGCGAGTGGTAGCCAGTGTAGTGAGACGAACAGAGGAGTGACATGGGCCCTTTTGGGCTCGTTGAAGAGAAGACGAGCTGCAGCATTCTGGATCATTTGTAGAGGTTTAGTTGATGGATGATGGAAGTCCTGCCAAAAGAGCATTGCAGTAATCAAGCCTAGAGATAACCAGGGCCTGGACTGGAAGTTGTGTTGCATGCTCAGTTAGGAAAGGCCTGACCTTCCTGATGTTGAACAGTGCGAACCTGCATTCGAGCTGTTTTTGTAATGTGCTCTGTGAAGGTTGGTTGGTCGTCAAATGTAACTCCAAGATTTCTGACCGACCTTGATGGGGTGATTGAGGATGAATCTAGCTGGATAGTGAAGTTGTGCTGTAGAGATGGATTGGCAGGGAGGACGAGAAGCTCTGTCTTTGCCAGGTTGAGCTGTAGGTGATGTTCCTTCATCCATGCCGAGATGTCCGCCAGACAGCTTGAGATACGTGCAGATACTGTGGGATCATCTGGTTGAAATGAAAGGTAGAGCTGGGTGTCATCAGCATAGCAATGATAAGAGAAACCATGTGCCTGTATGATGGGTCCCAGTGAGGTGGTGTAAATGGAGAAGAGGAGCGGTCCAAGAACTGAGCCCTGTGGAACCCCTGTGGTCAGTTGATGTGCTTTGGATACTTCGCCTCTCCATGCAACCCTGAAGGACCTACCTGTGAGATAGGACTCAAACCACTGGAGGGCAGATCCAGTGATGCCCAGTGATGAGAGGGAGGACAGTAGGATCTGATGATTCACAGTGTCAAAGGCAGCAGACAGGTCAAGGAGAATGAGAACAGATGATTTGGAAGCAGCTTTTGCGATCCGCAGGGCTTCTGTGACCGACAGTAGTGCAGTCTCATTCGAGTGTCCTTTCTTGAAGCCAGATTGGTTTACAAGCTGGTTGGTCAGAGACAGGAAAGATGACACTTGGTTGAAAGCAGCTCGTTCAAGTGATTTCGCAATGAATGGTAGGTGAGAGACAGAGAAGTTATTGGGTACACCCTGAAAAGCAGAAGTATTTGGATGGTGAGGTCAGGTACTTAATAAATGCTGAGCTTGCGAAACCATCATAGATTTTTTACTGATTAGAAAATTAAATAGTGTTACGAAGCCCGACTCCTTTCCGCTTCCGCGGATGGAAGATTGTATCGATTCCGTGGGTTCAGCTAAATTTGTAACTAAGATAGACCTTTTAAAGGGGTATTATCAAGTTCCTTTGACTTCACGGGCACAAGAAGTATCTGTTTTTATTATACCTTCAGGGTTATACTCGTACAATGTTATGAGTTTCGGGTTACGAAACGCTCCGGCTACCTTCCAGCGCCTGATGAATCGAGTGGTTTCAGGGCGGGAAGGATGTGAGGTTTACTTGGATGACGTCGTGGTATATAGTCAGACGTGAGAGGAACAGCGTTGTCGGTTGCGCGCCCTGTTTGTTCGTCTCGTTGAGGCCAAGTTAACAATAAATCTTGCAAAGTGTGAGTTTGTTAAAGCCACGGTAACTTATCTGGGAAAAGTGGTGGGACAAGGGGAGGTGCGTCCGATACGGGAAAAGGTGCGAGCTATTGATAGTTTCTCCGCTCCTACTACAAAAAAGGAGCTGATGAGGTTTTTGGGAGTGAACGGATACTTTTGTAGTTTTTGCGCAAACTTCTCGACGGTAGTTGCTCCGCTTACTGAGTTGTTGAAGTCAAAAAACAAGTTTGTATGGTCTTCAAGCTGTCAGGGTGCGTTTACGAACGCAAAACTTCTGCTAAGTACTGCTCCTGTGTTGGTTGCGCCTCGGTGGGATCGAGCGTTTCAGCTTCAAGTTGACGCAAGTTAAATAGGTGCAGGAGCTGTTCTTTTGCAAAAGGATGATAATAAAGTTGACAGGCCAGTTATTTTTCGAAGAAATTTAATTCGTATCAATCGAATTATTCCGTTATCGAAAAGGAAACATTGGCCTTGGTGTGGGC
Organism: Semotilus atromaculatus; assembly: GCA_031834385.1. Classification (NCBI taxonomy): domain Eukaryota; kingdom Metazoa; phylum Chordata; class Actinopteri; order Cypriniformes; family Leuciscidae; genus Semotilus; species Semotilus atromaculatus. The sequence goes on from JAULUF010000098.1 coordinate 1,053,285, forward strand.
ATTGCAACATTTTGATGTGTATGTGGGGGGTGGTTCGATGGTGGTTGTTTTTTCAGATCACAATCCACTGATTTTTTGGAAATCGTTGCGAACCCCTAACCAACGACTTATTCGTTGGGCTATATTATTACAGCCATACAGTTTGGAAATTCGCCATATTCGGGGGCGGGATAATGTAATGGTGGATGCATTGTCCCGTTCCCCAGTGGATGGATAAGACCATCTATGTTATTGCATGTTATTTGCCCTTGATCTTCGTTTTATTTAGTGTTTTCAAGGCGCCTGAGAACACTGAAAGATGGAGTTTTGGGTAAGTGATGAGGAGAAAAGGGGTAAGTGAAATTTGTATGTGCCTACCTAGTTGAGTGGCAATTTATTATTTTTTTATTTTATTTTATTTTTTTGCAGTGTTAAATTTGGAGTTTGCAGAGTTCCCTTTTAGGGGCCTCTGTTTTAAGAGGGGAGGTGTTACGGTCTTCAGTATTTTTTCCACCAGGTGGCGTTGTTCTATGTTCTGGAGGAGTGTCAGTAACAGGTGTGGTGAATCTGCGGTGATCAGGTGTGGTGGATTACCGGTGATTTCGTTTTGTCAGGAGATGGCTGATAAAAGGACTGACGGAGTTGGAGGCCGTGATTCTTTCCTCTTCAGTTCCAGAATGATTTATTTTCTTTATTTTTTGATTTGTGGTTATTAATTTGTTTATATTTTTCATTAAATGTTTCTTTGATAACTTGAGTTCCATGTGTGGCCTCCCCATTTTTATGTTGCTTCACCTTGAGCCAGGTGAACGTAACAGCCCGGTAACCAGGCTAGTGTCCTGTATGGGCCTGGTAACCAGGCTAGTGTCCTGTATGGGCCCGGTAACCAGGCTAGTGTCCTGTATGGGCCCGGTAACCAGGCTAGTGTCCTGTATGGGCCCGGTAACCAGGCTAGTGTCCTGTATGGGCCCAATAACCAGGCTAGTGTCCTGTATGGGCCCAATAACCAGGCTAGTGTCCTGTATGGGCCCGGTAACCAGGCTAGTGTCCTGTATGGGCCCGGTAACCCGATCCTCTATGTTAAGGGACTATTCACACAGACCGTAACGATGAACACAGTTGTCCAGCCCTGTTTGTTTGAACCGCGAGAGGCGTCAATTGCCATCATTACGTTGTGCGTCATGTTCAACCCACTAATTCAAAGAGACATAATATTCACGATTAAAACACAATAGAAGTGACGAAACACGTAGCTTCTCGCCACTGTACTCCTCAAGTCCTAAGGTCAATACTGGAAACAGCTACATTGAAATGCGTCACCACAGGCTGTAAACGCACTATCGTTCCGGTCGTCAGGGAGATCCTCGTTTGCTGAATTAAGATTGTCAAGCAATTAGATTAAAGATACAGATCGGCCGCAAATGCGCCGTTCCGGTAACAGGCGAGGGAATAGTGGAAGAGGCAGCTTGCAGAGGAGAACCATACCTGCAAACTCAGAAGGTCTGAAAAAGGTGACATTTTATACCCATGCAACCCCCCAAATAAGGCAGAGTAACATACAATTATTCCAAACAAAGAGGGGTCAGGCAGACCAACACACACTAGATCCGCTTAATGGGATCAAGGTACACTTAGGCATACTTAGAAAGTGTAGCCTTTTAATATACCGCAGTGTTAATTTTGACAGCAAATTTTGATTTCGTTTTAGTCATATTTTAGTCATCTGAATTGTTTTAGTTTTAGTCGACGAAATACAGTATCTACAGTAGATTTTGTCAACTAAAATATAATGGGTTTAGTTAAATTGTAATGCATTAATTTAGAATTTCTCAAAAATTTCCAAACCCATTATATATTCCTGTAGAAAACATCTATTAACCTGTTAATATGAATAATTTTTAAAGATTGAACATGCAATACAGACACAGATTTAGCACTGTGAGATAAAATAATATCTTAAAATTAAATAAAAACACTTCTCCTAAACAAGTAAAACTATTTTTTTCTTCAATGAATGATGCATTCTTTAATTAACATACATCATTCTTTATTCTTTCAAGCAGACATATTTATTTGTAGCCTATAAATTAAATATACAGGGGTTAAAGGTTGTATCAGTCATTTCAGGCCCAAAAAAGGGACATCAGCGCGAGACTACAGCTTGCCGTCTAAAACACTATTTAGGTGAATTTAAACTATGGCTAAGTTGCTAAACGCATCTTGTTCACAGGTAAGGCCCCTGTTCATGTTGGACAGACATTTTAATTGCATTTTGTGTCTGTTAAGAGGCACAAAAACACTCTTTATGTTATGCCCCCAGAGCTGCCGTTTCAGCTGAGTGGGAGCTCTGGGCATTCGCTGTCGCAGCTCCGCGTCGCAAGCACCAATCCGGTTCGTTTTTTTTTTCTATAGACAGTACTCACAAAGGTATAATTAATGATCAAGATTAACTTAAAAATTGCCCGGAGTTCTCCTTTAAGGCTATTAACGAGCAGTGAATGCCTTTCTCTTTTCCTTTTGTTGCTTGATCAATATTAAGGACACAGATTATGTTTATTACTCACTGTCACTTTAAGACATAGGATCATTTCCAATGACATGCGGATCCAGAATTGCACTGAATCTGATGCACATCCGATACACACACAACTGTTTAAGACAAAGCCGACATATTTTACGTGAATACTCTCCAAAACGGACATTTAGACATAATGTTGTTTGTGCATTTGTCCATTCGGAAACGAAATAGAGCTCAACTTAGTCCGCGCGCGCTGTAGTGTCTATGGCTGCACGCTTCGGGTCGGGTGTGTGCGCGCAGGAAGATGAGACCAACAAGTGTCCCGCTGGGTAGATCAGCACGTTACAGTACAAATGTGCGCATCTACCACAAATGCAGGACATTAGTTCTGACTGGATCGCTTCCCAAATCATCACTATCTAACATTTTCGTCTAGTTTTTATTAGTTGTCGAAAATGTCAATAGATTTTCGTTATAGTTTTTGTTATTTAAAACTAGTTTAAATAATTTAGTTATCGTCTCATTTAGTAGTTATCGCCTCTGTGAAAAATGTCGTTGATGAAAATGACAAATTATTCGTCATATAACGAAATTAACACTGTAATGTAGTGGAGATAGCCTTGCCAAAATCCTTCACATTGAACTAACATTGTAGGCTAACAACACAATTTGCTGATCTTACGTTAGCTGACTAGCCGACAAGCTTACTTTCCATTATAACGTTAATGTTAAACATGTTAACTAACAACAAAGTTAGAGAAAACAATTATATTGTTGGGAGATAACAGCACTTGCCTCTGTCCAAAGTAGCACCAGATAATTTCTCAATCCGCGGCCCGGGAAAGCTGCAGCCAGGGGCTTTTCAAAGAAGACGCTGCCGTTATTTTGACTGTGATTGGCCGAATGACTCGCGTGATGTACCAAAGATGTTTGTGGAGAAGACTGCAGTTGGTTTTCAAAACTCACGTTTATGGGAAATTAATAAACGTGGTTCCGCCACGTGAAGACCGACCCGATGGCGTGCAAATGAAGGCCTCACAAAGACAAACATTTGCTCGACTGAATTGGTATTGACTTTGAATTGCTACCTATTGCAATACAATATTGTCCCTCTCTATAGCAACGCTCTCCCACATATTAAGCTATTGTAACTGCGCTTATGTCCGTCGTTGGTATAAGTAGCAGTGGGTGGAAATAGACAAATGTACAGTTTTCTACCATCTTGCTGACAACGTTCCTTTAGTCCTTCGGCAGTCTTGCAGCCTGAAGCCCTGCAGGAGATCCACAATTACACCAGCTTACCCAGCTTGCTTTTCCACTCGGCCTATCGAGGCTAACTCACTAACTCAAGCTGTCTTCTGCTCACCACGGCCTAATGCCTTTCACGGCTTACTTAGCATTACTCACAGCACTCTAGGCAACGGCCTCACGCTTAGCTCTGTTTAAAGATTATTACACCAATGTCCATGTCTGTATTTTTCAATAATATAATCTATTTTCTTAAGAAATAAAGTGAGTCTGGTTAGCAATAAGTGAAGCTGGTAATATTGTATGTGGAGTTGTTTAATCCTCCCCTGTTGAGATCTTCACAGATTTAATGTTGTAGTTCATGGGCCCTATCTTGCACTCACCGCAATTGACTTTGTACACCGACGCATGTATCATTCCTATTTTTTCCTTATCACCCGACGCACATCAGACTTTTCCCTCCACAGACGCACGTCTGTAAATTAGGGCATGAACTTGCGCTCCCGGGGCGGTTCAGGAAAAGAGGAGGCGTGTTCCAGCGCTAATGTTCACTGGTTATATTTTGCAGTTCCAGAAAACAAATCCGCCACTGACCAGGAAAACCTCGTCTAAAGTCGTGTTATTCAGATGCTATTTTAAAGGTGCATGCTTGGCCATGATGTAGCGTGTGCACAATGCACATACACTTTGCTTCTCTCATCTACACAGACGCAGCAGTTCCCATTTTTGCAAACCATACATAATTACAAGGAAAAATATTACCACACGAGAGAAATCATTGTGGTGTCCACGAAGACATGAAAAAATAGGCATGATATAGCTTACACATTTACCCAAATTATTATACGCCTGTTTAACCGAAGCTAATTTGACTGGGTTTGGGTTAGTTTTGAAACATTCAGAGGTTACACCTTTTGGGAGCTGGAGACCATTTTCCTGAAAAACACACCCTCCTGTGTGCAATATAGATTTTGTGTAAATCTCAGGTGATCTGAGCATGAGAGAGAGAGAGTGGGGGAAGAGGGAAAGAGATGTAGATCAGAATGATTCTGAGGTGAGACTTGCGTCTCCAATGGTGGACCAGAGTGGGTTTAAATGTTAATTTCCTTTGTTCTCTCAGAGAGTAGCCCTCTCTTAGCCCTCTCTGTAAAATCATTTAAATAAAATTTTAAGACATATTGCACCAATTAAACTAACAGTGAATTTGTAAATGGTTTACAGCAACTAAAGCAAACATTTATTGAACTGGGAAAAAGTTGAGCAATTCAGTTGTAGAAAGAAGAGGAACTGTTTTCTGAATGTGTGAGAGTTCACACGCGTCTAAACTGGGTTAGAGATGATCTCAGTTGTGTGTGTGTGTGTGTGTGTGTGTGTGGGTTAAACCAGTGTGGTCAAACTAACTGAGTTTTCACAGCCAGTGATGACACACTCCTGAAAATACTAGAGCTCAAACCACACAAAGATGCACACACACACACACACACACACACACACACACACACACGAGCTGATGATGTTTAAAGGAGGAGCTGTAACTATATATAATGAAGAGGAGGAGCTGTAACTATATATAATGAAGAGACAGACGGACAGAAACAGAAATGTCTGATAAGTGTGATCTGTGTCTGCTGGGACTGATCATTCTCTCTTCACTTCTCACAGGTAAAGACATCTGTAATGTGCAACATGTATGCTCGTATTGTTTACATTATCTATCCCTATGTCTTGTTAACTTTTCAAATCAGTCATGTATGAGTGGTTGTTAAGTAGAAGTCTTCCTTTGCTGTGTACGGCTGGGGGGGGGGGGGGGTCTGGAATGAGTAGAAATATGGTGTGACCCCTTTAAGGCGAGACACTACATGTGAATATGGTAAAATTAAAAAATAATAGATATCACTATGAAACTTTCTCAGTTAATTACTTACACAAGTATATTAAAAAAATGTATTTTTTTTTTAGAAATTTCTATGTTTAATTATGCAAATTAGGCATTATCTCATTAAATATGCACAATTTTGCATGTATTTTCGGTAGATAGATCTGAACATATGATAAAGGCAGGTGCAAAATTATTTTTTCATTTTGTTTACACACAAGATGATAAAATAATTTCTGAGGGATTTCAGGATATATGCTTTCATTACATAGGAAATCAAAATATACTGTCCATAGCCTTAAAAAATAAATATTCGCCATATTTTTTTTATTAAAATGTCACATAAATCATGCCAGGAAGATTTGCCTTTAAAGATTTGTAATGTAAAAAATCTTACTTTTTTTTTGTGGTAACAACTTTTAAATGACACAATATCTTACCAAATCATTAGCAACAACAATACAAACCACCTAAATCACATTCAAACTTATAACACAGCATTTATGGGCTTCAACTGAAAAGAAACAGTCAAAAACACACATCTAGACGTCAGAGCACGTCACGTGATGCATCTGAACGAATCACGTTGTCAGAAATTGACATCAGCCAATGAGATTTCGGTTTTAGAGTTAAATGCCCATTGTACTTTCACGATTGGTTTCTGATTAAAAGGAAATTACCATATTTGGATCCGACAACAATGTACAGGAGCAGTGTTGCCAGACGTACGATAATTATCGTATTTGTACGATAATTTTGACCTCTGTACGATGTACGATCAATAATGAAAAAAATCCCATAATGTACGATAATTTCAGAATTTTGTGACACTTCAATCGGAGGCCATTGTAATTATAGTGCTTCTAGGTGAGAGAGAGGGAGAGAGCGAGAGACCTTGCGTGTGTGCCTCATGAAAGCTAGTCTCTCCTGTCAACAATCCAGTCACACCCCCCTAGGAAAACAATACCTCCCTTGTCGCAATAAATAGCTGTATTTGGTCCGTTTGACTCGTGTACGATAATTTTCTCCCAAATACGATCATTTTGAGCTTCTGGTACGATACTTGGATATTTCCAATCTGGCAACACTGTACAGGAGAGAGAGAGCTTTCCAACGGTGTGTGTGATGAGAGGGTGCAGATCGCGGAGCAGCATGTTGATTTAGAACGACAAGTTTTGTTGAATTTAGGCGAAATCTACACACGCAAATAGACCAAGTGTAGTAAAATAAAGACCTAAATGTGTATTTTGGACTTTTTTTCACCACAAGTCTGAAAGAAGACATGTTATTGAAGACAAATAGCCCAAAATCACAAAATTGACCAGTGAAAAAAAAAACAATGTTTTTGCCTGCCGTGTCTCGTCTTAAAGATCTGTAACGAGTAGAAATAGGGTGTGGCCCCTTAAAAGAGCTGCGCGCGCCCTGTTGATGTGTCGACTTTGGTATTGTAGTGCCATGTGCCTCGAACATCGTGTGTGTAATTTCTGTTTGATGTTGACTTTTATATTATTTTATTTTGTAAAGTAACGATGTGGAAAGGAGAACGTGTGACAGACAGTTATGCTGCACTAGTTGTGAGATGCAGATCGCCTCCGTAATATCGTAATATCTTCAGTTATGAGCGATCCTTCTTCCTGAAGTGTTACATGCTAGCGGGTATTATTACCAGTTGATCAGGATAGGGCCCACGGCCTATATCAGCTTTTAAAACTGAGTCGCCCCCTAGTGGCAATTAAGGCAAAATAAAACAAATTTGTCAGGATAATTAACCAGAATAACAAACATAATTTTTCCTCTCAGCTTTTCACTCGCTATGAAAATGTTATGAATGTTATGGTTGAACATTTAAATTGGGTTGACGACTAAACATTTATTTGACATTAGACTCCAACGTCATTAAACATCTCCACAAACAGCTTTACCAGCTTCACTTATTACTAACCAGATTTACTTCTGTCATATGTGTGGAAAAGTCCTTATTGAGATTAACTGAGGTTTAGATGTTGATGATTTATTAATAATAATAGTTTGGTTTGATGTCACCATTATGGTGATCAGTGTTTGGTTTAGTTGGTCAGTTTGACTCTTGATGTTTTAATGTTAGTTTTTCTCTGGCTCAGGGCCGGCCCGTGGCGTAGGCGGAATAGGCAAATAATTCTCTCGAAACATTGATAGAACAATAACATTTCTCTCCGGGATGAGCTCATATTGTGGCCATAGTTTGAGCACACACTGAGAGCTGTGAGTTCCTCTTTTAGATCACTGTGACTCACACTGATGACGTCGTGACCACATGGTGAGATCACTGTGAGATTAAAGTGTTGACCGGGCAAGTAAAGTCATGACAAAATAATGCATTAACACATAATTTAATGAAATATGGTTAAACATGCACTAGGAGTATATGTTTTATTCCTTTACACCACCAGTACAAAAAGATCAAGGTTATTTGTAGTTCTTTTATTATTTATTTACATCATTAAACATATATGGACTCAATAGGAAGCCTAAACATGCCTGTAAAGACACACACGAGGCACGTTTACAATCACATATGGCACATACACAAGTTAATCGAAGCATATAGAATTAAAAGACAAAACTATACAGTTAATTACTGAACATCACTTCCTGGAAAATGCCCTATAAAACTCATGCACACATGACTATAATTATCAATTCAGTTTACCAGCAGTCAACATATATTAGATTAAAATGCCAGCATTACCGTATATCAACACAACTAACACGCCGAGAGCTATTCATGACAAATAATTAGAACGGTGCATGATTGTTTTGCCATTAATTGCATAGATCTATACTCTAATTAAACGTGGAAAATAGACTAATAACTACCACTAATACATTTAATTTATTCTAAACCATTTTCTGATTTTTATTATTCATAAATATTTAGTCATGACTACTTTTCTTCCTGGAACTACAGTATGTAGGGTTTGTTTCTGCTGGGACACTTATTAGTGGCGCACTATTGATGATCTCGTGTGTTAGTTGTGTTGCTACGGTAATACGGACATTGTAATCTAATATTATGTTGACCGATGAGTCTATGTTTAATGATGTCAGTAAATAATAAAATAACTACAAATAACCTTTATCTTTTGTTTGTTTATTTGGTTGTACTGGTGGTGTAAAGAAATACAAATATTCTCCTAGTGTATGTTTAATCATATTTTATTAAATGATTTGTTAAAGGATTAGTTCACTTAAAAAAAAAAAAAAACTTTTGCTGATAATTTACTCAACCCCAAACGGTTCAAGGTCCAAATGACAGTTTCAGTGTGTATTACGTGAGTCACGAACGCGCATCACAGAATAGAGCAAGGCGAGCATTTGTGCTTATAAAACTTAAACGTTTTTATTTATTTGTGAAATGCCGCTGGTCTGTCTAGATAAGACCCTTATTCATCGTCTGGTGTCGTTTAAAGCCGTTGAAGCTGCACTGAAACTGTCATTTGGACCTTGAACCGTTTGGGTCCTGTTGAAGTCCATTATATGGAGAAAAATCCAAAGTCAGCTCATGATTGATCATAAACTATCAAACACACAGGAGTATTGATGTCAGTGAAGTGATGTTGTGTGTCCGAGAGCAGAAGTACAGGATCATCACGGCTGTGTCTGGATGGACAGATGAACTCCTGATCCAAACCTTCCCTGAGTTTTGCTCGATCCTTTGGGAACTGTTCCACTAATATTCTGTGGGTTTTGAATAGTTATTTTGTATTTCGCTGCATAAATCACAGTAGGGAGAGTTTGAAGGAACGACAGAAACACAGAACAGATAAAGAGCTTTTAAGGTCAGTTATTACTGTATTTTCTACGGTTGAAGAGGATCAACTAATCCTGTGCCGTCCAGTAATGTTTATGACAAAGCTGACATCAAAAGTTCAAGCTATGATGATATTAAAATTATTTACATTTGTTTCAAAGTCAGGGTATTTCTTATTCCTTCTTAAAGAGGCCGTTTGATTTGGTTTATCTATAAATGTTAATGAATGCATTAACTATCAAACACCGGAAAAAAGACTGTATGATTTGAATCTTCTGCTTTTTATGAATGGTTTATGTTTTCATTTTTTAATATATCATGATGATCACTGAGATATACTGTGTTTCAGGCACCAGTGGAGTGGATGATGATCATGTGTTCATCAGTTCTGGTGTAAATGTCTCTCTGTCCTGTAATAATGCTCTTCCTGACTGCAAATCAACTATATGGATCTATAACAGATTCAGTAATTCAACAGTTGAACTGGTTAAATTAGGGATAAAGAAGAAAGACACAGAGAGACATGAGAGACTGAGTCTGGAGTCTGACTGCTCTCTGAACATCAAGAACGTCACAGAAGAAGATTATGGATTATACACCTGCAGTCAATATGTGAACGACACACAACAAGGAACTGATGCACGTGTTTATCTGCATGTTCTTCATGGTAAGTTTATGATTATGTGGTCAATTTAAAAAAGGCAGATTCTCCCTTTAAACTCAGATGATGATTGAAGAGTCTGTGATTTGTGTCTTGTGTTCAGTTTCAGTGTCTCCATCATCATCTTCATCCTCATCATCATCTTCATCCTCACAGACTGAGATCAGTCCAGGCCGCTCTGTGTCTCTCTCCTGTCAGTTGTATTCATATTCTGGATCCTCCTGTGATTATTTGGTTCGTTCTGTGGGAGTTGAGCTGTTGTGGGTGAATCAGGCTGGTGTTGATCTGAAGACAGACTCCAGATATCAGATATTATCATCATCAGATCAATATCACTGTATCATCATCACTCTGACTACAACACTCCTGGATGAAGATGACAACAGAGAGTGGAGATGTGAAGTTACTCACAGAGATCAACTCAAGACCTCAGTCACATACACTGTCAAGTATTCAGGTGAGAAACAGTGAAGAGCCTCATAATGTCAGTAACACTGAACCAGAACACACTGAGGAATCAAAAGCTTCTTTGACTCTCACAGAAGAGTACCGTAATTTCCGGACTATAAGCCGCAACTTTTTTCCCACGGTCTGAACCTCGCGACTTAAACAATGAGGCGGCTAATTTATGGATTTTTCATGCTTTCACAAGCTTCATGCCACCAATGAAATTGTCGAACAGGTGAAGGTCAAACAACTTTTTGTTTACTGTTTAGATTAAATCGAGCGCGCTCAAACTTCCCATCAGTCTGATTACGGTAGTCATTTTGTCACCCTCATCAGGGCAAAAACACAGAGAAATGCATATGATGCAGCTTTCAAGTTGAAGGCGATTGATCTGGCTGTTGGAAAAGGTAATAGAGCTGCTGCACGGGAGCTTGGTCTCAATGAGTCGATGATAAGACATTGGAAACAGCAGCATGAGGAATTGACTCAGTGCAAAAAGACAATTAAAGCTTTACAGAGGGAAGAAAAGCAGATGTCCCGAACTAGAAAATGAGCTCGAAGACTGGGTCAACACACAGAGAGCAGACGGTGAGGTGTTTCAACTGTGCAGATCCGACTGAAAGCCAAAACAATCGCCACCACAGTGAAGTTTGAGGATTTTAGAGGTGGACGTCTCAGGCCATGTCCACACGGACACGGGTATTTTTATAACCGGAGTTTTTCCTCCAGCGTTTAAAAAAAAAATCCCGTCCACACATGCTCACAAAAACACGCTATCAAGCTCGGTCAAGAGCATGCCACACCAGCAGGCGGCGATATAACCCTAGCCGTAAAGCCACGTTGGCCAATCAGAAGCCTAACAAAAAGTTATTAGCGGTTCCGGTAGACGCAAATCTGACGTCAAACACAGTGGATAACGGCACACACTCTGACGTCGCAAGGCGAAAACCCCGGTTTCACTGTCTACACGACAACACTGTAACCGGCGTTTCTGAAAATCCTCACCCTCAGCAGGGGTTTTCAAAAATGTTCGGTTTCAGTGCGTTTCCGTGTGGACGAACGGCCGAACCGCGTAGAAAAAGTCACGGTTATAAAAATACCCGTGTCCGTGTGGACAGGGCTTCAGATTTATGAGACGTAAAGGCCTGTCCATTTGTTTCAATGTACTAGTAAGCACCTGCGGCTTATAGACATGTGCGGCTTATTTATGTTCAAAATAATTCTTTTTTAAAAATTCAGTGGGTGCGGCTTATATCAGGTGCGCTCAATAGCCCGGAAATTACGGTAACTCAAAGCATTGCCCATTCATAAGGGAATTAAAGGAATAAAGCCACCCCCGCAGAGCCCTCTGCGTCGACGCGAACCCCTCTCCGTCCCCTCCGCCGTAGCCTGACGTGCACCTCCAAAAAATTGTAACTACGCGTCGAGGCGACGCAGACAGCAAGGGCTGTGATTGGTCAGATTATACATCATTTCCGGAGTGTAGCTTTTCCGGTTTTCCCCTCCCGCTATAGCGCCATTTTTAAAGTGACCTGTTCAATGATGGATCAAGTTGAAGAACGTTTGATCGAGGAAGTACGAAAGTACGACCATCTGTACAATTCCTCTTCAGCGCACTACAGCGCACTACAAAGACAGACTACTGTTACAGAACAGGGCATTGATTTCAAACGTGTCCACTGTAGAGGACATTAGGACTAAAATCATGTTTATCAGGCATTCTGGGAGACACAACAAGTGAATATGGAAATAAATTATACATCAATATTCCTATGAAATATTAGATATTATTATTAAAATGTTGCCAATTATTACTCCAATTATTACACTTCTTTTTTTCATTAAATGTTGCTCCAAGAACACATTAGTGTGCAAATTAGATAGTGTATAGATACATTGCATTGAATGGGAATATTAATTTATGGCCATTTTACCCACATATTGCAAAAAGTAAAATGGTGTATCAATTCATTCCATTATTTCTTTCATAACATAGTTGAGAATAATCTTCATACAAATTTTGGTTGAAAAAATCCTGAAACCCCAAAATGTATTGATGATTGAAAAAAAATACCATTGTTTTTGCCTATACATATAATTTCATGTCATTTTATTTTTTAAACAACTTAGTCCTGGCGTCCACTACAGAGGACATAGCATAACGTATGAATAAAATATTATTTTATATATGTGTTTTTTTACCATTGGTTTATTGTGCTCTAAACAGTGTGATGACATGGAAAAAAACTTAATTCAAAAAACTTTTTTTTTCTGGGTCTCAGGAGGATAACATGCTGAAAATGTTGTTTTGCTTTGCTGGTTTCATGGCGCTGCTAATTCCATATCTTATACCAGACCTCTGGTCGTACATCAGCATTCTCTCTCTTTCGCTCGCCATTGTCGGAAATGAAAAAGCGGAACCGGCGCACGGAAACAAAACAAACTAGCAAAGAGATTCGCGAACCACACACCCACCTAGCGTTCTGGCGGTGAAATGCACCGCGATGCAACGCAACCTGACGCAGAACCATAAAACGGCCACTACGCCGTCGATTCGACGCAGAAGTATAATGAGGCCTTAAGAATGGTAAAAGTTAGGTCTAATTGTAGTTAAGTAATCTATTTAAACTATTTGCAAATAATTTAAGCAATACTGTTTTAATGGAAAATGGTATGATATTGTCAGAATTTGGTATTTTTTTACAGCAAGGTAATGCTGATAATAACTGTAACGCCTGCTGAAAAATGTCGTCCTGTGTTCCGTCTTTTAAACTTCTCCTCAACATGCAGTGTAAATAAAGCAGTTGCATCAATTAAATGATAGTACAGTTAGTCCACGGCCACACACTCCCTGCTAATGGTAACGCCCACGGCGCAAATTACAAGATGAAAATTTGAAAAATAGAAAATCAGTTAGATTTAATTTATTCAAATGTTTGTTTCTGAAGTCACAATTTAGCACAAGTAAAATTGAAAAAAGGGAGAAAAAGGCAACTATCCATTGATAATGTAACTGGAAAAACAGGAAAAATTAATGTCTAATTTGAATTTTTCATTTTTGCATTTGCATTGTATGTTCTGAAAATTGAATTGTGAAGCGTTACACGGACCATTGACCTGCCATTCGCCTCAACAGCTCAGATGAAACTGAAAAGAAAATGGCCACAAGCTTAGGGAGGATAGTATGGACACTGAGACACTGTTTACGTCCACTTCTTACGCTCATCCCTCGCTCATGTTACACGAGTGTCCACTACTGGTGAACTCTTGAAATGTGTTTGAATGAAATGCTCTAAGCCCTCGATCACATGAAATCTGTTATAGAGCGGATTATAAATTATAAATTAATTTTATTATATAGGCCTGTATGTATGTTTGGGCTCTTGTCACTGTTGTTGAGATTCATATGTTGATTCTTGATGTCTGTGTAAATCTAAAAATCCCTTAATGTATTTAAAAACCTAAATTCAGAATGTCTGATCTATTCCAATAAAGTGTTGTTGGTGAATATAGTGTATTAATATAATAAAAATAATAATAATAAAAATAATTACATTTATATAATGCTTTTCTCAGCACTCAAAGCGCTTTACAGAAGAGGGAAATCTCTTCAACTACAACCAATTATTGATATCAAACAACCACTTTCACCGTCACCATAATGGTGGCCAAACATTAAATCATCAACATCTAAACCTCTGTTAATTCTCAATAAGAGCTTCTGTAGATGTCTGACAGAAATAAAGTGAGTATGGTTAGTAATAAGTGAAGCTGGTAATGATTTAATGTCTTCTTTTATCTTCAGTTGATTTCATCTAATGCCGAGTTCACACTGCACGATTTAAACCTCGATTTTCACTCGCCGACAGGTTTTGTGAGATCGCCGTCAAATGCCCGAAATCACAGGCAAATCGGTGCTCGTTCACGCGAGTGACAATCACACAGTGTGAATTATCCAAAATGCGATCTGACAGAATTCAAATCCTTTCAAATCCAGTGATTTAAAACTGTGAAATGTGTTCTGACTGTAAATGACATCGGCGATGACTGACAGCCAATGAGAGAGCAGAAAACAGGACAGCAGGGAGTTCGGGGAGGAGTTATAGACCCGGATATCAGTAAACAAAAGCAAAACACACACGTTTGCTGGACCAGCAGCACATTACAAACTTATTTATTAACCCCCAACTCTCTGTGCAGAAACACAATCCTTGCTCTCGTCTCCCCGAACATTTCCTTCTGCATAATCTGTTTATTTTTCTCCTTTTCGCTGCACATCAGCGCACAGAGATTGTGGATCGCAATCTTCTAGCAGGCTATCCTCTATCATTTTTTATAACAATTAGTCACGCGTGAGAACTGCGGTCTCACGCACGTGTGATCTGTGATCTGTTCTGAAGTTAGTTGCTATATCTTTTCTAACTGATCCGACTTACAGTTTTCCTAAAAATGACGACTAAAACTCGGAAAAATCCCATTGATTTTCATTGCAGAATGTTCGACTGAGCCGAGACTCCAACTGTCAAACACTCTAATCTAAACCCCTGAAGCCCATTAGACTCCATTAAACTGACACTCATACACTTATAATGCTCAATCATCACTTTTATCAATTACCTCATTAACATTAACTCTGATTCAGAGTAACTTTAACACTCTTTAGAGTGGGACCATGTGTTCTCAGAGCAGAATTAAACGAAATATGGGGATTTTGCTGTGTGGGTTCTCATGTTGGGTTACTCTCTTTAGTTTGGTAAAATACAGTTTAAGTTTAGGCTATTCCTCATTCTGGATATTATTATGATGCATCTCAACTAACATTCATCCTTTACAGCTCAAGGTGATACAACAACACCAGGCACAGACTCTCAGGATCCCTCGACTACAAACACAGGTCCATAATCCCAGTCTTCTGTCTTTGTCTCTAATCATCCCGATCTTCCCTGTCCGTCTCTGACTCTGTGCTCGATCTCTTCTTCAGTCATAGGGATTTCTGTCGCTGCAGTCGCTGTTCTCCTTCTTGCTCTTCTCTGGATGATCTGCAGAACAAGAGCTGGTGAGATTTCAGATTTACTCCTTTATAACAATTGGAAACAGTTCAGATGAGCAAACAAACTCATCATGTTCATATTGTAAGTATCATAGAAACATGTGAAGATTATCTTAAATTCTTTAACAGAAGTTTATTCCTGCTGAGAAATCCTGTAATGTCAATCTCAAAGAGTTATCAAGTCAATCATTTTTATTATTCATTTTAATGCTTCAACAAAATCTGATTGTTGAAAATTGTAATGCTTAACATTGTGTTTTTCATGTGTTTTATCATAAAAACTCATCTTTCACGATGCACTTGTTTTCAGATAATAAAAGAGGGACTGGCGACTCTGCGGTGAGTTCAGTAATGCAGTGATTTAGATTTTATTAATGTCTTTAAAGCTCAATAAAGTGTCATTCATGCAGTTTAACTGTTTGTTCTGAAGGTCAAAGATGAGAAGATCAACATGTCCATTCCTCCCGCTGCAAGAGCCGATGTGAGTCACTAAATCATCAAACATTACAGTCACTGTCTGTTATAATGTGTTGTTCTACATATTACAGTGAGAGATATGTGTGTTCTGTGTGTTAAACTCGACTCTCTGTACGTCTGCATTGGTGTTTAGGAGCAGACAGATGACGGGACTTATTCTGAGGTCACTTATTTCAATACAAAGCCAGTAAAATCACTTAATGTGAGTAGATACCAGCACATGCGTGAACAAGCAGATATTTGTTGAATGTCCTGTGAATATGAATGAGATTTATTGTGAATCATCATCTGGTCAGAGCACTGACTCTCATCTATATGATCACAGCTCCAGTAAAGTTAGAGAAGCCCTGATGTGTTTTCATTCAGGCCAGACTCAATCTAGTGTCTCCAAGCCTCTTCATGACTGGAGTCTGTTTATCTGCTGGATTTCTGTCTGCAAACCTTCATCTTCATGCAGAAGCACATGCCGAAACCATCCTCCTGCTTCAGCTTGTATATCATCTGTTGTATATCTGTGTCTGCTCACATTATATCGTCATAAAATATTTTAAAAAATGGACTTTGCAGTGTGTATATGTCACGCAATTAAATGTCAGTTATTTCTTTCTTTTTTCACATGTGACAATAAAGAGCATGAAAAATCATGGGTTTAAAGAAAAGTTTTTGTCTCTTCCATTCCTGTAAAAACAGACATAACTAAACTTGCTCTTGTTAGCTGGAAAGTTTTAAATTAATACTTGTATGAAGGTAAAAGAGTAGCAAAATCCGAGAGCTTGTAGATTCAGATGAATCTGAATGTTTCGATTCACACACAATAAACTAATCAGACGTTACCAACTCAGTCCAAACGTCGAGTGAAGGGTTCATTGATGACCATTACACTGACCTCGTATACCTTCTGCAAACGAATGATGATGAAACGATCTGGTCATCTACAGCTTTAAGATGGTATCAGCTTCTGGAGTCGGGACTCACATTAAGTCACATTCGGTGAGAGCTGGTAGTGATAAGCGAACTTCTACATCTGCCGATTCTACAATGAAACAACTTCCTCGAATCCCTGCAGAATCTGTCGTTCCAGAGCATGTCTTACGTGTATATGGACAAGCATCAGTGTAGACGAATCTGCTGAAATCCAAGGTCCTGCATGAAGAGCTGAGATGTGGCGATCACTATTACATTCCTCACAATGCACTACAGCTCTTCAATCATTCACGTTGAAGTACAACATGCTGTGACAAATAAAAAAAACATTTTCGCTCTACACTCAAAAAAATAAATTGTTGAATGAACGTGATTTAATCGTAGCACCCATTATGCATCTAATCAAATCAAGTAAACTTGGACTACTTTGAATATGTTATATGAACACAATATACATTTGTAGATTCAACATGATTGTAATATGTCAATGTAACTTCTTTACAACTAATTGAATCAAAATGTTTGTATTGTGTTAGTCTAATCAAATTTATTCTTATCCACTGAATGTCAGTAAAGCACTTCAATTCAACAAGATTCTGCCTTGTTACATAAACTAGTTAATGTCTTGTTTTGGTAGTTGATTGAGCATTATTGAAGACACCTGATGTTAACAAGCAGAATCACTGAAGGAGCAATTAATTAATTTTATGTCACCATTATGGAGATCAGTGTGTGTTTTAGTTGGGCTCTTGACCCTTAAATCATTAACTTTAGATTTTGTTTGGCTGCTGTTACTGAGTTATAACAGCAAGAGGAACAAATGGTCATGGTCATCTGATAGTGTTGATTCTGTTTTAACATAATAATTATTTCACAATCATTTGACCTGAATTACTGAACTAATATAGAGCCCAATTTAGGTTTTTGTCTTCATTTTTGTCTTTGTTAATGTCAAGTTGTCATAACAAAGACATTTTAAACAATGTCAACTTTGCATTAAAAGTGTCATAATTTACCGAATGACACTTAATGACAACAGTCATAAACATTCATAAAGACTCCTTCATGTTCATGACAGGTGTTATGTCAGTCTTATGCACACCCCTTCAAATAAAGTGTTACCAAACATTGTACTAGAAATAGAGTTGCTTCAAAATAAACTTCAGAGTAAAATACACTATTTCACACAGAGTACTAGTGCTGACCTTGCATAATATCTCTTATTACAGGCAAAAGATGACTGGATAACGGGCTTTTCTTTACAAAGAACTATTGAAATAAAACTCAAGGAACTAAGCAAATTTGTGTCTTTTATCAAACATTTAGGCTTAATGAAACAGGTTTTTTTTTCCGATGTTGGCAATGTTGTGTAATATGGCACATGCAATGTCACAGGCCCTGTCAGGTGCAACCCTCGGGCTTTTCAGACACTGAAATCTTCCCTTTAGTTGGCCAAAGTTCACTCCATTGTGTGCCCTTGTCCTGCTAGAGCTGCATTGTAACTGGTCTGGGGTTTGGGTCAGGGAATGGGGTCATAAAACACCTGTCTCCAAACAGGATCCTGTTGTAATCACATGTATAATGGAACAATGCAGTTCTGTTAGGATCAGCATAAGTGTATATAATACAGTGAGCTTGATATTTATAATTTTCCTTACCACGTTCAAATAATGTGCATAAATGTGAATCTCTGAAAATTCTTGAGTCATGCACAGATCCTGGCCATTTTGCTTTCACATTGATTTTGTGATATGGAACATAGTCACACACCATCTAAGAGATTTACTCAGTCAACTGCCTTTTTTAAAAATTGATATAATATTACTATTCTGTAATATTAAGAATTGTAATAGTAACTTGGCTGCACATTTACATTGTGAGCCTCTTTCTGTTCACAAAATCCCCTTCATTGAGGCCTTGATGGGAACATGTGTGCAGTCTACGGTCTATAGTCTATGGCACCAATCACGTTAGTGAAGCCTGAGGGACACACTGTAAGTCATAATCGGCATGGTCATCATGATTGCATTATCTTCATTAAAAATTATAATATACCCTACCTAAGTTGGCAAAAAAAAAAAAAACTGCTTTACAATCTTGGGTCTTAAATGGTTTGCAAATGCCACAAAAAAAATAACTAAAAACTGCTTGAGCGCCAGGTAAACTTTGCGAATGGCACGACAGACAGCAGTTATCAAGTTCTCCGCATCTCCAATAGTGTAAAGGAAAGAGACACTCGCAAAGAATTTTAGGCAATGCAAACATTTTGTGCTGTTGTTAAAGCCCGACTCCGAGTCGAACATTAATGTGCATTTCCAACAAAATAATAACGTATAAACGACACCCTCACGACGATCGTTTCATGAGAAAAAAAAAATCTCAGAAATTAGGCAACACTATCGCGCTGCGCTAAAGGACTTCCCGTATTCCGCTTATGAACCCGCGATCTAATCCTGTTTACATGAAATAAGCCGCTCGCGAGCAGGTTCAAGCCTACGGACCTGTTGCTATGACAGCAAGTCCAGGATGAGCGTCGAAGAACCAAACAGTCCAAGATCATGGCAAATCGCCAACAATCAAATCCAGCTAACTGAGTTAGCGACAAAGAACGGGCCCCAGGTTGTAATTGAGCTCAAATAACTTTTGACCGAGGTTTGTTACTAGAACATGGTAAAAGACAAAGTTGTGAGAAAAGCATCTACATGGTTAATGCAACTGTGAAACATATTGAAGCCGTGTGGCGTTTCTGAGCTCCTGTGTATGGATTAACTCCAGCTATATGGGAAACAGCAGAGTGTGCCACTATGGAGACAAATACATTCAACATGTAAAACATGTCAATTGAAACTGATTAACAATTCCAGTATTACAATTGTTCATTTTTAACACAAGACATTTGGTCTAGTATGCATGTAGCATCTATGCATCTATTGAGCTGATAACAATTTGCCAAATATCTTTTGGTTCGAGCTGAAATGCATGTTTTAGGTCGCAAAATGTGACAATTTACTCTCTAGAGTAGAGAGCCCTGTATAGTGTTTTATTTCTGCTTTTACATGAGCGCCACCTACTGTCAGAGAGTGAATTTGTTTTTGTTTTTGCATTAATCTAAACTGACAAATTAGACATTCCTGTTGGTTGGACACGAGTTAATATCAATCAACAAAGTGTGCTGTGCTCACCACACACCGGCTATAGGGGGAGAGGAGAGATCTGGCTATAGGGAGATGTGTGGCTAACTTACACAGAAGACACTTTGTTGCTCAGCACATAAAGATGAACTACTTACCGTGATCTCAGACTGTGGTGATGTGGTTTCTCCACTGTGTGGATCTTCATGTGTCGCTTCAGGTGAGTTTTAATAGAGAAACTCGAACCGCACTGATCACACGTGTGCGGCTTCTCTCTGCTGTGGATCCTCTTGTGTGTTTTCAGAGATGATGATCGACTAAATCTCTTGTCACAGTGTGAACACTTGTAAGGTTTTTCTCCAGTGTGAATTCTCTGGTGCAGTTTTAAATCATCTGCTAAAATGAAAGTCTTCTCACACTCAAAGCACATGTACTCTCTCACGCCAGTGTGAGTTTTCTCATGTCTATATAAAGCTTGCAGCAGTGAAAAACTCTTTCCACACACAGAACATGAATGCGGCTTCTCCTTCGTATGAACTCTCAGGTGTTTCTTCAGGTGTGATGGACAGATAAATGTTTTTCCACATTGATCACATGTGAACGGCTTCTCTCCAGCGTGGATCATCATGTGAACATTAAGGGATGATGATTGACTGAAACTCTTTCCGCACTGATCACATGAGAACGGCTTCTCTCCGGTGTGGATCCTCATGTGATCATTAAGGTGTGATGATTGACTGAAACTCTTTCCGCATTGATCACATGAGAACGGCTTCTCTCCGGTGTGAACTCTCATGTGAACATGAAGATTATGTTTGGTTGTAAAGCTCTTTCCACACTGAGTGCAGGTGAAAGATTTCTTGGCTCTTCTTTTCTTTAAAAATGTCTGTTTGGTCTTTGAACGACTCAAAGGTTTGACATGATGTTTCTCCTCCACTTCACTCAGCTCTGAAATAAAAGAAAAACGTTCATTTTCAAATTTATTTTCAATTTTGATTTCATCAAAATAATTCAAAGAGATAAATATGGAGGGAATAGTTTTTATACCTTTTTATAAATTAATAATATGTCCCTGAAACTTTCCTTAAATAAGAAACACTAATCTTTCAATTATTATTTCTAAAACATTATAGACAGTCATTGTGTCCACATAACTTTTGGTAATATTTTATTTAGTACATATAACTGTTACAGTGTGTGGATCCTCTCATGTGTTTCCAGATGTGAAGACAGACTGAATCTCTCGTCAGTGTGTGAACACTTGGAAGACAGACACAAATCCCATGTTTCTGAAGCAAGAACTATTAAATATATTTGATTAATTACAACTATCTAACGTGATATTAACATTCAAGTACAAAATACTGCCATATTTTGACACCAACCTTTAGATTTGTATTTAATGTATGTTATTAAAAACCTTTTAATTATTAAGTGCTGGTCAGACTAAACTTTTCCTTCCATTGACTTCATGTGAATCTGGGACACCGGAAACACAAGCTCAAATTAATTTTGCTTTGAGAAAGAACACATTTTTTTGTAGTATATTGTACATTCATTTTGTACTTTTGGAATTATTATTATTTGTCATATACAAAAGATACAAAATTCTGGCAAATTGTGAATGATATATAAAATAGATAAAATAAAATAGTTAAAATATTTAGTTTGATGTTGACAATCAATATGAAACCTCCATTTACTGACCATTTGTTAAAAAAAATTTAAAAAAACTTTTGCAGCCATTTCATAGTTAACTTTTATCTAAAAGTGATGAAGTGCTTGAATGTTTCTAACATGAATGTTCTCCAGCATCATGAATGAATGAAGAATAAACACCAACCTCTTTGTTCTTCAGGATCTTCAGTGTGTTTCATTCTGCAGGGTTCTGGATCACTCATGTTCTCACTGTCCTCTTTAATAAACTCAGTCTTGGCAGATTTCAGCTCTTCCTGATGCTCTGATGCTCGTCTTCACTTGTAGCTGATGGGAATTTACAGCATTTATAGGGGAATTACAGTGGGTGGAGCTTCACTGACCATGTGACTACTGTGGGAGGAGCTTCACTGATGATGTGATTGCTGTGGGAGGAGCTTCACTGATGAATAATTACAGTTTGTGAGGAGCCGATCTGCCAAAATCAAAAATATATAAGTTACAGTTTGTTTTTGTGCTCATGGACAATATAATATAAATATCGTATATTATTTCCAATATAAATAATGGTAAGCTCAGTCTGTTGACACCAGTGAAATGAGCTTTAAGTGTGAATTTACAGGAGGTCTGAAGACATCAGGTTGGTGGAAACTGTCGTTATAATAAAAAATATATATAACATAGATACAGTTATTTGTGCTATTTTTAAAGCAGAAAAGTTACATATTGTGCCTTTAAGTGGATCAAATCTTTTTTGAACAATCCTACAACAATCCCAATCCTACTTTTTGGAATATTATCCCAAATTATATTTTCAGCTCAGTTGGAGGTTTACATTTTTTGTTGCGATGCAACTATGACATCTCTAAAATACCTTTACTTCTTTCTAGTTTTCATAAGCAATCTTTAATATGCTGGTCCCTAGTATATAATTATAAGTTTTCACCATATAACTATTTTATCTGGAACAACCAAAATATTAAATATAAAAATAAATCTCTTTTTTTAAATAATTGGTTTGATAAAACATACTTTTAGTGAGTCAACTCTTAGATGAAAGGGGTGTCTTGCTCTCTTATGGACACTTTATGCAAGACTTCTCTTTTCCAGTCCCCTAGAGAATATGCCATTGTTTTTGGGTCAGTTCCTGATTGTGTGAACCCTTTAGTCAAGCCTGGCCCTAAAGGTCCTTTATCCTCTCCACCTATTTTGGACAACACTAATCTATTTGTTGATCAATGTCTTCTCAGTAATTTGTCAAAATAAGAAAATTCGTTCAGTTCTGAACAGAGATCAGATTTCTTTACCTGCTTGTGTAAGCTTTTGGAATAACACATTTGATGATATAGTATGGGAAGATTTCTGGCTCCTTCAGAAACAATTATTTTTATCAAATAAAGTAGTTGAAGTAAAATTATGCTACCCAGTTAACTATAAATTTGCTAAATTTAATAATAGTATTTCCCCCCTTGTGCTCCTTTTGTCATCAGGTTGATGAGACAATTATTCATTTTTTTTGGGAATGTATATATTGCAAAATCTTTTGGGTTGACTTTTCAAATTTTGTTAAAAAGTATCTCTTTAACCTTCTGCATTAGCCCAAAAAATTTTTTTTTGGTGAGTCTCTGAAACTAGACCCTCATCATGTTAAATTTATTTTCAACTTGCTACTTTTTCTTGCCAAATTTTATATTCACAAGTGCAAATATTCAAAGAACTCCTTTTTTTATTTTGAAGAAAAATTTTGATATACATTTAAATTCCTTGAGGTACTCATGTAAGCCTCTGCAATGCTGTCAATCATTTAAGCTAGCTTAATATTTTTGATGGTGATGTAACGTAACCCTGTGTATTGTTTATTGTTTATTTTGTTTTGTATTTGTTATTGCATAATAATATATATATATATATATATATTTTTTATATATATATATATATATTTTTTTATATATATATATATATATAAAAAGATATTGAGAAACGGACCTAAACCTTTGTCGCGCCGCTGTGACGCAATCGAGCAATTCGAGTTCCAGCGTCGAGTCTTCTGAGGTGTGTCGACAGTTGAGCAGTTAATGCTATTTCTCATATTTACACAACCATCACACACACAGCGATACTTGTGATCACAGCGATACTTGTGCGTCTTTTCTGGCGTCTTCCTCCTGAAATACACATTTAGTGCAGCAGCAGCTCTCGCTCTCTTCCATTAGAACTGAAATGAAAGAAAAAATGTGTAATTTCATCTTCAGTACATAAAAATAATTCAAAGAGAGGAACATGAAGTGAAAGGGCTTAAAAAAAGCTCTGATAGCAAAATGTTCTTTCCATAAATGAGGTACATTGATCTTCTTATCATTTAAAAAAAAAAAACTTTATAGACACAAATCCCATGTTTCTGTAGCACAAACAATTAAATATATTTGATTAAGGACACAATTATCTAATGTAATATTAGCATTAAAAAAATATACAGTTTTAAATTAAAATTTTACAGTAAGTGGCAATCGGGAGAGTCTGGACTTTTCCCAGTTGGCCCGTAGTGTTTTGAGGCCGGGAGGACCGGTCTGATAATAGTTATACCTTGCAAGTTCTTAGCAGCACCATCCGGCGGCCTCTCTGCTCATCCCATAAATAAATGCATCGATCCGCAATATTTGTTTGAGTTCTTCAACGGTCTAGTGGTTGATCTTTTCCCAAGCGTGTCAGATGTTACGGGCTCTAATCCGCACTCGTATAGTTTTTTTTTCTCTCTCATCAAAACCGAATATCAGTGGTTACAGTCTTTACGACTGTATCCATGACACTGATAGCAGCGGCAACGAGCGCTCAGCTTGATTAAAAAAAAAACACATTTTAGCGCTAGATCTCTTATTTAATGGTGAACTAAATGAATGCTCTGCTAGTTAACTGGAGATTTTTTATTCATTTGTATTACATGCCTCAATGTTTAAAAAAGTGGTGGGGGACAATATCGATCCTGAGAAAAAGTGGTAGGGACATGTCCCAACTGCAAATTACGCCTATGATGACAACTTCACTGGATCTAAACAAATCAATCTAACCATAGATGTGACCAGTAGCGGGGGCTTTTTTAATCTATTTAAAATAATTTTGCAAGGGTTTAATGACATTATTATATTTTTTATTCACATTTTTTTTATTAGAACTTTTTAATTATTACAGTCGTACGGATGTGTATGGATTACATATCTATGTGTACCGATGGATGCCCTTTAATGGACTTCAAATCAGAAACGGCCATTCACTGCCATTATAAAGCTTGGAAGAGCCAGGACATTTATATATATATATAACTCTGATTGTGTTTGTCTCAAAGAAGAATGTAATATACACCTAGGATGACTTGAGGGTGAATAAATCAGGGGCTAATTTTCATCTGTGGGTGATCTATCACTTTAATAGTCTTAATCCGGCCAAAAATGCTGATCTCACAGTCACAAACTCATAAACCTGATTGTTAATACGCTAATTGACACATTTCATAATTTATCTGTCTATCGTTAAACAACATAATAACATTATTGTGTTTATTTATTAAAAGGAGGGCAAATATCTAGAAAGTAGGACAGAACTGTAAGAAACATAAAAGTGATATTTGTAGCCAACAAATCCCCTCAGTCTGTTGACACCAATGAAATGAGCTTTAAGTGTCAATGTACAGGAGATCTGAAGACATCAGCATAATAAATGAGGAGAAAACAGGAACTATTGTCATGAAATAAAGAGTGTTTTCAGCAGATCTGTTAATATTGATGATCATCAGACTATCAACACCCCATTCAATAAGCCATTCAGGATCATCAGCAGATCATCTCACTTTATTCTGAGTGTTTGCTGTTAGAAACACATTATTTAAGGCAGGATACATGACAAAAGCCTGCAAAACTGCTATACTGAAAGGCACTGCTGCATTTTCTCACAAAATGACATGGATAATCAAAAACACATTAATGACACCCATCTTCATGAATCACTACACCAGCATATTATGCATACTATATGAATTAAAATACAGTTAGATTTTCTTTTATAGATACCTGGATTTTAATGAAGAAGCAGAATAATGTTAGGATTAGCAATACATTTTTAATAATTAATAAATTGCACCAGTTACTGTAGGATGAATAGATGCACAGACATAAATTCTTATTTAACAGGTTAAAGAATGACAAATATTTTTGCCACCTTTCATTTTCTATGTTGTGGGTTTGTGAGTTTTATGTGAGTCTTTTATGTGAGTAGGTCAGTCGTAGGTATTGTTTGAGTTGTTTGTTGTGTATTGTGACCAAATTTGCTGTATGCTAGCGCTCCCCATCCTATCGTCTTGTAATGTAACGTTAGCCCACAGGTTTCAGTTTTCCTTTTTCTTGTTTGGCTGAATGGAGATATAATTCTGAACTTTTGCTCTCTTTGAAATTGTACAGGTATGTTGGCTACTTCCAATACGTGGTTTAAAATATAATAATGTGTTCATTTAAAAGTTTTCTTGAGTTTAGTGTTCAGTGGCACTGAACAGCCCAGATGTAAAGCGTACATTTTGCTTCATGCATGTGATGTTACTTTGTGTTAACTAGTGAAAGGAAGATGGTTTATTTCATGATGCATAATGTTAATGTAAAACATTAACTTTATCATGTATAACATTAAAACGTTATTACCCATAGTTAATAACAGAAATAACACGCAATATGACAGATACACATGATATACACAAGCCTAATGCGATATGTTCATTTTTCATGGTTATTTTTCTCTATTTTATTTTCTGATTTTTAAATGCAATAAAATACTGAGTCTGCATTCTACTTGACTAAGAGAGACTGATTGAAGATTGTCAGTGTCCTGTCATCAGTGCACCAGAACACAACGCCGTAGTCGTCGAAGTGCAGACCACGCCAGCTACACTTAGAACTTAGAGTAATTTATTATAAAAACAAACTCAGTAATTGATACTTTTTATTTTGGCAGATCAGTTCCCCCAACTCTGGAATTCATCATCAGTGAAGCTCCTCCCACTGTAATAACATCATCAGTGAAGCTCCTCCCACAGTAATTCATCATCAGTGAAGCTCCTCCCACTGTAATTCCCCAATAAATGCTGTAAATTCCCATCATCTACAAGTGAAGACGAGCATCAGAGCATCAGGAAGAGCTGAAATCTGCCAAGACTGAGTTTATTAAAGAGGACAGTGAGAACATGAGTGATCCAGAACCCTGCAGAATGAAACACACTGAAGATCCTGAGGAACAAAGAGGTTGGTGTTTATTCTTCATTCATTCATGATGCTGAAGAACATTCATGTTACAAACATTCAAGCACTTCATCACATTTAGATAAACAGTTCGACTATGAAATGGTACAGAATGTTCTGGGTTTTCTTTGGTCAGTAAAGTGAGGTTTGAGACATTTTTATATTGATTATCAATATTAGACCAAGCTAAATACTATTTTACATTTATTTTATATCTGGTTTCCAATTTGCAATAACGTTACCACATAGTTAAAACAATTATTATTTTTTAAGAATAATCAGTAAACACCAAGTTACTGATAAAGCGTTATTTGTCAAATATCATACAAGTTATTCATAGTTTTAGAGATTCTTCTTACAGTGACTTTGCTAACAGGGTTGATGAATACAGTCAATGATACAGTTTGTGTAAAAACTGAGACAATAGATTTAGATTATTTTCTTGTCTTCCCATCATGCTCCAGAAAGAGCCCAGATGATGTCACTTCCTGGGTGTCACTATTTTAAGAAATGCTCTGTTTTTTAAAGGAGGAAAATCAAGTCAGGAGTAACAGGGTTAAGTGAAACATGTAGGACACAGATAATGCTAATAAAAATTGTTAAAATTAAACTAGTTAAAGCCGCTCTACACTTTGAGCATGTGAAGTTTCTACAGACACAGGCACATTCTGTGGCAGCTTTTTCACAAACATACATTTAACACATATCAAATAATAAAAATAAATAAATTAAGCAATCCACTCCACTTGAATGCTAAACGCTTGTGTTGTTTCTCACAGGGTTATTCACTTGAGCTTGTGTTTCTGGTGTCCCACTTTGACAGACTCATGAATGGAAGTCAGTGCAAGGAAAAGTTTAGTGTGAACGGACATTAATAATTAAAACGTTTTAGGAAAAATAAATATCAATCTCAAAGTTGGTGTCAAAATATGGCAGTATAGTACATTTCAATATTAATATCATGTTAGATAATTGTCATTTATCAAATATATTTAATAATTCTTGCTAAAGAAACATGGGATTTGTGCCTATAATTTTTTTAAAATAATAATTGTAAGATAAATGTACCTCATTCATGGAAAGTTTAAAGGACATGTAATCAATTTAAAATAAAAAGGCATGACATTATCATAATATTTTAAAGCAGTTGTCTACTTTCTACCATTACATTAGGGCTCACTTTCATGTCCTTTTGACTTTATATTTCTCTCTTTGAAGAGAAATATTTTGATGTACTAAAAATTAAAAGGAATAATTGTTTCTTTCCTGTCAGACCTGATGGAAGAGAGCGAGGAGAGAGAAGAACTGAGTGAAGTGAAGGAGGAGAGAGAAGAACTGAGTGAAGTGAAGGAGGAGAGAGAAGAACTGAGTGAAGTGGAGGAGGAGAGAGAAGAACTGAGTGAAGTGAAGGAGGAGAGAGAAGAACTGAGTGAAGTGAAGGAGGAGAGAGAAGAACTGAGTGAAATGGAGGAGGAGAGAGAAGAACTGAGTGAAGTGAAGGAGGAGAGAGAAGAACTGAGTGAAGTGAAGGAGGAGAGAGAAGAACTGAGTGAAGTGGAGGAGGAGAGTGAAGAACTGAGTGAAGTGAAGGAGGAGAGAGAAGAACTGAGTGAAGTGGAGGAGGAGAGAGAAGAACTGAGTGAAGTGAAGGAGGAGAGAGAAGAACTGAGTGAAGTGGAGGAGGAGAGAGAAGAACTGAGTGAAGTGGAGGAGGAGAGAGAAGAACTGAGTGAAGTGAAGGAGGAGAGAGAAGAACTGAGAGAAGTGGAGGAGGAGAGAGAAGAACTGAGTGAAGTGAAGGAGGAGAGAGAAGAACTGAGTGAAGTGGAGGAGGAGAGAGAAGAACTGAGTGAAGTGGAGGAGGAACATCATGTCCAACCTGGAGGAAAACCTTTGAGTCGCTCAAAGACTAAAAATACATTTTTAAAGAAAACAAGAGCCAAGAAATCTTTCACCTGCTCTCAGTGTGGAAAGAGTTTCACACGCAAACGAAATCTTGATGTTCACATGAGGATCCACACTGGAGAGAAGCCGTTCACATGTGATCAGTGTGGGATGAGTTTCAGTCAATCTTCATCCCTTAATATTCATATGAAGATCCACACTGGAGAGAAGCCATTCTCATGTGATCAGTGTGGGAAGAGTTTCAGTCAATCTTCATCCCTTAATATTCATGTGAGGATCCACACCGGAGAGAAGCCGTTCTCATGTGATCAATGCAGCAAAACATTTATTAGGGCATCAGACCTGAAGATACACCTGAGAGTTCATACAAAGGAGAAGCCGCATTCATGTTCTGTGTGTGGAAAGAGTTTTTCACAGCTGCAATCTTTATATACACATCAGAAAATACACACTGGTGTGAGAGAGTACATGTGCTTTGAGTGTGAGAAGACTTTTACTACAGCGGACAGTTTAAAACTGCACCAGAGAATTCACACTGGAGAAAAATCTTACAAGTGTTCACACTGTGACAAGAGATTCAGTCAGTCAGCAAATCTGAAATCACATGAGAGGATCCACACTGGAGAGAAGCCGCACACGTGTGATCAGTGCGGGAAGAGTTTCTCTTCAAAAAGTTACCTGAAGATGCACCAGAGGATCCACACTGGAGAAAAACCTTACAAGTGTTCACACTGTGACAAGAGATTCAGTCATTCATCACATCTGAACACACATGAGAGGATCCACACTGGAGAGAAGCCGCACACGTGTGATCAGTGTGGAAAGAGTTTCTCTTATAAAAGTGACCTGAAGCGACACATGAGGATCCACACTGGAGAGAAGCCGTATGTATGCCATCAGTGTGGAAACAATTTCACATGCAAACATTCTCTTGACGTTCACATGAGGATCCACACCGGAGAGAAGTTGTTCAAGTGTGATCAATGTTGCAAAACATTTCTTATTGCATCAACCCTGAAGAAACACCTGAGAGTTCATATGAAGGAGAAGCCGCATTCATGTTCTGTGTGTGGAAAGAGTTTTTCACAGCTGAGATATTTACGTGGACATGAGAAAATGCATACTGGTGTGAGAGAGTACATGTGCTTTGTGTGTGAGAACACTTTTACTACAGCGCAATGTTTAAAACTGCACCAGAGAATTCACACTGGAGAAAAACCTTACAAGTGTTCACACTGTGACAAGAGATTCAGTCAGTCAGCGCATCTGAAAAGACATGAGAGGATCCACACTGGAGAGAAGCCGTACACGTGTGATCAGTGTGGAAAGAGTTTCTCTTCAAAAGGTCACCTGAAGATGCACATGAGAATCCACACTGTAGAAAAACCTTACAAGTGTTCACACTGTGACAAGAGATTCAGTGTGTCAGAAAATCTGAAAACACATGAGTGGATCCACACTGGAGAAAAACCTTACAAGTGTTCACACTGTGACAAGAGATTCAGTCAGTCATCATCTCTGAAAACACATGAGAGGATCCACACTGGAGAGAAGCCGCACACGTGTGATCAGTGCGGGAAGAGTTTCTCTATTAAAACTAACCTGAAGCGACACATGAAGATCCATGCGGTGGAGAAACCACATAAACACAGTCTGAAATCACAGTAAGAAGTTTATTTTCATGTGCTGAGCAACAAAGTGTCTTCTGTGTAAGTTAGCCACACATCACCCTATAGCCAAATCTCTCCTCTCCCCCTATAGCCGGTGACACAGGACACTTTGTTGATTGATTGATATCTATTAACTTGTGTTCAACCAACAAGAATGTCTAATTTGTCAGTTCAGATCAAAGCAACAAGAAAACAAAAAACAGATTCCTCTTGATCATTACCCATTTGCCCCATCTTTCGGTTTCCTGTCGGTAAGGTTCGTTGTTGGTATTCCACTCAAGTTTATCAATGCTTTGCTCAGGGTATAAGAAGGAAATGTAACTTGATCTGGGAGAAAGGCTTTAATGGCCTCTTCTGTACAACAGTGTGCTATTTGTTACAACTAAGTTTTCTTTACAGTATGTTCCATTCTGCTGTCTGTATATTTCAACATGTTACTTAATAAATAACTTTGCCTGCTTTAAAGGGTTTGAGAATATTTCCTTTTTTCACTGATGATGTTGAAAGATAAAGTGAGTATAACTTTATCTAAACATTCATGTTAAATCCTACGTTTTCCTATCAGTTCTGAGAAAGACCTTTACCTTTAAGAATAAAAGGTTAAAGAATGACAACAACTTTAATGGAGTCAGATTAGTTATATTAGAGTCAGATAAATATTTGAATTATACACGTCATCTTTCAACTGCCTTTTGTTCCGATTATAGGTTCAAAATAGCAGCGTAAGCTTCCAGCCTTACATTTTCTTCTAAGAGAGTCGAAAAATAAGCAGATCTAGCAGTAGCTTTTCTGTACGCAATCGTGCTTTCTCCACGAAATTCGAAAAACTTCGTTGTGTTTTCTTCCAGTTGCGCTCCATTTTTCTGGCTGCCCTGTTTATGGCCCGTGTATGCCCATTGTACCATGGCATTGGACTATTTTCTTTAATCTTTAAGTGCAAAGGAGTAACTGTCTAAATTGCTGGAAAAGAGAGAGTCAAAAGTTTCTGTTGCAATATTGAGTTCTTCTAAGCTATCCGGGATGCTGAGGAGATCAAATTGATCAGCAATATTATTCATAAAGCAATCTTTAGTGGCAGAAGTGATAGGTCTAACATATTTATAACACGGAGTCGGCTTTGCAGTCTTGGCTAAATGAAGTTTACACAAGACTAGATAATGATCTGAGATGTTATCACTTTCAGGGCTTAAGTATTCCGGCACTGTGCCAGATCTCCGGCGTGCGGCCGTGAGAAGAAAAATAAATTGGGAACTTGCATGCGGTTTAATATTTTCTAGTCAATTGATTTCACCTACCAATCATATGAGAGGAACGCAGCTCTAACTAACGACACAAGCCTATCAAGCAGAGCAGGGCGGGTCATCAAAGTACCGCGAGAGCGATTAGAGAGCAGACGCTCCTTATGCTTTTGAATCGCTCTCGCGATACTTTGATCTCATAAACCAATCATTCTGTGCAGCGCCGGTTCAAGTCGAACACGCCAAGTGTGATTGAGATCCATATGTCACATTAGCGTCGTCGGTGAAAGCATGAAAAAAATATGCGCCGCTGACGCTTGCGGTGTGAAACGGCTGTTACAAGGAGCTAACCTTAACATACACTGCTGCTTGGTAACTTCAGACTGTTAGCATTCTGTGTAGCTTACTAAAAACATTCTGTGTAGGCCTAAAACGAGTCCACTTTAAACCGCAGATTTTTCTGTCAGCAATGTATGACAAGTAGTGCTGTCAACATTAACGCATGCGATTCATTTTTGTCCAGCTTTAACGTGTTAAAGTATCTAACGCAGCATTCGTTCTTTCTGTCATCTTTTAGCTAGAATTATATGATCACGCTCTTATTCACGCAAATACTTTTAAACCATTTATGCACGACAAGACAAAAGAGAACGCGCTGTCAGTTAATGTCCTCCTGACAGTATCCTGACAGTGTCCTCCTGACCAGTATCGCACAGACAGCGCGCCAGTATTGAGTTCTCTTTCGCGCTTGAACGAACAATAACACACACATTTATGCCAAAATTTCCGGTTTGTCGAGTATCCTCACAAGAACAGTCTTAAATGAGTTAAATGAAATCTTAAATGGAATTAAATAGTAGTGAGAGAATGAGATCCATGAGATCCTGTCAGCAGCGGCAGATCTTAAAGTGACTGCAGCCACTAATTCTCCCTGTTAGTAAAGTTAACCAAAGAACAGTTATTACATTTCTGTATATTTCATACCTGTTAGACAGGAAATGAACAAGTAAATATGACATTTATTATGGGTTTAAGTGAGGATTGTTTTAAGTTCAGTTAAATTAAAAGTTGCCTAATGTTTAAAATTTGAAGAAAAAAACATTTTAGCTATATAGTACTACATTAGTAGCTATATAAATATCAGTGATACTGGCCTTCATTCATAAAAAGATG
This sequence comes from Semotilus atromaculatus, assembly GCA_031834385.1. Classification (NCBI taxonomy): domain Eukaryota; kingdom Metazoa; phylum Chordata; class Actinopteri; order Cypriniformes; family Leuciscidae; genus Semotilus; species Semotilus atromaculatus. The sequence continues at coordinate 1,086,304 of JAULUF010000098.1, forward strand.
CCATTAACATACAGCCATAACACTTGGAAAAAAAATGTTGCCATTAAAGATAAGTTCGTCTGTGCCCTCCCAAAAAAAGTTCAGGCTCAGGATTTTTTGTCCCTTTAACCCCTGCACTTTGCTGCAGAATATCAACGGCGTCAACATTGACTCCATGTGATAGTATTAAATCTAGAGTATGATTATGACAATGAGTAGGTCCTGACACGTGTTGTCTAACTCTAATAGAGTTCATAATGTCTCTAAATGCCAATCCCAATGTGTGTTTTTCGTTATCTACATGTATATTAAAATCACCAACAATTAGGACTTTATCTGCAGCCAGTACTAACTCCGATAAAAAATCCTTGAATTCTTTGATAAAGTCTGTATGGTGCCCTGTATACAGTAGCCAGCACAAATGTCAAGCGAGATGTATCATTTACACTAGATATTGTTATATTAAGCACCAACACTTCAAAATAATTTTATTTGAATCTAGACTTTTCAATAATTCTGAAAATATTGCTATAAATTACAGCAACACCTCTTTCAGCCTTAGCCTTTCAAGACAAGGTTCATGTTTGTAACTGTAATCTTGTGGGGTGGACTCTTTTAAAGTATTGTTTGGTTTTAGCCAGGTTTCTGTCAGACACAACACATGTCTAGGTTATAATCTGTAATCATATAATTAACAATACATGCTTTTTAAGTAACAGGGTATATGCAGGAATCCTGAAGTTAATTTCAATACCTTTTGAAGACCTTCTCAAAATATTTCAAGACCTCATCGTCACTTCAAGTTCTAATCAGCAACAAACCTTTAACTTAATAAACAGTTGTTTGCAAATAAATCTATAGAGCACAACCATACAACAGAACTCAGATAAGCTCGGAAGAAAAAGCTTGAACGAATAAATTAAATCAAAGGCAAGGTTTATTAAGATATACATTAATTGATTCAGTATATTGATTCAAACTCCTGACATGTGCCTCAGTTCAATTGATTTGCTTTCAATTAACTTTATAGTTTGCTCCAGATCATTGAGTTTTTCTTTGTGTCTTCTCCTCAAGGTGTTGGATTTGGTGATCAGTTGGGCCATTAATGATCCCGATTTTCCCTCATCCTGCTCTGCTAGTTGATCTGCATCTTTTTGCAGTGTGTCGCACACCTCTGTTAATACTTTTCTCTTATTTTTGATAACTTCAGCTTCTTTCCTCTTGAGGCTCTGTCTGATTGTCTCTTTTTTTCTTCCTTTCTTGCTCAAGATGATTCCTGTACTTTGATCTCACAGAGGCTACAGAAGCCAGGAGCTCCTTGGTCAGAGGTACCTTTAGGGCGCCCCCACCTTGTCGCAAATCAACCTCAGAGCCTCCACCGACTCTTCAAGGATGTTGCAGGTTTCGACCTGCTTGTTGATTGAGAATCCTCTCCAGGGGCGTTGAACCGGGGGGAAAAAGGGTACTGAGTACCCCGGGCCCAAGGCAGGGGGGGGGCCCTTAGAAGTCGCCGAGCAAAAGTCCGTTGGAGAAGTCGGGGGCCCAGCAAGACGGTTTTATACCCAGGGCCCAAAATTTTGTGCTACACCCCTGATCCTCTCTCTACTGTGGCTTGACCATGGGAGAGAATTAAAAGACTCTGACAACTCTTTGGACAGCTCAGACTTGCTGAGCACTGACTGCAAGAACACATCAATCCGCTGCTGCGGTGGCTGAAAGGAGAGGAAACACTCATCTCTAGCCTCAACAGCGAGAAAACTCCCAAACTGTTGGACGATCACATCACGTGCAATGAGAGAATTAAATAGGTAATTACTAATGCGTTGAGGACTGGCCTCGAGTCAGTTCACTAGTGTAATAGCATAAGCTTCTGTTGTTGTACGTCACACGCATCACACACATGACCAGCATTGGCCAATTGTGAGCCTGCGTGTGACGTAGCACTACGCTATCACACTACGTTATCACACTACGTTAACTGATTAGAAGCCAACAGAGAAGGAAATTAATAGTTTAAATAAAGTCGTTATTTTTGTTTGTTTTTGCGCAGAAAACGTATTCTCGTTGCTTGATAAACTTTGATTGAGCCACTGTAGTCACTTGGACTATTTTAACGATGTCTTTAACCCCCTGGGGTCGGCGGTCTCGCCGGCGATACCAGCTCACTTTTTTTTCTTATCAGTGCAAAAGAGACTCAAAATACTCTGTTGATTTTGATCTTACATTTAAGTGTTATACATCATTCAAAACTGTTAAATGACTTCTTTTATTTGTGTACACACATAATAAAAACAAAATGTTGTGTTTTTCGTAAAATAAATAAAATAAACATGATGCGTGTTCTGCCGTCTCTCTCAATGTGAAGCTCATTCTGAAATGCGACAGAACATGATCTGTAATTTAGCTAATGTTTGTCACACAAACTTGAAACGTATGTCTTTACAACGCTTAGAGTCTCTATTTTTAAATGATGTAAATTATATCAAAAACAAATATTATATGTTTAAGTAATCCGTATGAAAGCAGCGACATATACAGTTTCTCAAACGGGCCTCATTAGCGCTAATGTGACCACGCCCACGCGAAACAGCTGTTCGCATACTAATGAGCCACGTGGAGGAACGCGATCAACTCTCTCAACACAAAGAATCAGATTCAGCACCTTCAGTACTACTCTGCTTTTTATGAGTGGGGATACTGTGTTTGTGCTGTGCTGTGCCCTTGGATTTACCTCAGAAGAGTTAGAAGAACAAGATTTGATTATGAGATTTTAAGGTAAGACATGTTATTGTTATAGTAGCATGTTAGCAGCAGCTGCAGCATGTTATTGTTGCATAAACTTTACATTGTAGCTACTAGTTAAACTGGTGCCAGACTAAAATTTACATTATAAAATGTGATTGGAGTTAAAAACATGAAGTCTAATGCTAAATGTATATACATGTAGCCTATGACACAATGACATTGCATTCAGTAAATGTTTGCACGTGCTGTTAGAGTCACGCGCTGTGGGTTTGAAAAGCTGAACAAATCAAACATTATAGGCTTCATGTTTTTACTCCAACATTTCATAACGTCGTAACGAATGGAAACGAAGTAACATGATAATCCATAGTTTTCTCTAGTGTAGTGTCACTGAACTTTTTAACGATTTATAGGCTATTGCTATTATTACATGCAGCCCTATTATGCCTACAAGGCACAACACACTTGGGAGTTCATATATATAGTGTATGTATGTATTTAGTAAATTTCATAATTGTAACCAGAAAAATCTAAAATAGTTTCTCCTGATATCAGCATGTTCACATGTGTTTTTTTTCCTAAATGTTTTCTTTTACAGGGACCAGAAGACACTGATGAGTCCTGCTGACATTCACATGAGTCTCTCTAGATGAACATGGTAAAAAATCAAACACTTTGGAGATGACAGGTATGTAGCCTACTATGCATTATATTTAGGAATGGCAGAAAGCTGTGGGACTGTCCAAGTGTCTGTCTTTAGATCAGTGTTTACTAATGTGCCTTTTTGTCATTTGTTGTGTATCTTTGGATAGTGTTGTGTTGTAAATAAATCCAAACCATTTAAAAGCCATTATTTTTTATGTCTCTCCTCACTCTTTGTGCAAGGTTCCTGATAATGACAGCTGATAGCACCTTATAGGGCCATTAGGGGAGGGTCTTTGTCTTTCTCAGGTGTGAAACACTAAATATTCATGAGTTGATGGTTCATGGTTCACGCCTCCTCGCATAAAGCTTTCTAACACAAAACACGTCTTAGAAATTTTACATCAATATATTGTCTTATCTAAATGAGTAGTCAGGATGATTTTCACATAGTTTGAAGCAAATATTCTAGGCCACGTGATACAATTTTCAAAAGTCTTGTGAATAAATAATTAGTATGGGTTTTATTACCTTATTTCAGGGACAATGTTTTTTAGTTTTTTCACAAACCACGCATAAACGTCATTATCTCAAAACTAAAAATGTTTACATACATGCTGCTGACATATTACTGTAGCAGAGTTTGTCCTGAATACAGTGTAATCAGACTTTAGCCATGAAAATGTCACAAGTATCAGAAATAAGCACAAATGTCAGAGCATGTCAGAACACCTCCAGGACCCAGAAAACACCTCGGACCCCAGAGGGTTAATAACTTTTCGGGGCTGGCAAGTTTCAATCCCTTAAGAAGCCTATGGAGGAGTGATCCAGCTCTCAGATTTAATCAAAAATATATTTTTGTTAATTTGAGTTCCGAAGATGAACGAAGGTCTTACGGGGTTGGAACAACATGAGGGTGAGTAATTACTGACAGAATTTTAATTTTTGGGTGAACTATCCCTTTAAATAATATATTAAGAAGTAAACAGCGTAGCTTTAAATAAACATATTAAGCACCAGAATTAAAAAATATATTAAGAAGTAAACAGCATAGCTTTAAATAAACATATCTATCCATCTATCATCCAGAGAGTGTTTGTTTATCGCTTATTTTTAAACCACAACCATTGAAGTTGTGGTTTAAAAATAAACATTCTGACATTATGGGTGCATATATTTACAGAAATCTTTTGCATTTCTTCTAATCCAAACAACGTCAAACTTGGCTCTGCACTTACTCGTTCAGACTAAAATTCATCAGACTAACATTTTGGGAGATATGCGAATAACAGACAGACGTTCCTGTAATTTATAGATAGATATCTGTCCTTTAAGTAATCCAAAAGTAATCAGTTACATTACTTTCATATTGTGGTACTTGGATTACGTTACTGAATACTTTTTTTTTATGAAGTAATTTGTAACTGTAACGGAATACATTTTTAAAGTAACCGTCCCAAGCCTGCCGCTGGGTTTATATACCTCTCATCGTTGATGGCTGAGTGCTCTCCACTCGTGTTAATTATCTGCGCGTGCTCCTCCCGAACCTTGTTAATAAAACATCATTTAAAATATATTTTGCAATAAAAAAGTCAAAACATAGGTTATATTTGTGTCACAATTAAGCAACCTAGTTATTCTGTCCTGTATTAAATATATACCTACATATAAAGTATTTATAAAAGATTAAGTGATCAAACTAAGTTAATTTAAATGATTAAAAACTTCTTGGTGACAAAGTATAATGATTTAAAATGACAATCAAATAGTATTTTTGGGCTGCACTATGATCCTTTAATACAGTGTTTGAACATGTCAGATTTTTTGCTGTTGCTGTATACCCTAATGTCACTGAGCGCGCGGCTGCCACTGAGCGTGCGGCTGCCACTGAGCACGCGCCTTCTCCTCTCTGCGGTTTCACCCGCTCCTTGTCACCAGCATTCTAGAACTGCACTTCCCAGCATTTCCCTCTGCCATCATTAGGTTCTATCCCTGCTTGGTTTCTCCATTCAACATCATCACCCCCACCTGTTACTCATTATCTCACCCCTTATCTGGACTGCTCCTTTCACTGCTCCTTGCGAAGTCTTGTTTTGCCATGCTGCATGTTGCTACGTGCTTCTCTTGTGTTACAAGTCATTGATTCCTTGTTTCTTTACCTGTTTCAATAAATTACTGCAGATGGATCCGACTGCGTCAGCCCCGTCATTACAGAAGACTTTGCCACTACAGGATCCAGCAGACTTCCATCATCTCGTTTCAGAGGTTTCATCCCAGGCATCAGTACTAGCCGTTCATCAACAACAGCTGGTCAAGTTAACCACTCTCACCGAGGAACTAGTGAAGTCCGTTCAAACCCTCACATAGCTGAACGCGGCCACCAATCAAGCCCCCGCTGCACCTGCTCCCCAGACATCAAGCGTGAGTACGACCTCAAGCAACCCCAAATGATCTTTTCCTGAGAAGTTTAATGGCTCACCTGCCGCCTGTAAAGGATTCCTGTTGCAGTGTGACCTTTTCATCAACCAACAACCTCAACTCTATCCCACTGATGCGTCCTGCGTTTCATTCATCTGCTCTCTGCTCACCGTGAAGGCGCTGGAATGGGCGACAGCTCTTTGGTCTGGAGGTCAGCGCATTTTACCCTCTTTTAGCGAGTTTATTTCTCAATTCAGAGAGGTGTTTGAACATCCAGCGGACGGAAAGGATCCAGGAGAACTCTGCCCTACAAAGGCAAAAGACCTTAACTCACCAGAGTGTGAAACTGAGAAAAATGACTTTAAAGTTTTTTTGTTGTCCAGCCAATTGTATGATAGGTAGGACACTGAAATTTTGCCAAGTAGTTGTCATAATGAATATATTTATGTACAAAAAAAAAAAACTGAGCTCAAACTTGACCTTTGACCCTTATTCGGAAGTTACTGTATTCTGCCTTTGCATTATCTGCAAAACAATAATAGGTCATACAAAGGCAAAATACCTTAACTTCTAATTTATTGACCATTTTGACTTTTTTCACTCTATACAAACATTTCTATTATAACAATGATAGCCTTAAACATTAACATTTAGTGAGTTCTGTCTAGTAAGACTTAATATTACATTAATAGAATATTGCAAAATAAAAAAAAAATAATGAGAAGGCTATTATCTGTACTGGATCATTTTAAAACTTTATCGTTGTACTTAATTTAAGTAAAATAACACTTTAAGAGGTACCGTTAAAGTAACCTTCCACAAATATTTCTTACATTTGAAAGGTTTGATTAGGCTATGCCAGTAATATGTAGACGCCCTTTCTCAAATACCATTCACCCTTTCCTGACAAAACATATAGGAATATGCTTACATCTGATGACATTGTGTGTATGTTTTCCAGAATAAATGAAAAAACTCTGTAATAATACATTTTCCTGGACAGAATGGAAAATTTATTTAATATTCTAACAATACTTAGTTAATATTAATTTCAACATTTACTAATACATTATTAAAATCAAAGGTTGTATTTGTTAGTTAATGCACTGTGAACTAACATGATCAATGAACAGCTGTATTTGTATTAACTACTTAACAAAGATTAATAAATACTGTAACAAATGTTTTGTTCATTGTTAGTTCATGTTAGTTAATACATTAACTAATGTTAACTAATGAACCTTATTGTAAAGTGTTTGGAAGGCTTAATAACTCATATGAAACAATTTGTACCCCCTGGTCTTATTTTTAGTAACATTTAATAGCCTACTGGTGCAATTTGTAGCCTACATTAAATGTTAGTTTGACTTAAAAAACATCAATTATTCAAAATAATTTATATTGAATAATTCTCACTATTTTTTTGAAAGCTTTAAATATATGTTAAACGACAAAAACAGATGAGATAGGGGTATTTTACATTAACTATGAATGCACCACGAGTTTGACCAGTTTTAAGAAAACGCAACCTTTATTCGCGTCTGTGTTGTTTTTCACGACAGTGCTAGCTAGTTTGTTTTAGCTCATAGCTTTAACGGCAGACTTGTATGTCGCGCTTTTGGAATCCTCTACAATACAGTCACACTTTTACACCGTTTAGCTGTCAGCATTTTAACTGTTTAACCGGGACAATTTCATAGTGGTTGGTGTAAACCGGACGTCAGCAACACTTAAAATTGATTGTCAACCTCCGGACAACTTTGCACTTTGATAGAATTAGGCTTGCCAGCCGGCACATGATGGATTTAAACAATGGATGTCTTCTCATTGGATGTTGTTTTCCATTGATTTTGACCATGTTTAAAAAAAAATAAAAAATAAAAAAGGTAAGCTGCGATCTAAGTTATATCTGCTGGGTTGGTTTGTGTGCGTGGTAGGCCTAATGTTTTCTCCTCGCCAGGGGAGGTGTATTTAAATTAATGCGTGTGGCAAAAGTGCTTCAATTACACATAGGCATAACACCGTAACTTCAGCGCGGCAAACAAGTTGCTGGTAACGTTAGGTAAAACAAAGGCAGAGTGCCGTAACTTAAATAACAGCGTTCTAAAGTGCAGCGGAACAAAGCTAAAAGACCGTAACTGATGTTAAGGGCTTCTGCCTTTGCTTTCCCTCTGATTTTGGAAGTTATGGCAAAAACAACATCTTATTTTTAGCAGAAAAGAACAAAATTGACGCAAGATATTTCTCCACATGATAAAACTGATGTGTATTGTTCCAAATATGGCAATAACTCATTTTTGACAAAATTGAAGTTAAGGTCTTTTGCCTTTGCACGGCAGAACTGCCCCTCGCTTTAAGCCAAGGGATATCCACGCGGCCGACTACACGCTCTCCTTGCGCACCCTGGCAGCACAGACAGGTTGGACAGAGGAACCACTTAAAATGCTGTACCGAGGGGTTTGAATACTGACCTGGAGGGGGAATTGGCATGTTGTGATGATGGGAAGTCCCTCGGAGAACTAATGGAGCTCGCCATTCGCTTTGACAATCTCATCCGCTCCCGACGCACACATTTTAAGCCCAGTTTAATCCTTCCTCCAGCACGGAATTCGAACCCATGCAGGTCGGCTTCACATGTCTTACGTCTGAGGAGCTTGAGAGAAGGAGGCGGAATAGATTGTGCCTTTACTGTGCTCAAGCCGGTCATCTAAAGGCTTCGTGTCCTGTGAGATCCAGATTCCGAGATCCTTCTGCGATGAGTCCTTTGATTCGTTCTCTCAGCTCTCTCATTCTCAAAATGACCTTAAGTTTTAAGCTTAGAGTATTCTCGAAACAAGGGCTTTAATTGACTCTGGAGCTGCTGGAAATTTTGTCGATCTGGAGTTTGCCTTGTCTAATCATTTCTCTCTCATCCCCTGTGGCTGTGGCAGCGCTGGATGGACGCCCCCTGGGGACAGGGGAGGTACAATACATCACTCAGCCTCTTTCTCTCAACTTTGGGTCTCGTCATACTTGCCTGCTCTTCTTGGTCCTGATTCGAGCCATGGTCTTCCGAGAAGTTGGATCTGCAAGGAGTCCCCGCTGCCTACCATGACCTAGCCCTGGCATTCAGCAAGAGAGAGGCATCTCATCTACCTCCGCACCGGTCCAGTGACTGCGCTATTGAACTTCTCCCTGGAGCCGTTCCTCCGCACGGTCGAGTGTATCCTCTTTCTCAACCGGAAACTGAGTCCATGAAATCGTACAACTAGCCAAGGGTTTCATCACCACTTCCAGATCTCCTGCATCCGCTGGGTTTTTCTTTGTTAAGAAGAAGGATGGGAGTCTTCGGCCATGCATCGATTTCCGAGATCTCAATGAGGTAACTGTGAAGTATCGTTATCCCCTGCCTTTAGTCCCTGCAGCCCTGGAGATGCTCCGCTCAGCCCGTTACTTCACCAAGTTGGATTTGAGGAACGCTTAAATTCTCATTTGCATACGAAGGGGTGATGAGTAGAAGACGGCCTTTTCTACGACCACAGGCCACTACGAGTAGCGGGTTATGCCTTTCGGGCTGTCCAATAGTCCCTCTGTGTTCCAGTCTTTTGTGAATGAAATCTTTCGTTACATGCTGAATCAGAAGGTTATTGTTTATATTGACAACATCTTGATTTTTTTCAGAGACCCTTGAAGCACACGTCAGGGATGTGCGTGCTGTCCTCAAACGCCTAATTGAGAACCAGTTGTACGCCAAGATTCAGAAGTGCGAGTTTCACCGGATCGCCTTCTTATGTTATGTCATCAGCGCCGACGGGGTCTTCATGGATGACAGCAAGGTCAAAGCCGTGGTGAACTGGTCCCAACCTACTTCTGTGAAAGAATTACAGCGATTTCTGGGCTTTGCCAACTTTTATCGTAGGTTTATTCGTAACTTCAGTCTCATTGTGGCCCCTCTCACATCTCTTCTCCAGGGGGGAGGGAAGCACTTCCGGTGGTCTTCTAAGTGCACTTCTGCTTTTACCCGGCTGAAATAGAGGTTCAATGCTGCACCCATTCTCCATCATCCTAACCAGGAGAGGGAATTCATCGTGGCGGTGGATGCTTCAAGCACTGGAGTTGGTGCGATACTGTCCCAACGCCACGGTAACCCAGCTAAGATGTTTCCCTGTGCCTTCTATTCCCGCAAGCTGAATCCGGCGGAGCGCAACTATGACGTGGGCGACCGGGAGCTTCTGGCCATGAAAGCTGCTTTGGGAGAGTGGAGGCACTGGTTGGAGGGTGCGCGTCAACCTTTCACCGTTCTCACTGACCAATGAAATCTTAAATATATCAGGTCCGCCAAGCGTTTCAATGCTTGTCAGGCTCGCTGGTCACTGTTCTTCTCCCGATTCAATTTCAAGGTCACTTACAGACCTGGGTCCAAGAACGGTAAGGCCGATGCTCTGTCACGCCAGTTCAAGGATTTCAATGAAGTTACCAAGCCCGAACCCATCCTTCCCTCTACTCTGATCGTGGCCCCTGTGCAGTGGGACATCATCTCGGAGGTTACTGCAGCGCAACAAGCTCATCCAGTACCGCCTGAATGTCCGGTGGATCGCCTCTTCATCCCCCTCAAACTCTGTGACCGGGTGCTCCAATGGTTCACTGCACGCTCAGCGCTAGACACCCAGGTATCTCTGCCACTGTACAGTTAGTCTCCTCACCTCTGGATACCATCCGCAGGCAAACGGTCAGGTAGAGCGCTTGAATCAGGACCTCATTCGCTTCCTTCGAACGTACTGCCACGAGAACCAACAGGACTGGAGCCGTTTCCTGGTCTGGGCGGTGTACGGCCAGAATTCGCTGGTAAAGCCTGCCACTGGTTTAACACCCTTCCAGTGTGTTTTAGGTTTTCAACCCCCTCTCTTCCCGTGGGCAGGAGAGCCGTCTGACCTCCCTGCTGTGGATGCTTCATGCGGATCGGAGGAGGCGTGAGGGGCCCCGGTATCGGCCCGGCCAGTGGGTGTGGCTCTCCACCCGTGATCTTCGTCTGGGGCTCCTAAGCAAGAAACTTCAGAGACTTACTTTACATCTTAAGTGAAATATCTTTAGGAACCTCTACAGGCAAATAACTACAACAAAATAATATTTGAATCTAAATATTGGTCGACTTTATAATAAATATGAATTGCAATTATTCCATCAGTAACATGTTATAGATTTGTATAGAAACTGACATGAACATGAAACATGACTAAAGGACTAAACATGAAAATGGCAACAGCAACAAACTTTATCTTGACATTTAGTAACAGTTCTCACTCCAAACATAGAGACAATCACACAAATGAACACACACTCGCTCAGGTCTGAATGAACTCCACATATTCTCCTCATGCTCGCTGCTGCTGCACTAAATGTGTATTTCAGGAGGAAGACGCCAGAAAAGACGCACAAGTATCGCTGTGATCGATGAAAACAATACAGAAATGAGTCTATCGCTTAATCAAACTGTATAAACGGTGTGTGATGGTTGTGTAAATAGGATAAATACTGTGAACTGCTCTCCTCACCTCAGAAGACTCGACGCCGAGAAGGGAAACACGAATGAGGGAAAACACGGCGCGAGTGAACGGTGACGTCATCGGCCTCCAACGCGGGACACCCCCGCAGCCAATGAGGACCAGCAGATTCACATAATTTACTAGTAGCCTTCGATTATTATTATTTTAGAACTGAAGTGACGCCAGTTACTAAATGTGAAAGGAACTTTTTCAAGTGAAGCACAAAATAGGCAGAAGCAGAGGAGGATCACGTCCATCCAGTCTGAAAAGTGTTTTCGCCTGTAAAATCCGGCTCAGTATATTCTGTACCATCCTAAGACAAATGGTAACGCCATGTTGGTAGATTAGAACCTGTAAAATTTCCTTTTGTTGGATAAAAGTAAAAATCTACTATTATGTTTAGATCCATGTCCGAGGCAGTTCGACTAGCCTACAACATTTATTAAATTTTTTTTTTTTAAACACACACACAGAAAAACACGGAAGACTGTATTCTCCTAATTTTGACTTTATTCTACTAAAAGCTACTAATTACTTCTTCAACAGTGTAATAAGATTAATGCAAAACTTTTTTTAAGAGTAATTCTTTATTTTACTATTTGAATAATTTACTAATTGAATTACACCCAACACTGATTAGCAATTATGCTGATATAGCATATCCTGTATTTTATTGTATTTTAATGACTATTTAATATTACCTATAAACTTTGACTTGGCTTGGCATGGTTAAGGTCATTTAGCACTGAAAAAACGGGAAAATACTGTATGTCTGATTTACTAAAACATATTAATTTCAGTCTACATAACAAAATCGTGTTTCTCTTCTAAACTTGTTTTCTTAAATGCATGCTCTAGATTCGCTTATGTAGGGCGAGTATAAATTGAGTATATTCAACATCAGTTATGGATACCATGATTGTGTCAAATCTAACATATTGTCTGACAAGTTGGGGTCAAACTAATTGATGATCACTAAAGCCACTAAAAACTCTTAGGGCGTTTTCACACCTGAAAGTCCGCACCAAGGTCTGAACCAAAGTTCACGTTTTGATACATTTTGTACTTTCAGAAAGTTTTGGTTTGGTTTCACACTGCAATTATGCGAGCGCACTAAAGAACTTTACGTGACATACTTGCGTCCTGTCGTCATCATCTATGTGGGCTGCATCTTGACATTGATTGGTTTGTAAATTGACGTGCGTTTGACGTCAGCGTGTTGTAAATTCGGCGGGTAACTTTGACAACATGAATGAAATTAATGAACAGACCCATATCGTTGCAACTTTATTGTTATTGTTATGGCATAATTACCTGCAGCACCAACTATACGCAAGGCTAGTTAAAATTCGCCAAATGAACGTCCTCGTCGTGCGAACATTTTATCGTCGCCGGCAGGAAAGGAGGAGAAGACTGCAAGCAATCATGCGAGCTCTGGCACCTCCATTTGGGGAGAGACCAAGGTGAGTGGCAATGTGTTTCCATACTGGCCGTCTGTTTCAAAAGACAAGTTGTCACGGGTGATTTAATTGTGTCCTTATTTCAATGCATTTCTCCGTGCATAGAAATAGAACAAAAACATTTAAGATTTAAAATTAAATATTCATTTAAGCCTACTGACAGCTCTAGGTCTGCAGAATGTCAACAGTTGCAGGTTAAATAAATAAGACATTTACCTGCTTATTTTACACAACCTTATTGCATGTGATATATTTAGCATGAGTTAATAGGGCCTAAAAATTGGTGAATATTATGGCATTTGTACTTAGTTTTTATTTTTATTTTTTTATCTTTAACAGGAACATCTGGGTCCAGCCACGATGTATTGCTTGGTGGCAGCATGTGACAACTGGACAGAGAGAGATTGGCTGCTCATCTTCAGAATGAGAAGAACCACTAGGGATGAGCGAGTACAGCATTATCTGTATCTGTATCTGTGTTACCATATGAATTATCTGTATCTGTATCTGTACTCGGACTGGGCGGGGCCTAACCCGGAAGTGGGCGGGATTTAACTCGGAAGTGGGTCGGGTTGTCTTGAAATGGGCGGGGCTTTAACCAGTATGTTATCTGAAGCACGCAATTGATATGGGTTGATCAGAAATTGTTATATTTATTGCTGATTAGAAAACTATTTACATGACAGCATCAGCATTGAGCTTCAGATCAATGGTTTTGATCACGATAACAAACGAACTGTAATATAGTTTTATATCACTTTATTTTTTTTATGAAATACAGCAACAAGTGTCAGACACCGTGCGTGAAGTAAAAAAAAACTGATTTAGAGCCAGCTGACCGTTTAAAAAAGAAAAAAACTCAGATGACTGGCAGAGAGAGGAAGAGAGAGAGTGTGTGTAGCTAATTAATTTGTAATATAGTTTTATATCACTACCTTTTTTTTTAATGAAATACAGCAAGTGTCACAAAAAAAAAACTGGTTATAGCCAGCTGACGGTTTAAAAAAGAAAAAAATCTCAGACAGGCAGAGATGCAACGCGAGTCGCGTTCTACCAAGCACCACGTCTGAACAAACCCCACGTTTACCAGAACTCTACTGGTAAGTACTACTAGTACAAACTTAAGTAAAAAACAAACCTGAAGCTGAAGAAACCCTAAACGTTAGCGGAAAAGACCCGCGAGGCCGCGACACTGAGTTACTGAGGGAGAGATGCGATATGAGTAGCAGGATGCTCTCTGCACGCGCAAGGTCTCTCGCTCGCTTTCCCTCTCTGCCATGCGCGCACGCGCGATACGCGGTTGTGAACACAATCTCAGGCTTGCATGCACGCTCGCTCTATTTCAGGAGATTTTAACTAATTTGCTGTCTACATCTGTATGTGTGTAGGGGAGGGGCGCTGTGACTGGCCTATCACAGAACGCAGACACAGTCAGCTACCCAATGAGGATTTTTATTCAATCCGAGCACAGATATTGACTCGTATTACTCGTATAATACTTGTACTCGGCAAAAGTGCTTTATCCGTACCGGATACTCGTTTCAGCCGAGTATCCGGCTCAACTCTAAGAACCACCTTCAATCATCTCTGTGAGAGTCTTCGTCAAAGGCTGACTCGACAGGATACGAGACACCGCCTGGCAGTGCCGGTGGAGTTGCGTGTGGCGATATGCTTGTGGAGGCTGGCCACCAATCTTGAGCTCCGATCTATCTCTCACCTCTTTGGTGTGGGAATGTCAAGTGCTTGTGTCTTCACCCAACGAGTTGTCACTGCCATCAATGACATCATGAAGCCACAATACCTACACATACCATCAGCTGCAGAAGTCAGAGAAATAGTCAGAGGATTGAGTGACAGGTGGGGGTTTCCACAGTGTGCAGGAGCTGTGGATGGCACTCATATTTGCATCATGGCACCACCTCACAACCCCGCTGACTACTACAACCACAAAGGCTTCTATTCAGGAATCCTGCAAGGTGTTGTGGACCAAAATATGAAGTTTTGGGATGTCAACATCGGCTGGCCTGGGAGGGTTCATAACGCCCGTGTGTTCTCAAACTCGTCTCTTTATGAACGAGGGCAGAACGGGACTCTATTGCCAGGATGGCAAGAAACCATTCAGGGTGTGGAGGTACCGCTTGTGATACTAGGAGATGCAGCGTATCCACTGCTACCATGGCTAATGAAGCCATACCCGGAGGGCAGAGGGATAACACTGGAACAATCTGTTTTCAATCACCGCTTGAGTCAAGCCAGAATGACTGTGGAGAGGGCTTTTGGACGCTTGAAAGGAAGATGGAGGTGCCTACTAAAGCGATGTGATTGTCATGTCACCTTAATCAGTGACGGTATCTCCGCCTGCTGTGTCCTTCACAATTTTTGTGAGAGTCACAATGAAGAATACATTGGCAATGAAGATGAAAATTATGATGCAAGACCAGACCCTGCAGACTGTGTCATTGGTGGTGACAGTGGGGCAAATATTAGGAATGCATTATGTGCTCATTGTTCAAATCCGTAGGTATGGACATTGCTTTGGCACTTGAAGCCTTCGCATTGCATTATTGCTTGTTCTGTAAAGAAACACAATTTTTATTGCCTGTTATGTTCTGCAACCAACGACAATAAATGTATAATTATTTTATAAGTTAATTGCTGAAAATAGTTTTGTTGATCTTGTTCTGTTTATAATTACATCACAATTCAGTATGTAAGAGAGAGATGACACACTGTTAAATTTGGTCAACATTTATTACAGAAAAATAAAATAACTTTCACAGTGTTGAACACTTTAAGGAATAAACTTTAGCACCAAAGACATATGCAGACTCAAACAACAGAGCTGAATAGACATTAAGGTCAAAATGAGTACCCGCTACACAAAATGCGTAAGGTTGGCAGGTCTGAGTGTTCAGACACGAGCACCTCCGCCTGCAAAGTCACATTCCAGCCAAACGCTGATCGATGTCGCTCGATTTTGCTACGGTAACATTAGCTGTAAATTGATTTAAAATTATCTTCAAAACTTTCTCAATTTTTAATGCCTGTAGGGATCAAATGTTATGCTTTTAATGCCATGTAAGGACTTTATTTTTGCAAAATCCATTTAAGGACTTTTAATGCTTTTTAATGCCCCGCGGAAACCCTGTGCATGGATCTTCATGTGTCTCTTCAGGTGAGTTTTAATAGAGAAACTCGTCCCGCACTGATCACACGTGTGCGGCTTCTCTCCAGTGTGGATCCTCTCATGTGTTTTCAGATGTTCAGACTGACTGAATCTCTTGTCACAGTGTGAACACATGTAAGGTTTTTCTCCAGTGTGGATCATCTCATGTTTTTTCAGATCTCCCGACACACTGAATCTCTTGTCACAGTGTGAACACTTGTAAGGTTTTTCTCCAGTGTGAATTCTCTGGTGCCGTTTTAAACTGCTTGCTAAAGTAAAAGTCTTCTCACACTCAAAGCACATGTACTCTCTCACACCAGTGTGAATTTTCTCATGTGCATGTAAATGTTGTCGCTGTGAAAAACTCTTTCCACACACAGAACATGAATGTGGCTTCTCCTTCGTATGAACTCTCAGGTGTGTCTTCAGGTATGATGCCCTAATAAATGTTTTGCCGCACTGATCACATGTGAACGGCTTCTCTCCAGTGTGGATCATCATGTGTCCTTTTAAGTGTGAAGAATGATTGAAACTCTTTCCACATTGATCACATGAGAACGGCTTCTCTCCGGTGTGGATCCTCATGTGAACATCAAGACTTCGTTTGGTTGTGAGACTCTTTCCACACTGAGTGCAGGTGAAAGATTTCTTGGCTCTTGTTTTCTTTAAAAATTTCTTTTTAGTCTTTAGTTCTTCACTTTCCTCCTTCAGGTCTGACATGAAAGAAAAAAAATATTAAATTTAATTTTCAGTACATCAAAATAATTCAAAGAGAGAAATATAAAGTGAAAGGACATGAAAGTGAGCCCTGGTGTAATGGTAGAAAGTAGACAACTGCTATAAAATATTATGATAATTCGATGCCTTTTTATAGATTGATTATATGTCCTTGAAACTTTCCATGAATTAGGTAAATTTATCTTCCAATTATTATTTTTAAAACATTCTTTAGCATCCAAGTTTCTTTAGCAAGAACTATTAATTTGATTGATGACACAATTATCTAACATTATATTAACATTAAAATATACAATACTGCCATGTTTTGACACCAACTTTGAGATTGATATTAATTTTACTAAAACGTTTTGATTATTAATGGTCGTTCACACTAGACTTTTTAAAACTGTGACACTCAGGAAGTGACATCATCTGGGCTCTTTCTACTGCATGATGGGAAGACAAGAGAATAATCTCAATCCATTGTCTCAGTTTTTACACAAACTGTATCATTGACTGTATTCATCAACCCTGTTACCAAAGTCACTGTAAGAAGAATCTCTATAACTATGAATAACTTGTATGCTATTTGACAAATACAACTTTATCAGTAACTTGGTGTTTACGGATTAATCTTTTTTTTATATATGTTGAAAATTCTGGTAACATTGTTGCAAAATGGGAACCAGATATCAAATAAATGTAAAATAAAACAGTGAAAATAGTATTTAGCTTGATCTGACGTTGAACAAGAATAAACACCAACCTCTTTGTTCCTCGGGATCTTCAGTGTGTTTCATTCTGCAGGGTTCTGGATCACTCATGTTCTCACTGTCCTCTTTAATAAACTCAGTCTTGGCAGATTTCAGCTCTTCCTGATGCTCTGATGCTCGTCTTCACTTGTAGCTGATGGGAATTTACAGCATTTATTGGAGAATTACAGTGGGAGGAGCTTCACTGATGATGTGATTGCAGTGGGAGGAGCTTCACTGATTATGTATTCTAGTGGGAGGAGCTTCACTGATGATGCCTTCCAGTGGGAGGAGCTGATCTGCCTAAATAAAAAATATATAAATTACTGATTTTGTTTATATAACAAATGACACCACTAACCATTTATGTCTGTCTATCTTTTCATTGTACCGTAACTGATGGCAATTCATTAATTATTTTTATTGCTAATCCTAACATTATTCTGCTGCTTCATTAAAATATAGGTATCTAGAAATATAGAAAAGAATATAAATAATTTAAATTCTTCCAAATATAAATAATGGCAAGAAACACTGTTAAAATCATAAACACAGAAATAAACATAAAGTAAGCAACAAATCCCCTCAGTCTGCTGACACCAATGAAATGAGCTTTAAGTGTCAATGTACAGGAGATGTGAAGACATCAGCATAATAAATGAGGTGAAAACAGGAACTATTGTCATGAAATAAAGAGTGTTTTCAGCAGATCTGTTAATATTGATGATCCTTAGACTATCAACACTCATTCAACAAGCCATTCAGGATCATAATCAGATCATCTCACTTTATTCTGAGTGTTTGCTGTTAGAAACACATTATCTGAGTCAGGATACATGATACAACTAATGTTATTAGATTAAAACTGACACTGATCCTAAAAAAACTCATTATTTAAGCTCAATGTGAAGTATTTAGCTGTATCTGTTCCAGTATATTTTAACAATGTGAAGTAAGAAACACATTGGATTTGTTAAAGATAAAATAAAACGTTGCTAAAAAAAAATACTGTTGCTTCTCACAACATGACAAGGATAAAACATAAAAATAAAATAAAAACATTTAAGGTATTCATCTTAATTAACCACCTCATCTAAATTCTACAGCAGCATTATGTCAATATCTAAAATATATTTTGATTTTGTAGTAACTAGACTCATTGCACTAATGTTATTTTGCACAAAATGGACAATTATCCTAAAAACTAATTATAAACTCAATGTGAAGTTTTTAGCCGTATCTGTTCCAGTATATCATTCATTGTGATGTACTGTATGCTTGCAAGTTTTGCATTTGACACAGTAGAGATTCCGTAGCTGCTGTGCTGGGGGATGTTGGGAAATGTTTGAACGCGTGTCTACATGTACATACGTTTTATATTTAAAAAAAATACAATGTTATAAACTATATTGAGACATCTCCAACGTTTTGATAACATGGTTGCAGAAAATAGCTAGTGATATAAATGTGAAATATAAGAGCTATAATATTATTCAGTTCGACCTGATGTTGACAATCAATATGAACATTTCTCCAACATCGCTTTATTGACCATTTGTTGAAAAACAAAAAGTTTTATTTATTATAAAACTCTCACAGCTCCTGAGATGATCTAAATGTGATGAAGTGCTTGAATGTTTCTAACATGAATTTGTTCTTTTTTTTTTTATAAACGTAGAAAACCCATTGCAAGTGTTTATTTTACAGTTGTTCACAATAGCTAAGACACTAAACCCCATTCCCTGAACTAAATTCTCAATAGCCTAAACCAATTTGTTGAATAAATCACTCTTTCTGCAAAACCTTAAAAGTTCACTTTTAAAAAAACTTTTGCTGATAATTTACTCACCCCCATGTCCTCCAAGATGTCACTTACCCCATAATTTATTCAAGCTGCAACGCTGGGACACTGGCACAACATTGTTTGTTCAAATAACCCAATTTGTAAAGTTGGGACAACATTTGGATGAATACTTGAGAACCTGTTATGGCGCTTTTCCATTACCAGTACCAGCTCAACTCACACATTGAAAAGGTCACGCTTGACGTCAGCAGAAGTACCGAGTCAGTGTTTACGAATGTGAGGAAGGAGGACCATATACACATATTCAAATGTCTTTGTGTCAGTTTATCGTTTAAAATGCCCATTTTGTGTGCGTATCCTGGGTGTTTTAATATTAAAAAGGCTAAAAGAACATTTTCGTCAGGACAGAAGCGTGACCTTTTCTACATAATAGCGTATTACGTGAGTCACAAACGCGCATCACAGAACAGAGCAAGGCGAGCATTTGTGCTTATAAAACTAGATGAATAAGACCCTTATTCATCGTCTGGTGTCGTTTAAAGCCCGTTGAAGCTGCACTGAAACTGTCATTTGGACCTTGAACCGTTTGGGTCCATTGAAGTCCATTATAGGCCTATGAGGAAAAATCCTGGAATGTTTTCATCAATAACCTTCACTTCTTTTCGACTGAAGAAAGAAAGACATGGTTAAAATAAATAAAAAACTATTACTGCGTTGCATTAACCAGCTTGATTCATGCAACTGCTGTTATTGAGCTGTCATTCAGAGTTCATATTTTTACTGAATTACAGTTGTTGATCATCACCATGTTTGAGATTTGTGTGTTGAGATTTATTTTTGTTGTGGAATTTTAATTTTTCATTCCCTTTCAGGAGATCCTGCAAAGGAATGTCATATGGTTTTTACCATTTGTAGAGAGATCAGAGAGGGGGGGCTCTTCTGACATGTATGTGTGTTTATAATACCTGAGAAAGCAGGAGCGAGACACTCCAGATATTATAATTCCAGAATTGTTTTCATTAAGTTGAAGAAAGTTTTTAGATAGCCAAACTTTAAGCTCATTCAAAGAGTCCAACGAGGACTTGATGGAATATTATCAGATTTGTATATTTTAAAAACACTGCATTCTGACTAGTCAAATTATAATTATGACTAGTCAAAATATGTTTATGGATAGTCAAAACATAGTTGTAAGGTTTGCCATAGTTTTATATGCTAATGCGGCTTGCCATAGTTTCATATGCTAATACGGCTTGCCATAGTTTTATATGCTAATACGGCTTGCCATAGTTTTATATGCTAATACGGCTTGCCATAGTTTTATATGCTAATACGACTTGCCATAGTTTTATATGCTAATACGGCTTGCCATAGTTTTATATGCTAATACGGCTTGCCATAGTTTTATATGCTAATACGACTTGCCATAGTTTTATATGCTAATACGGCTTGCCATAGTTTTATATGCTAATACGGCTTGCCATACTGGTTAGTTTTCTCTTCGGTCCTCACTGCAGAACACGAAATCCAGGGGGAGGAGTTGGATCCAGATCCGTAATTCAACATTGGACCACATCCACCTTATAAACCTAACCTACCCATCTCCACCGCTGAGGAGCTTCTGGTCTCTTCCGTCATTGAGTTTCAGCGTCGAGTCTTCTGAGGCGAGAGCAGTTCACGGTATTTCTCATATTTACACTCTGTATAGTTTGATTAAGCGACAGGCTCATTTCTGTATTGTTTTCATCGATCACAGCGATACTTGTGCGTCTTTTCTGCCGTTTATTTTGAAATAAACATTTAGTCGTGCAGCAGCAGCGAGCATGAGGAGAATATGTGGAGTTCATTCAGAGCTGAGAGATTTTGTGTGCTTTTGTGTGATCACAGCGATACTTGTGCGTCTTTTCTGCCGTTTATACTGAAATAAACATTTAGTCGTGCAGCAGCAGCGAGCATGAGGAGAATATGTGGAGTTCATTCAGAGCTGAGAGATTTTGTGTGCTTTTGTGTGATTGTTTCGTCAAGTCAAAAGGCAAAAGTTTAAGATCTGTGTGGGGAATTAATGTGAATCGATCTTAAGTGTCATACTGGAACATAATGCTAAATGCTTTACATTGAGCCCAGGGGCGAAAATTTCATCTAAATGTTGGGGGGGACAATAAACATAACATTTCTCAAGAGCAATTTTTGAAGGGGACACCAATAATACAGGCAAAATTGTACTTGCAAGGATACGTGTACAAAGAGGAAAGCCTTCCCAGATAGCAGACCAACACTGAATCAACATTGAATCAATGTTAATGCATTAACCAAAAGATCATTGAATCAATGTTGAAATTTAACATTGATTTTTCATCAGGTGTGCACCCTGAAATAATGTTATTTCAACGATGAAAAATCAATCAGAAATCAATCAAGATGGACATAAAATCAATATTATTTCAACCTTAATTAAATCACTTATTTAACATTGAATCAACATAGAAACAATATCAAATCAATCTTGCTTTATGTAGGCTACAGCAGGATTATATGCCAGTTAATAGTCTGTTTTTACTCCTTTCAATCAAAAATGGATGTAATTAATATGGTTTTGAATCCAAAAGTCTCTCAAAGTAAACAACTTTAAACCTTCAGTTTACGTGCAAATGTTTTTATTTATGACCCCACACTGTTTGAACAGAAATTAATATCACACTCAGGAAAAACAAGTGGCTCTAATGGTGACTAAACATTTTATACAAATAAAACATTATGGCCTGGTTTCACAGACAGGACTTAAATTAAAACAGGATTAGGCAATTAGGACATTTAAGTAGCTTTTATAAACGTGCCTTAGTAAAAAAAAAAAAAAAGTCAGTCTGTGATAAGACAAAGTGATTTATTTTTCTTATTTAAAAAAATCAAAATAATCTGTATTAGGGAATCAGATTTTGCAGATATATGACAGCAAAGGACAGGAAAATATAAAAATGTACCTTCAGGCCATCCAAGATGTATGTGTCTTTTTTCCCCTTTAGTAGAAATATAAAGAAGACTTTTAGCTGATAGTCTATCCAAGTCTTAAGTTTGTTAATGAGGATAACATGCAAGTCAATAGACAACATGGATTTTACTCAAACATATCCAACAATATTAAATAATATTATATAATAATAACAATTATAGCAGTTTTTATAGAAATTACTTACCATGAATTGCAAAGTGTCCTTAGTCAAACATTGAAAAGCTTTTAGTCCTAAGGAGAAAAAAAAAATACAGGTCCATTAATAAGTAATCCTCTACTATTTACAATAAAAAATAATAATAATAATTTCTACTAAAAAACCTAACATTAACTATTTTCCCTGGACGAAGCAAAATACCTAACCTTTAACTTTAGAGTTAACTTAGGCACATGTAGATATGTTAAGCACTTTACTTAACGTTACATTCATCATTATTTTGGGCAAAAAAATAGATTAATAAATAAGAGCTTACATGTCAAAGACAAATAAAAGAATAGACAAATACTAAACTCAATATTATAATTCATGAATACACACATCCTCAAGAGTTTTGTCCCGCTCCCCGCGCACTTCCCCACCCACAGCATTTCAAATATGTCGCGCTGCATATACGGTACAGGAGGCATTTATTTTTTAATTATTTTATACTCATACGCCCATGGTCTAAAATAGAAAGCAACTAGAAAATAAACTTGAGAGTAAAGGCAACATCTTGTATGAAAAATATTCAGTAACATATAGCAGCTTAATTGGCGCTGACCTGTATCGTTAAGGTTATGGCCTATCGAAAACGGTCGAGCAAATTCAAAAATTCGATTAATTACGATTCAAGTATATACTCTTAGTATTCATGTTAATAAACAACGTCAATTAACTCTAAAACACACGTTGAATTATCAAGTATATTAATTAAAACAAATTTCCAAGTTCAACCTTACCTTTCATCCAAGTGAGGAGAGAATTTGACGGTTGAGCAGAAACAGTTCAAGACGCATGTGTAGTGACGTCAGGAAAACTTCTGACGCATGTCCCCCAGTGGTGGAAAATGAAGCTGACCAAATATCAACGTTGATTCAATGTTTGTCTTTTTCAACACTTAAAGCATTGAAATATCAACATTGATCCAATATTGTTTTAACATTGAATTTTCAACATTGTTCCAATATTATTTTAGCATTGATTTTTCAACATTGATCCAATATTATGTAGCATTGTATTTTCAACCTCAACCAAAATGATGATTCTGATGGAATTTCAACATTTAATCAATGTCACCTTGCTATCTGGGACGGCTTGCCATAGTTTTTAATGCTAATACGGCTTGCCATAGTTTTATATGCTAATTCGGCTTGCCATAGTTTTTAATGCTAATACGGCTTGCCATACTGGTTAGTAGCCGTCTCTTTTTCTACTGGTCTCTTTCGTCATTGAGTTTCAGCGTCGAGTCTTCTGAGGCGAGGAGAGCAGTTCACGGTATTTATCATATTTACACAATTTATACGGTTTGATTAAGCGAGAGACTAATTTCTGTATTGTTTTCATCGATCACAGCGATACTTGTGCGTCTTTTCTGGCGTCTTCCTCCTGAAATACACATTTAGTGCAGCAGCAGCGAGCATGAGGAGAATATGTGGAGTTCATTCAGACCTGAGAGATTTTGTGTGCTTTTGTGTGATTGTTTCGTCAAGTCAAAAGTCAAAGTTTAGGATCTGTGAGGGGAGTGAATCTAAATGTCATACTGGAACAGATAATGCTAAATGCTTTACATTGAGCCTATGATGAGCCACGTGAGACATTAAATCAATACTAAGAAAAGCGTTTTACTCTTGGAACAATAGTGCTTATGGTGCTCTTTATTTTTAAAAGTTTTATGATAATTAACAGTTTCTGTTATTATTTTAATGATCTAACTACTAGTGTTTTGTATCATAAGACCAAACTTGCTATATTTAGATTGGTCATATTATGCTGCTGTAATTATTTATCTGTGGTGGTTGATGAAGATGAGTGTCATTAGTGATTGTTTTTGTATTACTGATGTTTTATCCATGTCATATTGTGAGAAATAACAGTATTGCCTTTCAGTATCAGTAGTTTTATAGGCTTTTATATCCTGACTCAGATAATGTGTTTCTAATGGCAAACACTCAGAATAAAGTGATATGATCTGCTGATGATCCTGAATGGCTTGTTGAATGAGTGTTAATCGTCTGAGGATCATCAATATTAACAGATCTGCTGAAAACACTCTTTATTTCATGACAATAGTTCCTGTTTTCACCTCATTTATTATGCTGATGTCTTCAGATCTCTTGTCAATTGTCACTTAAAGGTGCCCTAGAATGTGAAATTGAATTTATTTTGTCATAGTTAAATAACAAGAGTTCAGTATATGTACATGACATACAGTGAGTCTCAAACACCATTGTTTTCTCCTTCTTACTTACAGGAGTAGTTCACTTTTGAAAAAACTTTAGCTGATAATTTACTCACCCCCATGTCATCCAAGATGTCCATGTCTTTCTTTCCTCAGTCGAAAAGAAATTAAGGTTTTTGATGAAAACATTCCAGGATTTTTCTCCATATAATGGACTTAAATGGGAACCAAACGGTCCAGGTCCAAAATACAGTTAATAACAGTTTCAGTGCAGCTTCAAATGTCTTTAAACGACACCAGACGATGAATAAGGGTCTTATCATGCGAAACGATTGGTTATTTCAAAACTTATTCCAAAAATGTAAGTTTTCTAAGGACAAATGCTAGCCTTGCTCTATTCTGTGAGGCGCGTTTGTAACGTCACCTATTACGCAATTACGTTCAAAAGGTCACGGTTGACGTAGCCGGAAGTACAGAGTCAGTGTTTACCAATGTGAGGAAGGAGGAACATTTATACACATTCTCAAGTGTCTTTTTGTCAGTTTATCATTTCAAAATGCCCATGTCGTGTGCGTGTCCTAGGTGTTTTAATATTTTAAAGACAAAAATATTTTTTTCTTTAGGACAAAAAATTCTAACTTTTCATAGATTTCCTGTACACAATCCTGAGCGATTGAAACTGTGGCTGCTCGCGCTGAACTTGGATATAAACACACCTAAACATGCTCTTATATGTAAGAGAGTGTGCAGTGATCACTTTTTCGACGATGATTTCAAACCCACCCAGCAAGGAGATCATCGTTTTCTGAAAAATGTCGGCTGTGCCCCATACGTTTTAACCACAAACGGCCGGAGGTATGTGTGTTTTTTTTTTTTTTTACTATATTAGATGTATTGACGTTTCTTTTTCTCGTCAATGTCTTTCATAACGTGTGACTGTTTATCACTAGTATTGTCCTAATACTATCGTCGTGTTAATTTTTTTTTTTTTTATCCGAAGATAAAGCAGTCTCTTCCATCTGCCTAATTTCTTCGTCTGTGTATTCAGGTTCAAAAAGGTATAGGGCAGGGCGAAAAACTCCATCTCATCTTCTCCTCTACGTTCAAAATCGTCCGACATCGTTGTTTTACCTTTTAATTCCTTTTTTTGTAAACGGCGTTTGAGTTAGTTTGCACGTTCAACTTGTAAACACTGACATTGTACTTCTGGCTACGTCAACCGTGACCTTTTGAACGTAATTGCATATTAGGTGACATTACAAATGCGCCTCACAGAATAGAGCAAGGCTAGCATTTGTCCTTAGAAAACGTACATTTTTGGAATAAGTTTTGAAATAACCGATCGTTTCGCAAGATAATTCATCGTCTGGTGTCGTTTAAAGACATTTGAAGCTGCATCTGTAACTGTTATTAACTGTATTTTGGACCTTGGACCGTTTAGTTCCCATTGAAGTCCATTACATGGAGAAAAATCCTGAAATGTTTTCATCAAAAACCTTAATTTCTTTTCGACTGAGGAAAGAAAGACATGGACATCTTGGATGACATGGGGGTGAGTCAATTATCAGCAAAAGTTTTTTCAAAAGTGAACTACTCCTTTAAATCTCGGTTTTGAAAAACACCCCTGAAAAATAGGCGAATCTCCACATAACACCGACTGTGATGCAACAGTCGACCCAATTAAACTCTGAGCTAATGAGTTAATTAAGTGAATAATTGAGTGATGATTGAGCATTATTGAAGACACCTGATGTTAACAAGCAGAATCACTGAAGGAGAAAACCGGAATGTTTAAGTCACCATTATGGAGATAAGTGTGTGTTTTAGTTGGGCTCTTGACCATTAACTCATTAACTTTAGAGTTTGTTTGGCTGCTGTACGTGAGTTATAGCAGCCGTATGAACAATGAACAAAGGTGATCTGATGGTGTTGGTTGTGTTTTAACATAATCATTATTTCACAATCATTTGCCCTGAATCACTGAACTTATATTAAACCCAATTTCTAAGTTTACCTCACGGAATATAGCAGCACTGTCATTGTAGAGCATACTATTTTTAGCCTTTTCAATGAAATTTAAGTGATCAAATCAATAAATAAAAAAGAAACTTCTTAAAAAATATTTTGTGTAGGCACACACAGACATCAAGAATCAGCCTGTGAATCTCAGCAATGGTGACAAACAGATCATAAGCTCATTATTTATTCATGTAGCAATGCATGATGGGAGCCATGAATGAGTTTTGATTGGTGGCACCCAGAATGCACTGCAACATGCTTTATAATTGTCACCATTGTTGAGATTCACAGGCTGATTCTTGATGTCTGTGTGTGCCTACTGAAAATATTTCTTAAGAAGTTTCTTTTTTATGTATTGATTTGATCATATGAATTTCATTAAAAAGGCTCAAAATAGTACGCTCTACAATGACAGTGCTGCTATAATCCGTAAGGTAAACTTAACTCAGAAATTGGGTTTAATATAGGTTCAGTGACTAAGGTCAAATGATTGTGAAACAATGATTATGTTAAAACACAACCAACACCATCAGATCACCTTCGTTCATTGTTCATTTGGCTGTTATAACTCACGTACAGCAGCCAAACAAACTCAAAAGTTAATGAGTTAATGGTCAAGAGCCCAACTAAAACACACACTTATCTCCATAATGGTGACTTAAACATTTCCGGTTTTCTCCTTCAGTGATTCTGCTTGTTAACATCAGGTGTCTTCAATAATGCGCAATCATCACTCAATAAATCACTTAATTAACTCATTAGCTCAGAGTTTAATTGGGTCGCTTAAAATGACCAAATTCCATGTTGTTGAAGTTACATGAACATATTATGTTTGTTTAACGAAACATAGTTATGTGGAACCGGTGGAACCTGTTTACAAAGAAAAGTTAAGTAAAGCCAACATATCATTTTTTTGTGTGTGATGTGTAATGCGAAAAATGCCTTTTATTTCTAAATTATGACTATTTTTGATCTAAAAAACATACTTAAATTATAAGGGCAACCCAGAAAACATTATACAATAAAAATAAAAACCATTCTAGGGCACCTTTTAAAGCTCTTTTCATTGGTGTCAGCAGACTGAGGGTAATTGTTGGCTACTATATATAAGTTTATTTCTGTTTACGATTTTAACTGTTTTTCTTACCATTGTTTATATTTGGAATAATTAAAATTATTTCTTTTCTTTTCTATATTTCTAGATACCTGAAGAAGCAGAATAGCAATAAAAAATAACTAGGGATGTAACGATTCACCCAACTCGCGATGCGATATGATTCACGATACCTGTTTCACGAAACGATTTTCTCACGATTTTTTTAACAAATGAGATTTAAGATAAATTATAAATGAAAAAGTGTCTCTAATTATTTCTATGACAAAATGCTGCACATTTCTTTTTAATTTTGAAATATATTTGTCAAATAATAAAAATTCCCTTCAAGGTTGTTTCAACTCAGTCTTTCTGTCTGTCTGGTCAAGAGGCTGGACACTGGTACCTTCGCACACTAAGTAAAAGACTGTAAAATTAGTTCCACATTGACAGGCGTTTTACGTTGTAATAAAGTCAAGATTTAAATTTTGTTATAATTTGTATCATTACACTAGTAAGAGTTAAAAAACAGAACACATTTAGCAAAATATGCCATAACCGTCAACAAATTATTTAAAAAATAAATAAATCCATGTACACATTAGAGAAAGAGATAGTAAAATAAATACAACACATGGTTGCCATGGAAACACTGACACAGCTTGTGATCTCCGTGGCTCTCGCACTTGTCGTATTAATGACTTTTACATGAAAACGGAGGTGATGTGCTTCTCACGGTGGGGTTTATTATTAGTCTACGGAGAGTCAAAATGCCGCCACAGCTCCGATTTGAATGAGTCAACGTAAACATCTACGCTTGCCGTCGCCATGTGTTTGACGGCGCGTGCACACCGCGATTCGTTTAACATTTCAACCGACTTGAATCGTCACACATTTTTATAGATTTTCAACTGGTTGCAAGTGAATCGTTACATCCCTAAAAATAACGAATGAATTGGCATAGGTTACTGTACAATGAATAGATAGACAGACATAAATGCTTTAGAAATGTTATTTCTTATAAAAACAAAACTCAGTAATTTATATTTTTGATTTTGGCAGATCAAATCCTCCCACGCTGGAATTCATTATCAGTGAAGCTCCTCCCACTGCAATTACATAATCAGTGAAGCTCCTCCCACTGCAATTACATCATCAGTGAAGCTCCTCCCACTGCAATTACATCATCAGTGAAGCTCCTCCCACTACAATCACATCATCAGTGAAGCTCCTCCCACTGCAATTACATCATCAGTTAAGCTCCTCCCACTGCAATCACATCATCAGTGAAGCTCCTCCCACTGTACTTCTCCAATAAATGCTGTAAATTCCCATCATCTACAAGTGAAGACGAGCATCAGGAAGAGCTGAAATCTGCCAAGACTGAGTTTATTAAAGAGGACAGTGAGAACATGAGTGATCCAGAACCCTGCAGAATGAAACACACTGAAGATCCTGAGGAACAAAGAGGTTGGTGTTTATTCTTCATTCATTCATGATGCTGGAGAACATTGTAAGAAAAAATGATGTGGACGTCGAAGATCTCAAAAATGAAGTTTATTACAGCATAACAGTGGCAAGGTACACGAAGCACCTTGGGTTCACCGGCGTCAGAATGAACCCAGAACATCCAAATCTCAAACATTTTATACTGTATTTCATTCGTCTTCCCCCTCAGCATGTAAATGAAGCTCTCTCTCTTAAATGTAAATTGAGAATAACAAATGCGTCTTTTCTCTCAGCGTGGAGCTGGAACTCTATCTTAAATGTAAATTGAAGAGAACAGTAAAATTGGTACCTCTGTGTCTATGTCTTTGATGTTCTTTCAAACAAGAACGGCCAAATGTTTAAGGTGTTAACATCTCTTTGAAACTCCCTAATCAAGATGGTTCTTGAATACCCACTGTCAAAGTTAAAATTAATATTATTAAAATTAAATTTTTTTATTCATTTAAATTCAATTAATGTTTGTTTGAAAGTATAACAGTGATGACTGATGAGACCTAAACTGAATTGGTTCTAGTGTGACATGCAAGCAGATTTGAGCTTTCGTGTTTACCGTATCATATAATAGATAAGCTCTTATGTATGTGCGCTGTTCAGTGTTCAATAAAAGTCTAAATTAAATCAGTTGAATGATGGACTAACCTGTCGATCTCTGAACTCTTTAAATAAGTCAAGATGAGCAACTGACAAGTCAAGTGCCTCGGCAGATTTTATGTGTTGCCTCCCCGTTTGCAGAGTGGTGCATTGAGATCTGTTTCTTTACTTTTCTCAAGACTTTTGTTGGCAAAGTAATGCCTTATTTCACTCATACTGCTCTCTCTATTTATTAATTTCGGGCGTGTAGAAATTCGAATGAGCTTCGTTTGATCCATCGTGATCCATCGTGTTCCTCTGTTGTCACCGTTTGCCGGTTTCGCATGACCCGCGTCAGTTTAGATAACGCACTGCCGCCTAGCGGTGAACTTCGAAACAGCAGCGCATCAAATACTGAATTTAACAAAATTATGATATTGTACCGTTTGAAATATAATATATACCGGTATTTTTGCAGTACCGGTATACCGCGCATCCCTAGAACACAGTCAATGCTACAGTTTGTGTAAAAACTGAGACAATGGATTGAGATTATTCTCTGTCTTCCCATCATGCAGCAGAAAGAGCTCCTTCATAGAGCCGTCTATGAAGGAAAAGTCCAGTGTGAACGGCCATTAATTAATAAACCGTTTTAGTAAAATGAATATCAATCTAAAAGTTGGTGTCAAAACATGGCAGTATTGTATATTTTAATGTTAATATCATGTTAGATAATTGTGTCATTGATCAAATTAATAGTTCTTGCTAAAGAAACATTGGATTCGTGCCTATAATGTTTAAAAAATAATTATTCGAAGATAAATTTACCTCATTAAATCCTTTTTTTTATTGATTTCATGTAATATTCTAATTTTCAGAGATTTTGAATTTGGGGTTTTCATAAGCAGTAAGCCATAATCATCCAAATTATAACAAATAAAGGCTTCAAATTTCCCACTTTGCATGCGGTGAGTCTATATAATATATTAGTTTTACCTTTTAAGTTGAATTACTGAAATAAATGAACTTTAACACGATATTCTATTTTTTTTAGTTCAGGAATTGGCATCAGTTACTTTATGGTGAATAGATAGTAAGACATAAATGCTTGAAAGTGTATTTATTATAAAAACAAACTCTGTAACTTGATATTTTTTGTGGCAGATCAGCTCCTCCCTCCACAGTCACATCATCAGTGAAGCTCCTCCCACAGCAATTACATCATCAGTGAAGCTCCTCCCACAGCAATCACATCATCAGTGAAGCTCCTCCCACTGTAATTCCCCTATAAATGCTGTAAATTCCCATCATCTACAAGTGAAGACGAGCATCAGAGCATCAGGAAGAGCTGAAATCTGCCAAGACTGAGTTTATTAAAGAGGACAGTGAGAACATGAGTGATCCAGAACCCTGCAGAATGAAACACACTGAAGATCCTGAAGAACAAAGAGGTTGGTGTTTATTCTTCATTCATTCATGATGCTGAAGAACATTCATGTTAGAAACATTCAAGCACTTCATCACATTTAGATAAACAGCTAAACTATGAAATGGTACATAATGTTCTTGGTTTTTCTTCAACAAATGGTCAGTAAAGGAAGATTTGAGACATCAAGCTAAATAAATTTTAACTGTTTTATTTATATTTTATATCTGGTTCCCAATTTACAACAATGTTACCCGAATTTTAGTCAATTTCAACCTAGTGTAGACATTTTTTTTTAGGAAAAATCAGTAAACACCAAGTTACTGATAACGTTGTATAATATCATACAAGTTATTCATAGTTCTAGAGATTCTTCTTACAGTGACTTTGGTAACAGGGTTGATGAATACAGTCAATGCTACAGTTTGTGTAAAAACTGAGACAATGGATTGAGATTATTTTCTTGTCTTCCCATCATGCAGTAGAAAGAGCCCAGATGATGTCACTTCCTGAGTGTGACATTTTAAGAAATGCTCTGTTTTTAAAAGGAGGAAAATCATGTCAGGAGTAACAGGGATGAGGGAAACATGTAGGACACAGATATTGATAATAAAAATAGTTAATTTAAAACTAGTCAAAGCCACGGCCACTCTACACTTTGAGCATGTGAAATTTCTAAAGACACTGCAACGGTTGTGAAATGACATTTCTGCGGAAGTTTTTTTTACAAACATACATTTAACAAATAATAATAATGCAAAATGTAAAATTAAGCAATCCACTCAGCTTGAATGCTAAACGCTTGTGTTATTTCTCAGGGTTATTCACTTGAGCTTGTGTTTCTGGTGTCCCACTTTCACAGGCGCATGAATGGAAGTCAGTGCAAGGAAAAGTCTAGTGTGAATGCCCATTAATAATTAAAACATTTTAGTCAAATAATTATCAATCCCAAAGTTGGTTTTGAAACATGGCAGTATTGTATATTTTAATGTTAATATCATGTTAGGTAATTGTGTCATTGATCAAATGAATAGTTCTTGCTAAAGAAACATGGGATTCATGCCTATAAAGTTTTTAAAATAATAATTGGAAGCTAAATTTACCTCATTCATGGAAAGTTTAAGGACATAAAATCAATTTGTAAAAATTATCATAATATTTTATAGCATTTGTCTAGTTTCTACCATTACATCAGGGCTCACTTTCATGTCCTTTCACTTCATATTCCTCTCTTTTAATTATTTTGATTTCCTGAAAATGAAATGTAATATTTGTTTCTGTCATGTCAGACCTGAGTGAAGTGAAAGAGGAGAGAGAAGAACTGAGTGAAGTGAAGGAGGAGAGAGAAGACCTGAGTGAAGTGGAGGAGGAGAGAGAAGAACTGAGTGAAGTGGAGGAGGAGAGAGAAGAACTGAGTGAAGTGAAGGAGGAGAGAGAAGAACTGAGTGAAGTGGAGGAGGAGAGAGAAGACCTGAGTGAAGTGGAGGAGGAGAGAGAAGAACTGAGTGAAGTGGAGGAGGAGAAAGAAGAACTGAGTGAAGTGGAGGAGGAGAGAGAAGAACTGAGTGAAGTGAAGGAGGAGAGAGAAGACCTGAGTGAAGTGGAGGAGGAGAGAGAAGAACTGAGTGAAGTGGAGGAGGAGAGAGAAGAACTGAGTGAAGTGAAGGAGGAGAGAGAAGAACTGAGTGAAGTGAAGGAGGAGAGAGAAGAACTGAGTGAAGTGGAGGAGGAGAGAGAAGAACTGAGAGAAGTGAAGGAGGAGAGAGAAGAACTGAGAGAAGTGAAGAAGGAGAGAGAAGAACTGAGTGAAGTGAAGGAGGAGAGAGAAGAACTGAGTGAAGTGAAGGAGGAGAGAGAAGAACTGGGTGAAGTGGAGGAGGAGAGAGAAGAACTGAGTGAAGTGAAGGAGGAGAGAGAAGAACTGAGTGAAGTGGAGGAGGAACATCCTGGAGGAAAACCTTTGAGTTGCTCAAAGACTAAACAGAAATTTTTAAATAAAAGAAGAGCCAAGAAATCTTTGACCTGCACTCAGTGTGGAAAGAGTCTCACAACCAAACAACATCTTGAGTGTCACATGAGGATCCACACCGGAGAGAAGCCGTTCTCATGTGATCAGTGTGGAAAGAGTTTCAGTAATTCTTCACACCTTAAAGAACACATGAAGATCCACACCGGAGAGAAGCCGTTCACATGTAATCAGTGTGGAAAGAGTTTCAGTCGATCTTCATCCCTTAAAGAACACATGAAGATCCACACCGGAGAGAAGCCGTACACATGTGATCAATGCTGCAAAACATTTCATAGGTCATCAGACCTGAAGAAACACCTGGCAGTTCATACGAAGGAGAAGCCGCATTCATGTTCTGTGTGTGGAAAGAGTTTTTCAAGGCGGCAACATTTACATACACATCAGAAAATTCACACTGGTGTGAGAGAGTACATGTGCTTTGAGTGTGGGAAGACTTTCATTTCAGCAAACAATTTAAAACTGCACCAGAGAATTCACACTGGAGAAAAACCTTACAAGTGTTCACACTGTGACAAGAGATTCAGTCAGTCAGCACCTCTGAAAAAACATGAGAGGATCCACAGCAGAGAGAAGCCGCACACGTGTGATGATCAGTGAGGGAAGAGTTTCTCTATTAACCTGTTAAGCTGCAACCCCACTTTTGAAAAATCCCCAGAAATGGCATACCTAAACTGAAACAGATACAGTTCATGAACTCTTTGTACTAAAAGCACAAGCATGATCTAATTTGAAAGATGACTCCTGGCAGTTTATTGTAAATGTCGAATTAATTAGTCATAATGAAAAAAAAAGATAAATGTCTTCAAAGTTTTGTAAAGTTTTTAGAAATGTTTTTTTTATGAAACATCTTCATGAAAATAAAATTGAAGTTGCAAACTGGTGTTTATTGTCATTATCTAGCATCTATTCAGTCTATTGACTCTATTGTTTTGTTGTGCAAACGAGCCCCATTCAGTGGTCAGTCTCCCCTGCACACATTCACACCTCTCCAGCCTGGTTATGGGTCTAAATATGCTTTTCTTTTGTCTGCATTATAATCACTAACATCTGCATTATAATCACTAACGACTGGCTATTCACACGGTTTCAATCCCTCATTTCTTTTATCAAAGTTCTCACTTCACTATGAAACTGTATCAACTGCCTTTTTTGAAAAAAAGAGACATTTCAGTAAGCATTTATATTTAGAAAACAATCAACAGCTGGGTGGCAGGTGCACCTAGAGCTAGCTAGCATGTTAGCTTAGCACACCATCAACAACAATTTATGAGATTAAAACCATATTTGAGCTCAAAACTTACTTTATTACGCAAGTCGAGTGTTTTAAATAACCTTCTGTGATCTGATTTGGCTTCAGATAAAAAAAATAAGACAGACAATATATTTAATAGTATTCTGCACAATGATAAAAGTCTATGTCATGAGGGTGGAAGGTGAACCCAGGTGCAGACAGTATGTAACACTAAATGTTGATTTATTGACAAAAACAGGGAAAACAAAACCCACAAGGGGGCAAAACAGGACTGGAACAGGAATGACTAAACTAGACTAACACTTGACAAACTAGACTATAAACTAACAACAGAAACAGGATCAGTAATACACTAGACAAAACTCACAAGGTACTCCCAGGTAAGTTAACACGCAGATAAGAATCACATTAGTTGACAATGAACTGACACAGGACAGCAAACACAAGGGGATTATATAGGGAACACTAATGACAAGGACAGGTGAAACTGACTAGACAATAATGACGAGGGTAACAAGGGGGCGGAGTCACAAGACGAGACAACACAAGCACATGGCCCAAACAGACCATGCGCTTGTACATTAAACATGGTTCTGCCATGATCCTGCCACAAGACTAGTAAAATCAGGAACATGAAGGCAGAATCATGACAGAACCCCCACCTTAAGGAGCAGCTACCAGACGCTCCTCAAAGGGAAACTAAACACAAGACAAGACAGACCGTGACAGATAAAAACCAACAAAACATGGAAAAAAACGAATAATGGCAAACATGAAAAAACTATGACAGGGTTGGGATGAAACAACATACAAGGCAGAGGAGGTGGAGGAAACACAGAGTTTATGGGGGAAGGGTCTTAGGTCCACGGGATGAGAGCTGAGGACGAGGAATCCAGGCAGGCTTGGACGAAGACACACAAGGTGAAGTCTTGGGGGAAACAGTCTGGGGCTTAGTGATGACAGGAGAAACAATTGGATGTCCGGGGACAGTGGGGACTGCAGAAGCAGGTAGTGGAACAGAGACATGGGGAATATCAGGCGGTAGGGGGGTGGGAACAGGAACAGAGCTGAACAGACCCAGAATCAACGCTCCAGAACTCCGATTCGGTGGCCGCCATAGGCTCTGAAACTGCACCCACGGCGGCAAGCTCGGGTGCGGCGCTCTCGGCGGCAGGTAAGGGGACTGAGGGCAAGACAGGACAGACGGGGTTCAAGAAACGCGACTAGACGAGACAGGTAATCAGACAGGGCTTTGGCCACAATGATGACGGGGATCTCTTGTTAGGCAGAAACTGCTTGCAGAATCCTCTTAGCGGCTAGATCAGCCGCAACTCTCTCGGCGGGCTCTGGAACAGCGCTTGCCTCGGCGGGCTCTGGAACAGCGCTTGACGAAGGACGGGAGGCTCCCCTCCTCCTCCTCCTCTTTCTCCTAGGTCGGGAAACAGAGACCATAACTGAAACAGAGACGGGTTGGGGAAGCACAGCGGGAATTGTGTTGGGCGAAGGAGGGGCTTTCTCTGGCAGGATCGACTCCGTCGCTGAGGACTCTGAGGGAGAGTCCCACGAGGTCCGTCTCCCTCGAAGACCAAAGGGGGTAGATGGAGTGCCAGGAGTCATGGGGAACCAGCCTGGTCTCCAAGCATCGCGACGCCTATCATTCGACCTTCGGGAATGATAGGTAGGCAGGCAGAAGGTAAAGACCTCGAGGATGCCGCCTCGGACTCCTCCCGGGAGAAATGGTCATACAGTCAAAAGAAGTTTGACAAGATCCACTCACCCTCGGGTGAGTATGGAAGGGTGACACTCTTCTTGTTGAGGGGGGATGACAACCAGACTTCTTCAAGGGGTCCGGACATCGCTTGGCAGGGAAGGACAAAACGGTCTGCTGGGTTCTTCTTTGGTCGGTTAATTCTGTCATGAGGGTGGAAGGTGAACCCAGGCGCAGACAGTATTTAACACTAAACGTTGATTTATTGACAAAAACAGGGAAAACAAAACCCACAATGGGGCAAAACAGGACTGGAACAGGAATGACTAAACTAGACTAACACTTGACGAACTAGACTATAAACTAACAACAGAAACAGGATCAGTAATACACTAGACAAAACTCTCACAAGGTACTCACAGGTAAGTTAACACGCAGATAAGAATCACATTAGTTGACAATGAACCGACACAGGACAGCAAACACAAGGGGATTATATAGGGAACACTAATGACGAGGACAGGTGAAACTGCCTAGACAATAATGACAAGACAAGGGTAACAAGGAGGCGGAGTCACAAGACGAGACAACACAAGCACATGGCCCAAACAGACCATGCGCTTGTACATTAAACATGGTTCTGCCATGATCCTGCCTCAAGACTAGTAAAATCAGGAACATGAAGGCAGAATCATGACAGTCTATATCGATTAGCATTACAGAGCTGCCAACTCTCACGCATTGGCCGTGAGACACACGCATTTGATTGGTTTCACACGCTCACACGCCACACTCCCGATTTCTCACGCTGAAGTGTCAAACCGGTTGGGTCAAATGCCTGAAAGATGAGTTTATCTATAGATCTCCCTGTTGACCCACTCGTGATCGACTAGTTATACCGCAAATTAGTTAAAATCTCCCGGAATCGAGAGCGAGTGTTCATGCGAGACAGAGACTGTGCCCGTGAGACTGAGAGTTGAGGGAACACGAGCGAGAGACCTTGCGTGTGCAGAGAGCATCCTGCTGATCTAGACCCCCGTTGGAGAATATCATACATATCATATCAGCGCTGAAATACCTACGTGTTTTTTTTTAAATCAAGTGTAGAGACCTGGATAAATGTTTGGGTTTATAAATAACTTTGGGGTTTTAATGAGAAGAGAATTTTATTATTTGTATTTGGGTCTGAATAGATACACACATATGCAAACAAAGTGTTGATGGACTTGTGTTTTTTTGTTCATATATGAGACACATTTATAAAAGTTTTTTTTCAAATGTGTGTGTAAGGGAAAAATCATACAATGGGTCTCATTCATGATACACGAGCAGAACGAATTTTTGTGTAAATCGTGTGTAAAGTGGTTCTGGCGTAAATTTTCGGATTCATTAAAATGTTCGTATCTTCCAAATGTTAGTTGGTACGAAAAAAATCTACACCTGCTCCCAGACACGCGTAAATAGTGCGTTTAACATCCGAACGTTTTGTTCATTAATAAGGCTGCATTTTAATTCACCTTAATCGGGTACATATTTACACAGCATTTTGAAAAAATATTATATATAGGCCAGTAATTACATACGGGTTTTCTTTTTACTTTTATTATGAGAGCCAGTAATAGCATTTTTTTCTAAGTGAACTAATTCGTTTTTGCAGTCAAGCTTCATGTCGAAATATTTTCTTTTCATTTCTGGGACTGTTCGATTAACAGATGAAACTCCATTCACTGCATCTGTAGGCTAATGCTGCCAAGCTTCCTTTTTTTAAGACCTGATACGCCATATAGGCTACGCTTGAAAATAAAATTTCCCGTTTTGAATGAACTTATAATAAAACTTCAATTCCTGCATTTGAGAATTTTTTCTTTTTCATTCGCTTTTGAGAAGACAAGACATGTTGATATCCTTCGTTTGGTGTCATAATATGACGCCCATATATAATTGTCAGTCTGATATAATGGGCGGGATTTATGGTAATTGAGAATAAGCGTGCACGCGCGTCTTATTTACGACTGGTTGGAATTCATTAACACACACATTTCACGATCACATCTGATGTCTACGAAGTATTTGTGAATCAGGAGAAGAGTTTTCGGGAAAGTCTCTTTACGCGCAAATCATTCACATATTTACTCGTATATTTACGAATGTTTCATGAATGAGACCCAATGGGTGCATTTTATTGTGTTTTCTGAGAGCGTCAGTCTGACGATGAGAACTGTGGACTTTGACCTCGGAAGTTCAAGGTGCAGCGGGAAGAAAAAAAACGCAGTTGTTTTTCTCTCTCACAATGAGTCAGAAAGTTCGGCAGAAAATCTGAATCTCAGCGATTTAATATTTGAAGTTTTGCAAAGTTTATTTAGAGCAAGGCAGTTAGGGGTATTGGTATTTTTCCTCTGGGTGCCAGCACATGTGGGTGTGGATGGTAATGAGGAGGTAGACCAGTTGGCAAAGAAAGCCTTAAATCATTCACAAATAGAAATTAATGTATCACTAAGTAAATCAGAAATCAAGAGATTAATAGCAATTGAAATTAATAAAAGATGGCAAAAGATATGGAATAGTGACTGTAAACGAAGGCATCTTTATCAAATTCATGAACAGGTTGGAAATGAGAGGAAAAGATATGGAAATAGGAAAAAAGATGTCATTATTACAAGGTTAAGAATTGGTCACACTGCATTGAATTATAGTCTTTAAAAAATAGGGAAGCATGATACAGGAAAATGTGATAATTGCGGAGATTTAGAAACAGTGCAGCATATTTTTTTAGAATGTGCTGCGAATGAATGGGAGAGACAACAGTTAATTCAAGAGCTACAATGGATAGGAGTTGATACAATTTCAATAAAAGTATTGGTAGGAAAAATTCACGAATTAATATTTAAATATCTAAATAAAATAGGAATAATAAATAGAATTTAATTTAAAGGTTTTTTTTTTTTCTCTCTCTCTCTCTCTCTCATTTCTTCCAAAGCCAAGTATACTCCACACTCCAGATCAGTAGGTGGCGGGAATGCACCATTTATGTTGGTCTGCCAATCCGCCATTAAACACCAGAAGAAGAAATTTAATTTTTATCTTCACGAAATATCTGTATTTGAATGAGACGCGATCCTATTTTGAATATCTGCCGTGCGTCTTAAGGGTTATAGTCTGTATGTTATTGTAGCACTTAAGTAAGCGCTGTTCACCAGCTAGTTTCGATTCCGCCCATTCTCGGGATATTTGCTTTTGCTGTGCTAATTGCAAGGGCTGTTAAAGCAGATATAAAACTAGAGCAGATTCAGAAGGAAGACAGGACAAGCAGTCACTCTGTGAGAACGACAAGGGCGCGTAAGTTGTTTTTTCTTAATATACAGTTCTCCTGTTGCTCTGTTTACTATTTGTCAAGTAGGTAGGGCTATTTTCGAATCTTTGCTTATTTTTAATTTTTATCTTCACGAAATATCTGTATTTGAATGAGACGCGATCCTATTTTGAATATCTGCCGTGCGTCTTAAGGGTTATAGTCTGTATGTTATTGTAGCACTTAAGTAAGCACTGTTCAACAGCTAGTTTCGATTCCGCCCATTCTCGGGATATTTGCTTTTGCTGTGCTAATTGCAAGGGCGGCCACAGCTGTCCTCACTCAGGGCGATTGAAAGCATTATATCTAGGTAGTGTGTGCGCTGTCGCGGAAGCGTCAGCGGAAGCATTCAGCTCTCGTGTTCAGCCTCCTCGTGTTAAGACCGACTCGGGTAAAGACCTGCGACTCTACCTGCACGACTCCACCGAGCAGGGACACCTGCAAGGCACTTAAGTATCTTCTTCTCCCTTTCCTCTCCTACATTTATCTTATTTCCCATTATCATTATGTGCTTTCAATACATTCCTGTTGTCTCTCGACAACGCTCTCTCACCACACACAGAAGGAAGCGCTATACTCCTAATCTGCGCTCTTTTCTCTCATCCTCACACTCACCTCTCACTCTTTCTATGGGTCTATGGAATTGTCAATCAGCAGTCAATAAAGCTGACTTCATTCCAGCCTTTGCATCTCATTCTACTCTTAATATCTTGGGCTTGACTGAGACCTGGATCCGTCCAGAAGACTCAGCAACCCCTGCTGCTCTCTCTAACAACTTTTCTTTCTCTCACACCCCCCGCCAGTCGGGGAGGGGTGGGGGTACTGGTCTTCTCATTTCTAACAATTGGAAATATTCAACTCTCTCTTCTCTATGCAATAACAACTCATTTGAATATCATGCTATTACACTTACAACTCCCATCAAGATCCATATTGTAGTTATTTATCGCCCCCCAGGTCAACTGGGAAGCTTTGTAGAGGAGCTGGATGTACTGCTGTCCTCTTTCCCTGAGGATGGCATCCCACTTGTAGTCTTTGGTGATTTCAACATTCACCTAGCGAAGCCGTATGCAACAGACTTCATCTCTCTTCTAGCCGCTTTCGATCTCAAACTGCTCATCACCACCGGTACTCACAAGTCAGGCAACCAACTGGACCTGGTTTACACACGCAACTGTATCACAGACAACATTTTGGTGAAACCTCTCCAAGTTTCAGATCATTTCCTCATTACTTTCAATCTACAACTCACTACCCATGCTCCACCAACCTCCCCACCATTTACTTTCAGACGAAACCTGCGCTCACTTTCTCCATCCCATCTTTCCTCTGCTGTATCATCTTCTCTTCCCTCACCCTCGCATTTCTCATCTCTGGATGTGAATACTGCAACAGATACTTTATGCTCCATCCTAACCTCTTCTTTAGACAATATCTGCCCTCTCTCCTCTAGGCCAGCACGTGCCACTCCCTCCAACCCCTGGCTATCTGAGGTTCTTCGTGAACACCGGACCAAGCTCAGGGCAGCGGAGAGGAAATGGCGTAAATCAAAAGACACATCTGACCTCAGTAGGTATCAATCTCTGCTCTCTTCCTTTTCTGTTGATGTTCATGCTGCGAAATCTTCATATTTCCACAACAAAATCAACAGTGCGTCTAACACACGAACACTGTTCAAAACATTCAACTCTCTCCTCTGTCCACCTTCACCACCACCCACCTCCTCGCTAACTGCTGATGATTTTGCTAACTTCTTCACCAACAAAACTACAACTATCAGCAGTCAGTTCTCAGATTCACACACACAGGAACCCAGACTAACCTCGCCCACAGCCAATAACCTTCTCTCCTCCTTCACTCCACTAACCGAGGAAGAAGTATCTAAACTACTTCTCTCCAGTCATCCTACCACCTGCCCTCTAGACCCCATCCCCTCACACCTTCTACAAGCCATCTCTCCCACACTTCTACCAGCTCTCACACACATTATCAACTCATCCCTCCACACTGGCATTTTCCCTACAGCATTTAAGCAGGCTCGGGTAACTCCTCTGCTTAAAAAACCAACGTTAAACACATCACTTCTAGAGAATTACAGACCTGTCTCTCTCCTACCATTCATTGCGAAAACACTTGAACGAGTTGCTTTTAACCAAGTATCATCCTTCCTGTCTCTGAACAACCAGCTGGATGTCAACCAATCTGGCTTCAAGAAAGGGCATTCAACCGAGACTGCATTGCTTTCGGTCACGGAAGCCCTGCGGATCGCAAAAGCTGCTTCCAAATCATCAGTTCTCATTCTCCTGGACCTGTCTGCTGCCTTCGACACTGTGAATCATCAGATCCTCTTGTCCGCCCTCTCATCACTGGGCATCACTGAAACCTCCCTCAACTGGTTTGAGTCCTATCTCACAGGTAGGTCTTTCAGGGTCACATGGAGAGGCGAGATATCCAAAGCACATCAACTGACCACAGGGGTTCCTCAGGGTTCAGTTCTCGGACCGCTCCTCTTCTCCATTTACACCACATCACTGGGGCCCATCATACAGGCACATGGTTTCTCTTATCATTGCTATGCTGATGACACCCAGCTCTACCTCTCATTTCAACCAGATGATCCCACAGTAGCTGCACGGATCTCAAGCTGTCTGGTGGACATCTCGGCATGGATGAAGGAACATCACCTGCAGCTCAACCTGGCAAAGACTGAGCTTCTCGTCCTCCCTGCCAATCCGTCTCTACAGCACGACTTCACTATCCAGCTAGATTCTTCCTCAATCACCCCATCAAGATCGGTCAGAAATCTTGGAGTAATCTTTGATGACCAGCTGACCTTCACAGAGCACATTACAAAGACAGCTCGATCATGCAGGTTTGCTATGCACAACATCAGGAAGATCAGGCCTTTCCTAACTGAGCATGCAACACAACTTCTCGTCCAGGCCCTGGTCATTTCTAGGCTTGATTACTGCAATGCTCTTCTGGCTGGACTTCCATCATGT
Source organism: Semotilus atromaculatus (assembly GCA_031834385.1). NCBI lineage: Eukaryota > Metazoa > Chordata > Actinopteri > Cypriniformes > Leuciscidae > Semotilus > Semotilus atromaculatus. The sequence goes on from JAULUF010000098.1 coordinate 1,128,854, forward strand.
GCAACTAAACCTCTACAAATGATCCAGAATGCTGCAGCCCGTCTTGTCTTCAACGAGCCCAAAAGGGCCCACGTCACTCCTCTGTTCATCTCTCTGCACTGGCTACCACTCGCTGCTCGCATCAAGTTCAAGGTGTTGACACTTGCTTACAGATTGACCACTGGTTCAGCTCCCTCCTACTTCCACTCAATACTACAAGTCTACTTCCCTACCAGAAGCCTACGATCGGTCAATGAGCGGCGGCTCGTGGTACCGTCACAGCGGGGCACAAAATCACTCCACAGAACATTCTCATTCACGGTTCCATGCTGGTGGAATGATCTCCCCACCGTCATCCGGAATGCAGAATCCCTGACAGCATTCAAAAGACAACTGAAAACTCATCTCTTCCGGGAGCACTTAACATAAAAAAAAATAAATAAATAAAAAAAAAATTCCTTTTCCTTTAAATCCTCGCTTGCCTGGCTTATGCTACTCCGAGCTATGTCTGAACTTTGTATTTTGAGCACTTCTTGCGTTGTTTTTGCCTCTTCACGATGACTCGCTTGGTTTAGTCCTCAGTTGTAAGTCGCTTTGGATAAAAGCGTCTGCTAAATGACTAAATGTAAATGTAAATGTAAGAAGAAGAAGAAAGTTCGGCACTGGGAAAGCGGACAGCAGTCAACGTTTACGGACATTTTGAGTGGCAGCTCTGTGACAAAAGTTCACGCATAAGTTTTGGTTGGCAGCATGGAAAAACAACATTGCAAGAGAGGTTGATGTGAGACTGCGCACTTCAGTTTCGCGTGAGTGAGATAGACGGAGGAGACCTAGCACGAGGATCCCATGTGAGAGAATTTGTTTTTTTCTTTTATCATCACGTTTATTTGTTTTATTAGTCTTAGATTGTGAAAACCGGAAGAATATTCCCGTGTTTATTTTATCAAGTTCAGTGATGCAGTTTAAATTATAATAGCTTAGTAATTTGTTTAAAATTCCGGAAGAATATATCCGTGTTTATTTGGTTAATTTTGGATAAAAGTATCGCAGTGGTGTATGCAGTTAGGAGTTTGAGTCAAGTGCCTGTTTTTTGTGTGTGTCTCTGTAGCGGAGGGAAATATGCCACCACTTTGTGGAGGAAATATTCAGCACTATGCTAAGGAAGACTGAGTGAGCAACAGGATCCTAGTCCCCCCCACCAAATGCTTTTAGTCTTTGTACAACTAATAGTCTTGTTGTGTGTGGTGTCTATCGTGTTGCAATGTGTAATGCTTAAGAGTCGGCAAGGTGGGCTTCAGGATTTACTCAATACATGGCAGCCACCTGAAGTGTGTGTAGAAAACTCAGGAGTTAAACCTAGTTGACTGCAAAACCTATGAAGGTAGATTTGTTTCTTTATTATTCAATCAAAAAAAATGTTGCTTTAATCCAAAAAAATATTTTTCATTAAAAAAACCTTCACTTCAATGAAAAAAAAACTTTTCAATCAAAGAAAAAAAGTATTTGAATCCAAAAATATATTTGAGACTCAAAAAAATACATTTGAACACTGCTTTTCTTTGATTGAAAATGTTTTCTTTGATAGAAGTCCATTTTTCTTTGTTTAAAGCAACCTTTTTAATTGAAGTAACATTGTTTTTTGATTGGACCATATAATGGGTAGGACATTTGTGTCTTTATCATTCAATCAAAAAAGAAGTTGCTTCAAACAAACAAACAACAGAATCAATCAAAAAAGTCAATTCAATGAAAAGATAAACATTTTCAAATATATAAAATCGTTTTTGAATGCAAATAAAATATTTGAAACTCCAAAAATTGCATTTGAACACTTTTTTTTATTATTGAAAATGTTCTCTTTGATTGAAGTAATCTTTTTTTGTGTTTGGGCCATACATGGGTAGGACATTTGTGTCTTAATCATTCAATTCCAAAAAAGTTGTTTCAATCAAAAAAAAATATTTTCAATCAAAGAAAAAACTGTTCAAATGCAAAAAAAAAAATTACCCCGTGAATAAAAAAAAGTATTGAAGAGAAAGTATTTTTCGTTGATTTTTTATTTTTTTTTGAAGTGCAAAAAGTTTTGAAGTTTAAATTTTTTTTGATTGAATCATTTTGACACAAACGTTCCGCAGTGGGCGGGTGCTTCTCTATTGGTCAGACATGTTTAATTGACAAGTGTCTACACCAACGACATCTTTCTGACAAAGAAGTCATGTTCGCCACTCGCCAGCAAGCTTTTTGCCAGCAAGTGGAGGGAGCAGCCGTGAAGTTGTCGGCGTATTACGGAGCCCGGGAAAAATAATAATAACAATCCGTGGGGACGGTTTTGCAATCCGTCCCCTCAGTTTATAAACCGTTCTGACGAATTCTCAAACTGTTCCCTCGGTTTAACAAATCGTGCCCACGGATTAATAAACCGTACCCACGAGTTCCTAATCCGCGCTCTCAGATTTGTAAACCGTGCCTTCAGTTTTTGCAATCTGTACCCACAAATTCATAAACCGTGCCCACGCTTTCGCAATCCGTTCCCACGGGTTTGTAAACTGTAGGCTACTAACGGATTTGTGTCTCGCCCACATTTTAGAAGAACACCAGGGGGAATTGTTAACGAATCTTATTGTATTGTTTTATTGTGTATTAAGTGGAATACATCAAACTGTCTTAACTGCATCTGCATGCTTTAAGTGATTCTCAGTTGTAGTGGGTATGGGGTGAGGCGAACTTACACTGAATATTAATATTAGGCCTAGGCCTATATATAAAACTTTTTTATATAGGCTATAAAATATATATTTTCCAAAAAGAGCCTCATTGATTAACTTTGCATTGGGCCCCAATGAGGCTCAATGAGACTATTTGGCAATGAGACAAAATATATATTGTATAAGTTTTATATAGGCCTAGGGCTAGGCCTACTATATGTATATACATATCTGCCAACTCTCACGCATTGGCCGTGAGGCACCCGCATTTGAATGGTTTCACACGCGCACATGCCACACCCCCGATTTCTCACGCTGAAGTGTCAACCCGGTCGGTCAAATGCCTGAAAGATGAGTTTATCTATAGATCAACGTGTTGAGGCACTCGTGATGAATAGTTATACCGCAAATTCGTTCAAATCGGTGGTAATCTAGAGCGAGCGTGCATGTGAGACAGAGACTGTGCTTCATACCGCGTAGGGCGCGCAAACAGCAGAGAGAGAGAGAGAGAGAGACCTTGCGTAATACTGAGAGTTAGAGTAGAGTTTAAAAGTTGGCAGGTATGTATATATACGATATTTTTTGTTAATATATATTCATTACCTATAGATATAATTATACAAAAAGTAGTAAAAACACATCTAACAGAGCATAAGTTGTTTTTTTTACAACATTATGTGCTTTTTTTAATTAACAAAATGTCAATCTTCATCTTTATAACAAAAGATACAATACAACCATCTTCAAGACAGGATTGTCACCTTAAAAACAGTCCTTTGTGTGGTGGAACAAGCAATGCTATATATGCTTAGCATCTTGATTGAATCTGTATTTGATCATTTTATTAGTTCTTAATCCTAATTATGTTAACTCAACTAATTGAATGTAAAGAGCTGGATACTAATTAGGCTACTAAGTAAATAATGTCAACTAAATGTTGCTTATTGATAAATTAGTTTATTTGTTTTTTACAAATAACGGGGCATTTTAATTCTTTATTAATAAATTATAATGTTTTCTAAATCAGTGTCAGCAAACATATCCCCGCCATCTCCGCTGTAAAGGGGCGCCTTGAGAAATGCACCTTTCATACAGATTACATAATCAGACGGTATGCTATTTGCTTTCGATTTTAATTTGTTCGTTTAAAAGTGGACATTTAAGCTTTATATAGCCGAGGTATTTTTATGTCTGTGAGGCTATACGCTGTTTTTCAGTTAATTTATGAGACGCGCTCCATGTCACGGAGACCATGAAAGTTATTTTACAAAAGCACATTGCTTTCTTGTTATTGTGAGTTAACACAAATAAAATGTATTATTCTTTTCTGTATGACCAGAAATTATGGAGTATTTTAAGTTGTTTCCACTGTTGATAGGAAAATGTAAGTGATCTCGCCGGCGCCTCCATGCAGTGCGCACTCCACGAATATGTTGAAATAGACGATTTAATATGTTCACTTAGTAACAGTAATATGTTTGTCAAAAAATAATAAAATAAAATAATTTTAAATAAAATAATAATTCATCAATGCTTTATTTGCATAGGCTTATTAGCCTATTAGTCTATAACCTTACCTTTTACAGTTTTGGATAAAATAGGTAATAATACAGGTTAGACAATAATAATAAAGTGCTAAGATTATCACAAAAGATTTTGATGCACGTCATTCATATTAAATCATAGGCCTTTTCCACCCCATACCTGCTACAATTGAGAATCACTTGAAGCATGCAGACGCAGTATAAGACAATTTGATGTATTCCACTTAATACACAATAAAAATTATTGTCTAACCTGTATTATGACTGACATTTGACTAATTGCTGTGTTCCTCTTTTTGTAAGTCGTTTTGGATAAAAGCATCTTCTAAATATGTAGCCTAAATGTAATAATCATAATTATTATTTTACAACCTTTTACAGTTTTGGAAAATTAAAGTTTATAAACACAACGCAATGCGTAGCCTAAATCTGCCGGCACAGACTGGGGGAGGAGCCACAAATCCGTGAGTACAGGGGCAAGTTCAAGATCACAATGGTGCGCAACGTTTTGCTACGGTTTCCGAGTTGAACGTCATGTTTGCTGGAAACGGCGTGCACCGGTATGCAACGGGGTTTGAGATGCGTTTTCTCTTGTTTGGTGGGCGTGTTAGAACTGCAGTCCAATCAGCAGCAACATGTATATAAAGCACGCGGTGTTAAAGTGAACGCGCACAATGGAAGTAATTTAAGAATGTGTACAACTGAGGATATTAGAATACATGTTTGTCATAAGTTTTATTGTAAAAATATAGGATATCAACATAATTATGTAGTTGTTTATATTTTTATCTTCATTGCAAGTGTATGACATTTGGTATAGAAATAAACAATGGTAAAGCACTTTTCCTAAAAATGAGAAAGAAAATACAGGGTATTAATAATTATGAACAACAAATAAAGTCAGTATGTGAGGCTAAATAGATGTGTTTAGTCTGAATTAGGTAAAATGTGTGCTTCCATTTCAGTTTCCACAAATCCCTTCACTTGATTGGGATGTTCTCTTGTGTTCTGGGCGGCAAGTGCAGTAACTGTAACATCGGTCATATTTTGTAGTATTAAACACATATTTATACCGACTTCATCATGCTCCAAAAATTCTTCACAAAGAACACAAAAAGCCTTCTCAGCTGCCGTAGTTGCAACTCTTGCGTCATCACAACAGTGCGTTCAACGCGTCACCGTTTCTGTTTAAAAAACGTTCTGCTACGTTTTGTCTGCGCTGAACGCAGCCCAGTTTACAAACCCGTGGGAACGGATTGCGAAAGCGTGGGCACGGTTTATGAATTTGTGGGTACAGATTGCAAAAACTGAAGGCACGGTTTACAAATCTGAGAGCGCGGATTAGGAACTCGTGGGTACGGTTTATTAATAAGTGGGCACGATTTGTTAAACCGAGGGAACAGTTTGAGAATTCGTCAGTACGGTTTATAAACTGAGGGGACGGATTGCAAAACCGTCCCCACGGATTGTTATTATTATTTTTCCCGGGCTCCGTATTACGCCGACAACTTCACGGCTGCTCCCTCCACTTGCTGGCAAAAAGCTTGCTGGCGAGTGGCGAACATGACTTCTTTGTCAGAAAGATGTCGTTGGTGTAGACACTTGTCAATCAAACATGTCTGACCAATAGAGAAGCACCCGCCCACTACGGAACGTTTGTGTCAAAATGATTCAATCAAAAAAAAATTGAACTTCAAAACTTTTTGCACTTCAAATAAAAAATAAAAAAACAACGAAAAAACACATTCTCTTCAATACTTTTTTTATTCACGGGGTAATTTTTTTTTTTTTGCATTTGAACAGCTTTTTCTTTGATTGAAAATATTTTTTTTGATTGAAACAACTTTTTTGGAATTGAATGATTAAGACACAACTGTCCTACCCATGTATGGCCCAAACACAAAAAAGATTACTTCAATCAAAGAGAACATTTTCAATAATAAAAAAAAGTGTTCAAATGCAATTTTTGGAGTCTCAAATATTTTATTTGCATTCAAAAACGATTTTCTATATTTGAAAATGTTTATCTTTTCATTGAATTGACTTTTTTGATTGATTCTGTTGTTTGTTTGTTTGAAGCAACTTCTTTTTTGATTGAATGATAAAGACACAAATGTCCTACCCATTATATGGTCCAATCAAAAAACAATGTTACTTCAATTAAAAAGGTTGCTTTAAACAAAGAAAAATGGACTTCTATCAAAGAAAACATTTTCAATCAAAGAAAAGCAGTGTTCAAATGTATTTTTTTGAGTCTCAAATATATTTTTGGATTCAAATACTTTTTTTCTTTGATTGAAAAGTTTTTTTTTCATTGAAGTGAAGGTTTTTTTAATTGAAAATATTTTTTTGGATTGAAGCAACCTTTTTTTTGATTGAATAATAAAGAAACAAATCTACCTTCATAAAAACCCACCCTCCCCGGATCTAACAGGATGGGTAAGACGTCCTCACTCCTTAGTAGGGCTGCACGATTAATCGTACGATGTTGTTATGCGCATCTAATCAGTAAAGCCGGTTCCTTGATTAGTAGTAAATCACCTTCACCTGCTTTCAGATGGACGATATGATGCAGATATGAGTGTTAAATTAACACTCAAGAGTGTTAAAGTTAATGAGATAATTAAGTGATTAATTTAGTGAGCATTATTGAAGACACCTGACGTTAACAAGCAGAATCACTGAAGGAGAAAATCACAAATTGTAAGCCACCGTTATGGCGATCAGTGTTTGCTTTAGTTGGGCTCTTGATCCTTATACTTTAAATGTTGTTTGTCTGCGTTTATTGATTTATTACAGTCAAATGAACAAAGACAAGTGTGATCTGATAGTGTTGGTTATGTTTTGACATAATCATGCTGTGATCTGAAAAATGAAACTCATTCAGATGATCTGGTTTAACTTTATAGCAACAGTTTAGTGGTTCTGCAGCATATGACAATTGAATTTTTCTTATAATCGAAATATTTTAATAAAAATTGTTCTGATCAAATCACTTTCAAATGCATTTATTTAGAAACACAGACATCAATAATCAGCCTGTGAATCTCAACCGTGGTGACAATAAAAATCCTTGTTGCCACCAATCACAACTCATTAATGGCTCCCATCATGCATTGCGGTATGAATAAATTATTATCTGAATTGTCTATGTAATTTACTTTTCCTAATTGAATATTCTGCTCGTCACCATTGTTGAGATGCATTGACTGAATCTTGATATCTGTGTGTGCCTAAAAAAAAGATTTTTTTTTTGTTTACAACTTTCAAGAAATTCTTTATATTATATCTCAAATTCTGGATATTTATGCAGAATCTCAGTTATGCTGTAACCAATAGCATAAATCACAAACAATTAGTTCAAATGATGAATGTCATAATATACTATTACCACCATTCTAACACCATTAGATCATTTTTTTTGTTTGTTCAGCTGGCAGGTATAACTTAGATACAACAGCTGAACAAAATCTAAAGTTAATAATATAAGGGTCAAGAGCCCAACTAAAGCAAACACTCATCTCCATAATGGTGACCTGAAATTCCGGTTTTCTCCTTCAGTGATTCTGCTTTAGGTGTCTTCAATAATGCTCAATCATCACTCAAATAATCACTTAATTATCTCATTAACTTTAACACTCTTGAGTGTGGACTCAAATACACTCCCAGGTGTGTTAATTTAACACTGAGTTTTTGCTGTGTACAAAGAGCCGTAGTTAACTGACAAGCTGAGCCAAATCGCGTTAAAATCGAGGCCTCGATTTTAACGCGATTTGGCTCAGCTTGTCAGTTAACTACGGCTCTTTGTAGTAAATGCCGCTCCATCTGAAAGCAGGTGAAGGTGATTTACTACTAATCAAGGAACCGGCTTTACTGATTAGATGCGCATAACAACATCGTGCGATTAATCGTGCAGCCCTACTCCTTAGCATAAGTGACTCAGAATTTGGATAAACAGTTTTAGCTTAATAAACATATAGACTATAGAAAAGAAGAAAATAATGTATATCACCACTCTTGGTTCGTGGATGAGGTGCTGAATGATGACCAACGGATGGCAGGGTACAGTTTCTTCACTCATTGACCCTCAGCGATTGTCCTCGCGATCCTGACGACGACATCTTGATTCAACGAGGCCGCAATCCCAGCTGATTGAGACGCAACGAGAAGACGAACAACACACGACCCTAACCGACGACTCAGCAAACGTTTTTCTTCACACAATCAGCTGCATTCACCGTTTCAAGTCCATTTGAACAAATGAAACAAAAACTGTTTTAAACAAAGAAAACACGGAAGTGATTACCTCATACGCGACTGAAACTTACTGAAACTAAACAGGTCTTTTGCTCAGTTTTGAATAATGGTCAAAACGAACTAACGAACACATTATTGAAGGAGAAAATCTCATTTTTTAAGACACCGTTATGGTGATCAGTGTTTGCTTTAGTTGGGCCTTAAACTGTTAACATTAGATTTAGTTTGGCTGTTGTATCTGCCAGATGAACAAAGAGAAAAGTGAATCAGGTGGTGTTGGTTATGTTTTGACATAATCATAATTTGACCTGAATCACTGAACTCAATTAGAGTCTAATCTCTGACTTAAATTTATATTGTTGATTTCAGTATCAGATCCAAAAATTTCTAAATAATCTAAAGGATTTCTATAAAGTTGTTCTGATAAAAAAAAAAAAATCTTACTTTTAGGCACCCACAGACATCAACAATCAGTGTATGAGTCCCAACAATGGTGACAACATAATATTAAATTAGGGAAAGGAAATTACCAAGACAACTCAGATAATAATTTATTCATACCACAATGCATGATAAGAGCCATGAATGAGTTTTGATTGGTGGCACCCAGAATGCACTGCAGCATGCTTTATTATTGTCACCATTGTTGAGAATCACAGGCTGATTATTGATGTCAGTGTGTCTAAATAAAAAAAATCTTAAAATCATTTAATCAGAATAACTTCAAAAAACTTTGGACTATATTGAATATGCTGTAAACCATTTGCTGTAGAAACACAGACTGCTGTAATCATCAATGTAAAACCTCACTAAATGAGATTTGCTATTCAGATCAAATTATGATTATGTCAAAACATAACCAACACCATCCGATCAACAATTCTCTTTGTTCATCTGACAGTTTTAACTCAGATAAAACAGCCGAACGAAATCTAGAGTAATTAGTTTCAGAGTCAAGAGCCCAACTAAAGCAAACACTGATCTCCATAATGGTGTCTAAATTTTTTTTAGATTTTCTCATTCAGTGATTCTGCTTGTTAGCATCAGGTGTCTTCAATAATGCTCAATCGTCACTCAATTATTCACTTAATTAGGTCATTAACTTTAACACAATTGAACACAGGAGAGTTCATTTAACACTGGAGTTTTTGATTTGTACCTCAACCTTTAAAAGAAAGGGTACATATATGTACCTTTTAATGCTTGGGAACATATATGTACCTTTTTGACCCTCAAAAAGGTACATATATGTACCTTGAGGTCCAATAATAAACCCTATGGGGTACATTAGTGTAGATTGTACCTTGGGGGACAAAAATGGACTCCTACTGTACCCCTATTTCTGAGAGTGTAGTGGCATTGAAGTTAATTATTTTTGTTGTGTGGCTTTGGTCCAATTGTTATTACTCTGCATGAGAACATCATTATGTAATAATAAAAAAAATGTTTTAATGCTAATACAATGCTGCTACAATGATTTAGATTTATTGAAATCAGGTTACCACAGTAACACACAAAAACATTAATAGTCCCTAAAGGACTTACTCAAGGTTGCTGGTGTTTTGATGGGCTTAGAAGTTATTTCTCCCTTCTTGTACTTGTGCAAGACATTCTGTACATGGGCTCTCCATATGAGGTGACAGCTTTCATTGAAGTGCATTGCCGCCAGGTACAGCCTAGTAGTATAGAAAACAATAAATATATTTAGTTAAAAAGAAATTAATCTTTCAACATAATACATTTAAAAGTTATATGATAACACTCAGAGTACAAACATTGAAAAAACTAAAAACACAAATGCAGTGGCCCTCTGTTGTGGGTGTTGTTTAGGACAGTTAGTGCAGGTAGGATGAATTTTTTCATGAGGTTTTTTAGGCATTTGAAACTAATCATGGTGAAATGTGGCATCCTCAGTTATAAGTGATGGTTCACTGAGGGTTTTCTGAGGTTTTAGGGTCATTTTGCTTGCCTAATTTAAGATTATTGAGAGTTTTGTGTTTTAGAGTGAGAAAACAGTCATTTAAAAAGCTAATTGAGCGATTATAACAATCTTCGCAATATTTTTACCTGCACAGCATTCCAAGGAAAGGATAGTGATTGATTTTTGGGGCAAAGAGCAGGATGACACTGTGGAAAACTTCAACGGCTGAAGTCTGCAAGTGGGGACTGAGTTTTTCGACATCCTTGAGAATCCTCTTGGATGTAAGCAAGTTCTCCAGCTGGCAGAATGCACACTGTAAAAAAAGATTAGTTGACTCAACTTAACTAAGTCAAGTCATCTTTTTGCTTTCACTGAGTTAATTTTAGTCAACTCCCTTTATTAAGTAATGTGGACTGGGAAACATTACTTAAGAGAACAAAAAAATGCTGCTTGAACTTATTTTGGTATTGGACTCATGTACACTTCGACACTTAGTCAGGTGGAACCTACACTCAAAAAAATGATATGTTGGCTTTACTTAACTTTTCTTTGTAAACAGGTTCCACCGGTTCCACATAACTATGTTTCGTTAAACAAACATAATATGTTCATGTAACTTCAACAACATGGAATTTGGTCATTTTAAGCGACCCAATTAAACTCTGAGCTAATGAGTTAATTAAGTGATTTATTGAGTGATGATTGCGCATTATTGAAGACACCTGATGTTAACAAGCAGAATCACTGAAGGAGAAAACCGGAAATGTTTAAGTCACCATTATGGAGATAAGTGTGTGTTTTAGTTGGGCTCTTGACCATTAACTCATTAACTTTTGAGTTTGTTTGGCTGCTGTACGTGAGTTATAACAGCCAAATGAACAATGAACAAAGGTGATCTGATGGTGTTGGTTGTGTTTTAACATAATCATTGTTTCACAATCATTTGACCTGAGTCACTGAACCTATATTAAACCCAATTTCTGAGTTAAGTTTACCTTACGGATTATAGCAGCACTGTCATTGTAGAGCGTACTATTTTGAGCCTTTTTAATGAAATTCATATGATCAAATCAATACATAAAAAAGAAACTTCTTAAGAAATATTTTCAGTAGGCACACACAGACATCAAGAATCAGCCTGTGAATCTCAACAATGGTGACAATTATAAAGCATGTTGCAGTGCATTCTGGGTGCCACCAATCAAAACTCATTCATGGCTCCCATCATGCATTGCTACATGAATAAATAATGAGCTTATGATCTGTTTGTCACCATTGCTGAGATTCACAGGCTGATTCTTGATGTCTGTGTGTGCCTACACAAAATATTTTTTTAAGAAGTTTCTTTTTTATTTATTGATTTGATCACTTAAGTTTCATTGAAAAGGCTAAAAATAGTATGCTCTACAATGACAGTGCTGCTATATTCCGTGAGGTAAACTTAGAAATTGGGTTTAATATAAGTTCAGTGATTCAGGGCAAATGATTGTGAAATATTGATTATGTTAAAACACAACCAACACCATCAGATCACCTTTGTTCATTGTTCATACGGCTGCTATAACTCACGTACAGCAGCCAAACAAACTCTAAAGTTAATGAGTTAATGGTCAAGAGCCCAACTAAAACACACACTTATCTCCATAATGGTGACTTAAACATTCCGGTTTTCTCCTTCAGTGATTCTGCTTGTTAACATCAGGTGTCTTCAATAATGCTCAATCATCACTCAATTATTCACTTAATTAACTCATTAGCTCAGAGTTTAATTGGGTCGCTTAAAATGACCAAATTCCATGTTGTTGAAGTTACATGAACATATTATGTTTGTTTAACGAAACATAGTTATGTGGAACCGGTGGAACCTGTTTACAAAAGAAAGTTAAGTAAAGCCAACATATCATTTTTTTGAGTGTAGGATTGAAACACCAACCTTATGATTTGTAGACAACCTACATGAACCACTAAGCCACTACCGCTCCGATTTGATCAAGTTAGGGCAACTATTTATTGCCGAGTTACTTGAGTTTACAGAAATTACTAGATTTAAAAAATTTAAGCAAACTAAAATCTACAAAGAATCTACATGAGAATTGGCCAGTCAATCTTAAATATTAACTTAAATATTAACACATGAAAAAATAGCTAAAAAAAACAATTCAATAAGGACCTTTATTAAACCCCCAACAAGTCTCACTTCAAACAGCCTTGCTTCAAAATGAGAGTCAATGGATGTCGAGAAGTCAAAAAAAGAACTTCCTTGGGACATGTTAAAGAAATAGCCTTTACACCCTCTAACACACTTTTGCTTGGGGCTGCTCACAAACGGAAATTTCACTGTCCCACACATAAATAAAAAAACAAAAACAAAAATGTATCTCTGAGAAACTTGCTCAAAATGAGGACACACAGCAAAATGATGAAAGTATTTTTGGTGCAATACTACTGAACGCCTGTGGCAGTGGAATGTGTAGTTGTAGAGAATAGCCACACATGTGTATCAGTAAATTTGAAGTCACAGAGAGAAATGATTTAAGAGTTGCAAACTTGTATACTTTTTTTTCTCTTCCACAAACACAACACAACAGTTACACCTTCTCAAATTCTTCATTGCAGGTGCACAAATCCTATTCTACAAATCACAAATTAAGAAACTCATACGCTCACATTTTTGCTACAGTTGTTGCAGTGAATATGGTGCAAAACACCTTTACACACCTGTATCAAGAAATGTGAAGTCACCGAGAAGTTTTGCTCATCCGCAAATCAGTATGTGAATTAATCCAATGAGAGTTGCACACTTGTAGAATATTTTCTCACAAATGTCTTGTATATTTTTCTAGCACAAACACAAGTGCATGACTACAGCTGCTTGAATCTGCTGCGACGAATCTCAAACACTGTTTTTCCGCTTTCAAGTGACAAGTTTCGCGCGCTCTCCCTTTTGCACCAAATGCACCGTGAGATGGGGAGCAAAATTAACTTGTGCATCTGTAGAGGCAGTAGGCGGAGCCAACATGCATATTCATGAGTCTGTAGAGGCAGTGGGCGGAGCCTACATGCATATTCATGAGTCTGTAGAGGCAGTGGGCGGAGCCTACATGCATATTCATGAGTTTCCCGGCCATGCGCGTGTCGAACTGCTCATTCTAGCTCACGCTCTTCGTTTCTCAGCAAGTTTAATGTATTATTTCAAAAAAGGTAAAGATAGTTTCAGCGCGAACTTAAACTACGATTGTGTATGGTTTCGTTAAGTTCATAATGTTTTTATTAATTTGTCACTGACTGAATGATTGCTGGCATTCACTTTGTGTAGGTCTATATAAAGTAGGCTACAGCAAGCGTCAACTCGTCGAATAAATTGCACATTGCGAAGCTTTAAAACTGTGGCTTTTACTAATTGTTATCATTTGTTGATTGCAATAAATTAAATAAACCCTCATAAATGTATCTGTGGGCTAACACTTTTTAAATATAGGTATATATATCCCGGTGTGATTGTTCTTAAATTCTTGTTCATTTAAATAAGCCAAATCATTTAAGACCCAACAAAATTGTATGGACAAAAGTGGATAAATTACATTTGATACAACTAGGTTACTGTAAATGAGGAAAAAAAAACATGTAACATTATTTTACGGAATATAATAAGGGCATGCGCATGGAACTGCTAATTCTAGTTCACACGATCGTTTCTCAGCAGGTTTAATGGATTATTTCAAAAAAGGTTAATATAGTTTCAGCGCGAAGTTTAAATACAACTGTGTATCATTTCATAAAGCTCATAATGTTTTTATTAGTTTGCACGTTTTGTGCATTCGTTAATGACTAAATAATTGTTGCCATTATTAACTTCGTTTAGAAGCACAGCAAACTTCAACTCGTTAATTTCGTTGTGCTTTTCCTCTGTTTATTGCAATGCTTTAAACTGTCATTTGTTATAATTTGTTGAATGTCACTGCAATAAAAAAATAATAATAGGCTAATCATTTTTTGTTATCAACAAATGATAACAATTAGTAAAAGCCACAGTTTTAAAGCTTCGCAATGTGCAATTTATTCGACGAGTTGACGCTTGCTGTAGCCTACTTTATATAGACCTACACAAAGTGAATGCCAGCAATCATTCAGTCAGTGACAAATTAATAAAAACATTATGAACTTAACGAAACCATACACAATCGTAGTTTAAGTTCGCGCTGAAACTATCTTTACCTTTTTTGAAATAATACATTAAACTTGCTGAGAAACGAAGAGCGTGTCTCCTTCAGAGAGTTTTCTCCTTCAGTGATTCTGCTTGTTAACATCAGGTGTCTTCAATAATGCTCAATTTTCACTCAATGAATCACTTAATTATCTCATTAACTTTAACACTGCTTCAGTGTTCATTTAACACTCTTTGAGTGTGGACTCAGGCCATGTCCACACGGACACGGGTATTTTTATAACCAGAGTTTTTCCTACAGCGTTTAAAAAAAAATCCCGTCCACACATGCTCGGTCTCCGTCTACATGAAAACGCAAAAACACGCTATCAAGCGCTGTCAAGAGCATGCCACGCCAGCAGGCGGCGATATAACCCTTAACCGTAAAGCCACGTTGGCCAATCAGAAGCGCAAATCTGAC
Source organism: Semotilus atromaculatus (assembly GCA_031834385.1). NCBI lineage: Eukaryota > Metazoa > Chordata > Actinopteri > Cypriniformes > Leuciscidae > Semotilus > Semotilus atromaculatus. Next base: position 1,143,885 of record JAULUF010000098.1, read on the forward strand.
GTCAAACACAGCAGATAACGGCGCACACTCTGACGTTACTGTCTACACGACAACACTGTAACCGGCGTTTCTGAAAATCCTCACCCTGGCAGGGGTTTTCAAAAATGTTCGGTTTGAGTGCGTTTCCGTGTGGACGAACGGCCGAAAAAAAGTCCCGGTTATAAAAATACCCATGTCCGTGTGGACAGGGCTTCATATAAACACTGAGCAGTGTTAATTTAACATTGGGGATTTTGCTGTGTGTTCTAATTTTGAGCAAGTTTCTCAGAGATACATTTTTGTTTTTTTATTTATGTGTGGGACAGTGAAATTTCCGTTTGTGAGCAGCCCCAAGCAAAAGTGTGTTAGAGGGTGTAAAGGCTAATTCTTTAACATGTCCCAAGGAAGTTATTTTTTTGACGTCTCGACATCCATTGACTCTTATTTTGAAGCAAGGCTGTTTGAAGTGGGACTTGTTGGGGGTTTAATAAAGGTCCTTATTGAATTGTCTTTTCAGCTATTTTTTCAAGTGTTAATATTTAAGTTAATATTTAAGATTGACTGGCCAATTCTCATGTAGATTCTTTGTATATATTATTTGCTTACATTTTTTAAACCTAGCAAAGTCTGAGTGGGAGTGGCTCAGTGGTTCATGTGGTTCAATCCCAGGTTCCACCTGACTAAGTGTCGAAGTGTACATGAGTCCAATTGTTTTCCAGTCCACATTAATTGATAAAGGGAGTTGACTCAAATGAACTCAGTCAAAGCAAATAGATGACTTGACTTAGTTAAGTTGAGTCAACAAATCTTTTTTTACAGTGCAGGTGTAGCTATAACGAATATAGATCAAACTGATTGCCCACATAAACTACATAGTAAAAGGTAATAAAATCATCACCTGGTTTTAACTTTTTTATCCAGTGTAGTTTGCAGTGGATGTAAACACTGGGGGAATGCAGGATTCATCCAAAAAATGATTTTAAGCTAGTTTGTATTATTACTGTTATTATTTTTAAAAACAATAATTTTCCATGCAGCTGCCACACACAAATATAATTCAATTACAATATTTGATGATTTTATTTTATTTATTTATTTATTGCAAAACTGTGCAGCCCTTTCCTATATCCCATGATATTGATCCATAATAGAAGGATGATTGGATGGATGTATGGATATCTATACAGATGCACAAACAATATCAAACTATATAGATACAATAGTACTGAATTGTGTGTTACACACAAGTGTTACAACGAACCCCTCTCTGTTACAATTAACCCTGCATATGAGCTAAGCTGCACTTCTGTCACTTTCAGTGCAACTGTATGAAAAGGGCCTAGATATGACCAAAATATGAATCTAACTTAATTATTTTTTAAATAACTGAGCCAAAACCAAAATTCTCATGATTCTGCCCTTGTTTCCTTGATTTTCTCTAGTTTTAAGGGAAGGATCATGACAGATCCATGTTTTGTGTAAATTTTTTATAACACACATAATACTGTAAGTTAAAGTATATTGATACAAAATTGAAGTAGAGCTGATTAGGTTATTTGAACTAGACTAAGGATGGGACATACAAAACTTAATTTTACACTTCATTACAGGGAAACATGGTACAGGATTATGTGAAATATGGCAAGTTTTTTATTTCAAAATAAATAAATAAATAAACTTGCCTTGCCTTGCCAAGTAAAGGAAACAGTTGAGTATGTGTTGTTATTTTGTCCTAGGAATGAACAGGAAAGGAATGAGTTAATAAGAGCTACAGGAAATGGGATGCAAATAATTTAAAATCAACAACATATTAAACACAAAACAAGGATCCGGGGAAATTTTAAGGCCAGTTTTAAAATTCATCAAAGCATAGTGGTCTTTTGAATAGAACACACACACACACACACACACACACACACACACACACACACTGTGATCATCTCTAACCCAGTTTAGGTGTGAACTCTCACACATTCAGAAAACAGTTCCTCTTCTTTCTACAACTGAATTGCTCAACTTTTTTCCAGTTCAATAAATGTTTGCTTTAGTTGCTGCAAACCATTTACAAATATCAATGTTAGTTTAATTGGTTCAGTGTTGCTAATATTTTTATTTCAATGATTGTACATAAAGCAGGGTTCCTCATACACACACCTGACTGTGATATTCAAGTAAACACAAAGACCTTGATTAGTTGATTCAGGTCTCAAGTCAAGTCACCTTCATTTATACAGCGCTTTTACCAATATAGATTGTTTCAAAGCTTTACAGTTGTGGTGATGTGATCACCCATTATAGTGATACGGTGCGGATACGGTACGCTCGGCGGATATAAAAGGAGAAGAAACTGACATCTCACTAAGTGCGTCATTCTGGGTCCTGGAAGTGACGTCATTTCTGGCGTGTTTATGTCCAGGAGGAAAGAGATACTGGTGTGAGTCCCCGTTTACATGGAGGGAAAACGCAGATATTTCCCTGCGGTTTGGCCTCTCGTTTACACGAAAACCCCGTTTTTATCACAGAAAACGATTATTTCTAAAAACTCCGGCCAAAGTGGAGATTTCTGAAAACGGCGTTTATGTGTTGCCATGTCAACTGGGAGAAACGGGGTTTTAGGTTCTCTCGTGTCGATTCTGAGGATTCTGATTGGCTTATCCTTCTCCCTACACTGCCGCCCATAGGTTTGGCATAGTTATGATGGCGCTCGCGGCGTATTTATGCGGGTCGTGTGCACGATGTTTTTATTGAAAAGGGAGGGGGGGAAAATATTAGTTTCTCTAAATACCCGGCTATGTGTAAACGTATCCTC